>OX382344.1:14539934-15139934 GCA_947507615.1 Hemithea aestivaria
AAAATTGTCATCTCGCGACTTAAACGCGTTAGTCGCTAACACGAATTCAATCATGAATAACCCTACAGACTAAGTATGGCCATAGACAAACAGAGCGTCGGTGGCGAAAGTTAAACAAAGTTCACATTTTTATCTGTTTTCCGTCTGTGTCAACGGTGCCCTGAACAAATAAGGGTGGCGCTATAGATTTCATCGACGACCTCCTTGGATTGCTGGGCGCCTGGTACTTACAGATGTTATTCCTACTAATATTATTAATGCGAATGAGTGTATGTGTGTGTATGGATGAGTGTATGTGGTAGGTGGTACTTCCATCTGTATAAACTTGGTTGTATAAGCGATAAGACCGCCAACATTGATCTATAGGCCAGTTATGACAAAATCTAAGCTACCAATGTACAAATTATAGCACAATCGAATCAACAGTTCAGGCGCTAAGAGCCAAACTTTTGCATAACATTAGTTAAATAATAATAATTATTAAAAGTTCAAACGACTAAAAAACTTAAACGTTCCAAATTTTAAATTGACCCGAACTCAAACAAAAAACAAATTGTCACCCAAACCTTAAACATAGAACAAACATTGTAAAACCAACAAGTTTCATAGCAAAGAGGTTTAACACTGACGATTGGTCACAGCTCCAACCACAATATTAAGGCACGTGGTGAAAAATGGAACTACACTTACTCCTTAACTTATATCTATATTAACGTAGATACTGGCGCCATAGTCAAGTGGTCGCGATGTGTTTGCTTGGAACCCATGTGTGTTTAGACTGTCACGGCCTTTTGAGAGCATAAGCTTCCTTAAACAGTGCATTCGGCAAATATTCTGACGCGTGAACTGGTGATGTTTCTTATTTGAACTGACATTTTTGTTGGTAGCACTGATAGAGATGGGTAAATAAAAAAGCATTTGACAGCTACGATTTTTTTTTTTCAACTGGATCATAGATTTCTGGCGCCACACGATTAGTGCGTTTGCCATATTTTTTTTACCTAACTAAGAAAGATTATTTTTTAAAGTATTTTCATAAATAGTGATTGTGGTCATAAATCACATTTTCAAAACAAAATCAAAACAATATTACGTGTTTGCGTTTTTTGACTGCACGCGTAAAGAGATGAACCGATTGCGCTGAAATTTGGTATGCAAATAGCTTAAGCCCTCCAATACCTTATAACCTATTTTTTAGCGAGTAAACCCGCTGATTACAGCTAGTTATACTTAAAATATATCCCGAATATGACTTGCCTTTTTAGCGTAAAGTCAGCGTATTTAAGTCATTAACTGCTTTCAATAAGTAATTTGGTGTAATTTGCTCAATTTCAATTATTGTAAAGCCTTTTGTCAAGCACAATGTTCAAGTGAAATGAGTTTTAGTACCTTGTCGAAATCAAACATAGCTGTTCGTAATGAAAGCAGAAATTAGTAGAAGTAGTTTCTTTTAAAATGTAATGAAGCACGTGTAGTAAGCCCACACAGCTAATTTTAATGTTTTTAAATTTATATTGAAGCACGTATAGTTAGCCCACATGAATATGAATGTACCTATCTCAATAAAAATAAATAGTTGATAAAATTGTAACAAAACATTCCAGAAGTGTTTATCTATTTAAAAAGGTATGAACTGCACTACTAACATACATATTATTATTTATTTATTTATTTAAGTACAGCCACATTACACATATTATACATTTAAATTAGGATTTTAGACATATGCTAGTTCTTATATGTATAACAATTAAGGCGTACATAGCATTCACCATAGAGCTCAATAACAAAATATAAAAAGTTGAATAATAAATGTTACATAAAATGGAGAATATAAATGTTTAAGACAATACGATTAAAAGAACTTGACTGTTATATGTGTGAGTACAATTACAGAAAAAACTTAGAACTAAATGATTAAAGGGAATGAATGTGATATTTAAGAAAACAATTATTAAAAAACCTTACAACTAAATGAATATGAAAAAAAGCGAATGAATTTAATATTTAAGAAAACAATTAGCTCAAACTCTTGCACAAAAATACACTCTATTGGTGACTTGTATTTGTGTGCGTGTATGTACAAACAAGTAGGCTTATTGTATCCCTTCTTTCTTTCAGAAAGCTTAGTTCAGTAAAATTTTCTTCCATTTTGGTTGCATATTTAAGCGAGTGGGCTTACTATATGAGTGCTTCATTTTTAAACAGCCTCAATACAACTCAATCCACTAGTTTTTTTCCATATAAATATTTTTTAAAGTCTTTATTTCATATTGTGGAAAGGTTTTTAAGCTTCAAGTAGCCACATGTCAGTCTCATTTGCCATATTATGTTGTGACCTCGTTTTTTTTATGAATACTGTATTGTGTAGTTAACTCATTTGCCAGTTGGGCGTTTTAAAGAAAGAACATTAATTTATTTGTAAGCGTTAATTTTCAAAAGATGTTAGTTCAGTCAATTAATAAATTATAAGCTAGAACTTTAACGGAAGGAATAAAAGTTTACTCTTACTAATATTATAAACGTGAATGCTTGTATAAATGTATGGATTTCTAGATGTGTGTTTGTTACTCTTTCACGCCTAAACAAGTAGACAGATTGAGCTGAAATTTGGTACAGAGACAGCTTAGATCCTTAGATACCTAGGCTAAAGTACAGCGGGTAAAACCCCTGGGCACAGCTAGTACAATATAAGAATATTATAAGAAGCGTTGGTGCAGTGCACTTAGAATTTACATTGTTGGGAAATCCTGAGCACTGTACTGATTATGGGTAGCGTTAGCTCTTACCATTAGAGGGCCTATTGGCTAATTCACACCCACTACGATTGATGACAACT
Organism: Hemithea aestivaria; assembly: GCA_947507615.1. NCBI lineage: Eukaryota > Metazoa > Arthropoda > Insecta > Lepidoptera > Geometridae > Hemithea > Hemithea aestivaria. The sequence goes on from OX382344.1 coordinate 14,542,774, forward strand.
TCAATGTACATTGCTGCATTTGTTATTATACTCATAGAATGAAGAGTGCTTTATTCAAATAGGCTACATTGGAGCACTTTTGCTAGTCAATTTTACATTTTTCTATTTTAACGCTCTACCGCTTTGCATAAACAATATTATAATTATTTAAGTAACGCACAGAGGTTGAAAGCGTCTCTAAAGTGGGACAAAATAATAATATGCCACCCTCGGCCGGATGTCTGTCTGTTTGCGCCGTTATCGTCGAGTATGAGATGAATGACAGAACATACCACGCTACCGTTTCGGTTGCTAGATAACACTGGATCTGTCAGGCAGGTTAAACTGAATAAATATTAAAGTTTGGAGTAAGATAAAATATTTTTTTTCTTTATTACACGTTTCTTGCCCGTTCATCTTAAAGAGACTTTTTAAATGGGCAGTTGAAATAGAATAACTTTGTAAAAAATGTCTTGTCTTTTTCTGTCGTTGTCTTTGTTATTATTTATTTAATAATGTACATATTAAGATAGTTATGTTTTTCTTATATCAGCTATTGGTCTTTCTAAGTAAATAAATAAAATTGATTTGTAAAATTGTTTATTGTATACTATTTCTATATACTCATTTTGAATTTCTGACACAAAATATAATTGAAGTAGGTAGTTATTGGTGGTTAAGAAAATATAAATCAAAAATCAAATCTGGTCAAAGTTATTCACATAGTCGATATGTATAGTAAAAACTGGCTGGATCGAATGACCTTTTGGACTCAATGATTTGAAGTTTGACGTAGATAGATGAAAAGCGTCTCTAATATCTTATAAGTTTATTTTAATAATAATATTACGGTAATAACAATCAAAACTAATAATAAAACTATGGTGGGCTGAACTCATATGGGATAAATCTTAGGTAAGAAGAGAGAGAGAGAGATAGAGACTTTAAGTAAAAGTTCTATAAATTTTGCAAAGAGCTATGTCTTATAAAATCTAGATTATAAAGTAGACATTTTAGAAACTGTTTCTAAGTGAAGCTACGAGAGTAAGATAGTGTAACAAAATGTAATCGGTTCAATGCACTTGTCATTTAACATCGTCACCGTCAAAAAACTTCAGTTACGTCATACAATTAAACCAAAAAACACCAATCCCACAATTCGTAATGGCTTAAATTTTATTTGTTCAAAATCGGTTAAGCATCCGTGTCCAAAGAGGGCAGTGGGTGGCCGTGATGTTTATTATTTTTATTTTTGGACATTTTAGTTTTTATTTTCGTTTTTATTTTTGTTTTTATGTCCGTTTGGTAGCCACGGGGCGCTCTGTGCCCTTTTGACAATTCTTTCAATTGGATATAGTTCTGAGAAGCTTTATGTGTTTTTTGCTTTTTTATGGGTTTAAGTTTGAATCACTCAAGAATATAGATCCCTGATACCTGGATATTATTGTTTTCTATATGAAAATTTTGACCACTTTAAGTAACGTCGTTATGTATTTTAATCTGCGTGAAGAACACAAAAGTTTTTGAACGTAATTATTTCTTTCACTTCACAATCTAAGACTTTTACAAATTTAACTTACAGTGAATAAGACAGAGCCAAAAAATTATAGGCTATACTACGTTTCAAAAACAAAGATATTTTTTTTAGCTAATTTGCAGGGTTCAAAGGATCAATATCTTAATAAATTGGATATATATCGGATATTTTTCATAATATATCTGATATATATCATAAGATATATCGGATATAACAGTTTTTGTGAATATATCTATGATATTTTTATAGATATACTATAACCTTCGAACCCCGTAAAAATTATCTTTGTTTTTGAAACGAAGTATATAAGTATTTTTTGTATTATATTTATTTGACTTTCAGTACGTATTACGTAGAGTATACTTATTCTATTGGAGTGTACCAAGGGGTGTATCCAATTTTTTTCGCCACACTGAAGCGTCAGCACAGCATCCAGATTCAGCTAATCAAATCGTAAATAATGCTCCACAGACAGCTAAGTGGGCCCACTTTATGGCGCATTAAAACACCGAGGTATTTATGTTGCGGCTTATAAAACTTTTATTGGTCACTAGCTGGTGCCCGCGACTCTGTCTGTTTAATACTTATTCTCGTTTAAGTGATACGAAGAGGGTACAAGAATTTATAAAAATAGTGCACTATTAAAATGCCTATACAAAATATAATAGTGGACTTACTATGGGTGCTTCAATTCTATTTGTGAAACCACTTCTAGCATTTTTGTGTTATATGTGATTAATAAAAAAAACCATTCATTTTGGACTCCCGGCCCATAATGTCGTATATATCACACAAAACAAAAATTAAAATTATAAGACTTGTTAATATGACTGATTTATCATCTTGGGTCTTGGAGACAAAACCGTTAAAACTAGAATGATGAAATTTGGATGGTTAATTTTATCATATAAATAATTATAAACTATTAAAAAGTGCTTTTAAGGCATATTTGAACAAAATCAGTTTAAAAAGGTTTTAATGAATTTCCAATAAGTTAACTGCACATTGCACACTAATAATTAATTAAATTATAAAAGATAATCAAAATATACTTACTAATGAGTCGACTTCAGGGTCTGCTATGTAATAGGGTTTTTCTTGGCGTATCTGTAAACATACAAACAAACATATAATACACATAAATATTAATTAAATATACGTATTAAAAATTACTTAAAATTATGTTCATTAACTGGTGGTAGGCTTCAGCCGTGGCTAGTTACCACCCACTGGACAAAACCGTGTCGCCAAGCGGTCATTGTGACCGTGTTCAGGCATGATGTTCAGTGAAGCCAGGGGGGATTTGTCCCGCCTTCTAGGTTTTCTCAGCTACCATCTACGGCCGTATCGTTGCTTAACACCACTCGAAATCATGGTCAAAAGTCAAAAACTAAACTATAGTGAATAAAATTCGTTCTAATTCGTTTCTAATGAGAACTGGTCGCATTTGGAACACTTTGCCGTCATCCGTGTTTCCCGAGCGGTACAACTTGGGTATCTTCAAGGCACGAGTGAATAGGTACCTTTCTAGGCATCATACGTGATCCATCGTCGACTGCATTTTCACTATCCATCAGGTGGGATGTGGTCAAACGTAGGCCTATTTAGTATAAAAAAAAATGTTCTGGATCACGACCGCTTTACCGCTGTGTGACGCCGGCCTAAACCCATCCATCGTAACTTTTTAAATCAATTTACCAAACATCATAAAATTTAGAAAAAAGGGTAATGTGAAGGTAAAGGGTATTAACATTTTCACCTAATTGTAAAATAGTTCTTTAGGTTAAATAATAGAGTACAAATCAGGTTAAACTGTAAGAACAGCTGATTAATATCGAGTGCAGTCGAGTGGCAAGCTTGTATGTAAAGCTTGCACGGTTCGATGGGCACGGTCAAAGAATAATACCTATATTGCATGTATTGCAGAAAGGATAGTCTATAAACTAGCTTATAGTAGCGGCTGTTTTCATAATATCTATGTGCCAAATTTCAACTCAATCCGTTCAGCTATACCTTTTTTTTATTCTTTATTTCAGTACTTAGCTCTAAAAAAAAGAGAAATATTGTTAATACGTTTTTAAATAGTTCCTTTTTTTTCGGAAATAGTTCCTGTTTTGTATCGTGAAATAATATTATTTATTTGTTTACAAAGTTCAATAATAACATTAAATTCGTGAGAAGCTAAACTCTATCTATTTTATTATAAAAAGAAACGTTTTGACCGGAAGTGCGATAGCATCGCCGACATTTTGATTTTGGAACCTCCTTTTAAAAACTTCTTAATTTAAACATTAATTATGTTTATAATGTTGTAATTACATTTACATGACGTTTAGTCAGTTAACATTTAATTACGTTTAGCTAGTTGCGTCATTCTGTTTCACCTATGTATTTATTATTGTCATTAAAGAAAAGAATAGAACAAAACTTTTTTGCATAAAGATAGTCTTAAATTTGAATAGAAAAGTTAGTATACATTTTTAATTTTCTGCAAACTTATTGCTCGCATTTTAATCTTTTATTTTTAGGTATACTTTACACTTTTAGTCTTATTTATTTATGAAACAGTGAAAGTTTCACATAATATTTATTTTTCATAATGCAATGGACAGACACCCTTTGTTTGTAAGAATTGTAAAATATGTAAAAATATATGTAATTGTATGTAACAAAACGTAAATGAATTACCAAAATGCATGAGAATTGTAAACAATGGTAACTTTGTGTTGGTACTCATGTAATTTGTAATTTGGATAGGTGTTCTTAAATACGTGTAGTTTTTAATGTAAGTTCAACCAGTTTTAATTTTCTTTTAGTGCTGAAGTTGTAAGGAACATTTTGATTGGATGATAGATGCAAATATAATATTGCAGAATTATTTATATAAAAAAATAATCCTTTCAAATCTTTTTCGATAAAGAGTAAAATTCGAATTACTGAGGTAAAAAAGTCACAAAAACACATTTTATATAATATTTAGAACAAAGACACTAAAGAAAAAAAATAACACTCTATGGTATTTAAAATCCAGTTTTTAAAAAGTTAAACACGTGTGTCATCCCTATAGAGAATTATAGATTTTATTTCACACGATTTTAAGGTTTATTTTAGTTTGCATGGGTTTAACAGAAGCACCCATTAAAATGTATGGAATCGATTATGACGACCGTTAATTTTAGTGGCTTTCCCGCGCTTTACTTGCATAAAAAAATAAAAAAGTAAAAAATACAAAGAATCTGTTGTTAGCCGAGTTCCAAAAAACATATATTGACATTTTACGTGTATAATTATAGGTTGTACATACTTAGTTACTAGAATTGAAGCACCTATAATAGTAAGCCCACTTAATAATTTTTGTATTCCTTATAAAAATCCATGTCATCAGTGAGGTAAAATTCCAATGATTTAAAAAATGCAATACTTTTTTCGTGTCAGTTTTTAATCAAATTAGAACACAATCAATAAAAGTAGAAAAAAGGTTTCACTCATAAAAGGAGGACGTGAGAAAAAAGTTTTCCTAAACAAACTGGTATCAAAGTATCAAGCCAGCGGTCATTGACACACATTTTAATAAATTCTAAATTTGAATATTTTATAACTCAACATGGCGCTTATTGTGATGTTAAATTCATAAATACTTTATAAAATTTTAATTTTACGACGACTTTGTGTTTACATGTCAAATGTCAATGTTCCAATTTTAAAATTTAATGTTTACTCAACGAATTTCTTTATTTTCGAATCTGTGAATGGCGCGACGTTCGAATTATAAATTTATTGTGTTGACAAAACAATAGTGACGTGTTAAGTTAGGGATGAGATTTATTGTTCTTTTCCGGGATATGCCGATTTTGTTCCGGGAATTTAAGTATTTATACTTTAGAAATTAAGATTTTAACTAATGTAGGTTTTAATTTTAGCAACTTTTAGTGACCAGAACGGTGATGGTTATTTGAGTCTAGTCTTAGCTACTTACCTAAATAGCAAATTTTATCCAAATTGTTTCATCCGTTTTCGCATAAGTAAATAATAACAAACATGCATAAAAATTTCCCTCTATTACTATAATAAGTAAGGTAACATTTCGTAACAGGGCAAAAGTAAAAATCATTTTTTTAATCTTCAATGAATCCAAAATGGTTCCCAAAAGCCCCCGCGGCAATGGCCAAAACATACATAAAATAGAGGTAAATAAGTGGGCCCCTCCCAAGGCGAGGAAGTCCCTAATTTAGGGGGGCACTGACCCGTAAACCCCCCACTTTTGCCCAGAATTATATGTTAATCAGCCGATCGACTGATAACTTGGGTGGAAAAGACCAATTTTTGTATTACCAAGATTTTTATTATGAGATTTTATTGCCCCAAACGGGTTAAGTACTATGTTTATTTCTTTTTCCTGTTATTTGAGGTGTTTTATGCGAAACTTTATTGTTATATGGATGAATTTTTGGGCGTATTGTTGGGTTAGATGATTTTGGTGAATGTGACATGATTCTAATGATGGTGTGAGATTTAATTTTGATACGATTTTGAACTTTGATACGATGATACGATTTATACCACTTCTGTGAGAGAATCAACAAGTGTGTAATTTATCGTTACGTTTAAACAGCTGAACCGATTGGGCTTTAATTTGCTTTAGATAGATTCAATGCTGGCATAACACAAAGGTAACATTCCAATGGGATACTCCGTTTAGCTTAAGTTGAGAAGCTCGTAAAGTTATGGACGTATGTTAATTTATACGAATGGCTTGACAGATTAAGCTAAAATATTATGATTAGTAGTTAGTTTAGGCACAAGTATAATGCATTTATTTTTATTTTTGAATGAGTTTACCCTAAAATCACAGCTAGTAAAAATATATCGATATATAACTCGATTATTTTCCATTCGAATACACAGTAGAGATGCGCCAGTAAATCGCAAGTTACCGCGGCCGTTAAATCGATTCATGCGTAGAGACCATCGATTTAACTCCAAAAATGACACAAAAGCGTTTATTCCCGTTTTTGTCCCGTAAAAATAAACAATGTGTGCATAACTTTTGACTCGTCCCAAATCATTGTGCCCGCCAATTGTCGTCTTTCTATTCATTGAATTTACCTGAGTTTTTGTGGACCTTTTGTGCACTTTCAACCGAAATAAGTTATTGTTTGTGTAATTGAATAAATGCCTTCGTGTACCTTTTGTGAGGAAGGACGTTCAGTATCAGTAATGGTTTTAAAACCTTGAAGATGTTTCATGTCTTTGATTTTATTTGACGAAATTTAACAAAACGAAGAGAAGTCAGTGACAAGGACACCTTTAGGAAAAATACACTAAGTGGGAAAGAAACCACATTCTGAGAGAAGTGATTACCTAGCTCAGTTACTAATTTATAACAGTATTATGTCATCCTCTTTCAACGTAATTAATTTTATAATGTTCATTTATGTGAACGGTATTGCCGTCCGATCCGTGGCCCGATCTCGCGCTACCTGACCAAACCAAAAAACTACGGAACTTATCATTTTGAAGGTCCCACGATGTAAATTAAACTTTATTAAGCCAAATTAAAGCACAATTTTTAACGACAATACCACAGGTGGTTGTTACCGTAAACGACTGCGACCTACAGCATCAAAATCGCTACCAAACGTGGTACCCTGTAATTTGTAATAAAAAATCTATTTATAAGATAAAATAAAGCAACGAGAGGCTACCTAAGATGCTCGGCGATCGATCTCCGACAACTTTTAATAAATCAACCGACGCGAGCCATTCTGACGCTTGTCACAGAGCGACGCACGTTTTAGAATCGCATGGTGGCCGCACCGAGTTTAATGGTAAATTATTCCATAATATTCAGAGGTCGAGTTCGTAATTTAGTAAGTCGCCTCCTATTTAATAAGTTTTTATAGGATGGACGGCAGGTGATTTTTGTTTTTTTCCAATTTCTTACTTAAAAAATATCGGGCGAGACGGCCGCTACTGAAGTAGTTCGGAATTTAAAATTATAGTGTATTAATACGCGGTCCTGTTACGAAATTTATATTTATAGTGTGCGCGTGCGGCGTGACGGTAGACTTGGTTGTCGCGACGTCGAGCGTCATGTGCTGGCTTGGCTTACGTTTAATCACCTGTTCGAGTACGACGTGCGAATATATTATTCTCCCGTTTACTGCCGGCCGTAAAGGGACGTAATGAACAAATGTCTTTATGGTATACTTGTAAACGTCAAATATCAGTCATTTCTCCGTGGCGAGCACAAAAAATGCCATAAATATTGTTAACAAAATGACTCCTACTGAATATTGTGGCCATAAACGCAGGTCTATAAAGTGAGGTTTGGTTGTTTAACTTTTGTTTGGGCTCTATGTTGGAATTAAAAGAAGTTAGACGCGGAACGGATCTTTTGTTTGCGTAGTTCTGTCCTCCATAAAATGTATGTAAATGATTGGAAATTATTCATAGCTGGCTGGAATTTAAAAACGGTTTGTTGTCGTGTCGCGAGCTCATCTAGACAGGCGCGACGCTCGTGTGGTTCAGAAACGACTCTATTTCGCAACTTTCCAAAATAAAAGTCGTTGATCAAAAAATCATAAATGACGCTCGCGTCGCGTCCTGACGCGTCATCCCTATTAGAGTGAGACAGCAGACACGAGCTAGACAGGGACGGAGTGAATGAAAGGAGCGTTTTTAGTGCGTTTTTTGTCCCAAAATCCGTGCGTTGAGAAATTTTATTTTAATACAAGAGAAGTATTCAAAAGATACGGAGCAGGTAGACCGGCCGGGTATTTATTTGCTTAGTTTCCTTTTTTTATCGCACAAAGAATTCCAAATGATTTATAGTAGTGGTGCGCGACGATTTGTGACCTGTAATTTTTGATGGCAGTTTTGTCACAGGGTTTAAGTTGATTTATTAATTTACGGAATGTCCGCGAGGGGGCGTGATCCGGTTTTGACAGCTGTCAGTGTAACCTGTCATTTGCTCCTCATCCCGGCGTGTAATTTAGCCGAGAATTAGGATTATTGCGTCTCATAAAGCGTATTTTAAATCTTGTTTATGCGCGACATCAAATTGTATATTATTAAAACCTGTTTAGTATTCGTTTTTATGATAAAAAGTTAAATTACTGTGTCAATGTGTGAAACGCCCCAGTTTATATTAAATGGTTTAAACTTTTGACGTCGATTCACACCTACTGCTTTAAAAATATTATTTTACTAACATATAAATTTTGTTTAGGACACAATACAAAATTTGTAATGTTAGCAGTTAAAACGGGAACACCTTTGTTAATCCCGGCTTTAAAATAACACAAATAACAATGTTCGAACTTTTGCTATCCCGGTTTTGGCACATCTCTAATCAATTTTATTTTTTACGTTTGTAACTTGGTTGCAGGACATGTTATGTGCCAATATAAAATAACTATTTAAGAATTCTTTTTTCAACTTATTATAGCCTCGCGATGTTCAATTTTCCGGTGCTTTGTAATTTATTTAATTTTAATTAATGCTCAAATAAGAACAATGTTTTATTCTAAACGTATTAATAGCACCACACGGTAACCAATTTGCCAGTGCTTCAAAATAAAATAAAGTCTTAACAAAATAGTCAACAAGTGGAATTTTTTTTTCAGAAACGTTACGTTTCCGCACGACAACATATTTGCCAGTTACTACAATAGTTAAAGTGTAAATACAATGACATTAGCTCCATCTATTCGGTTAGGTGGTTATTTAAGCGGTCCCTAGAGGGTCATTTAGTGGTGGTAGGTCAGTTTTTCGACCGTTAATGCCTTCAGAGGGTCGTGGGGCGAATTAGAAAGGGCTATAAAGGTAATGACTCACTTGGGTTAGTAAATGGCGGCGGTAACTACTTCTACTGCTATTATGCTGTTGTGCAACAAATCTGTGTGTCTATGGTATTGTTTTTGTAATTATTTTTGTTCTTAGCAGGATATTGGTGGCTGTAACACAGTTTAGTTACTAGTACGGCCATCAACAGTCCTACTCTCACAATTGTTTATTTTTAATACAAAATGTCCTCAAGTTCAACGATAATAATACTTTTAATACTAAGTTAATGTCTAATCACTTACAATGATTAGGTACTACCAAATGCATGTTAGTTGTTAAGCCTAAACCTTGTGTATGATTCTGTAAAATGGTCAATAAAGAATTTTATTTATTTATTATTGTGTACTTTTATTGTAACTAGCCAGGGAAAAGGTATTATATTATACCTTGTATTATAAAGTGAATTAGTTTTTGTAATAATAAAAGATAATATTATTGTATGCATATTTATGTATCGTTTCGTTATGTAAGTTGGTATATTTATATGTTATATTTATATATAGTATTTAGTTAAACATATGTAACTACACTTTCTTGTAGCAAATCCCACTCTACTCTTTCAATCAACTTTTCTAAACAAAGGTTGGTTGCCTGGAAGAGACCGCTCACAACGATAAGGCCGCCCATTGTGGACTAAATTGTATTTCAGTGCTAATATTAAGTAAAACTGTAATTTTCTTTGGTTGCAATAAAGAGTATTCTATTCTATTCTACTCTATTCTATTATTGTATTTTCTTTGGTCGCAATAAAGAGTATTCTATTCTATTCTATTATTGTAACTAGCATAAAAAAAAGATATCTAGGTATGTACTATCTGTGATTAGATTTCTTGAATGTGATAGAATTTAATATAATGCATAGCTGTTTTACTTCGAAAAGCTTGTTTTATTCCATGGTATAAACTATACCAAATTTCAGCTCAATCGGTTCAGGAGAGAAGAAGCAACAAACATCTAAAATTTCGAATTTATAATATTAATAGAAAGATGAATTTCTATAAATTTCTCTTAAGCGTACATTTTTTTCTGCAAAGATAAGAATTTGGCTTCGCATCGATAAAATGAAAATTAAAAAAATATTTGACCATTTTTTAAACGTTATTTCTTTCTTATCTATATAATAGCATAACGGAAACAAAGAGGATATATAAACATGGTATACGACCTTATTAAACGTTCATTATAGAAATCCGTCGCTTTCTTTCGCGTGTTTCGTAAGAATGCCATTTTTATTGGTGCTGTTCACGATAACGTATCATATTACATATTTTAATGGGTTTTTGGACTTTTTAAACGATTTCACAGTTTTATTATTATTATAGACTTTTTTTCTGTTGAAAAATCATTTTTGCAAAATTTATTCAAAATCCGTTCAGCAAAACTTTAAGCAATCATTATTACATATTTGATGAAACATTCTTGGTTTCGCATAATTTGTTTGTTCTAATTTTGTTTCACCTAAAGTGTTACGTATAACTTCTTTTGTATTATCATAATTTGCCAAGGCATACTGATTAAGTATTCTTTGCTGTAACTGTACTTACTTTTAAGTTTATTTTAGCATATATATTTGCCTACCCTTATGTTTTTAGCATACCTACTTAGATTTGCAAACTAAAAAAATATGATCACTTTTATTATTTAGCTTAGCTAGTCCTAGCCATTCCTTTATCTCTTTATTTGACCAATCACCTATTTATCAAAAAAACTTTTATGTGGAAAAACATTTATTATTATTATATTAGGTAAGATTACCGGGTTTTACCGGGGGTAGACTTCCTTTGCAGGAGGTCGTCTAGGTGGGTACCCCAACAGTGCCAGTTATTCTACCGCCTGAGCAGTGTACTGCAAACATTACTGTGCTCCGGTAGGAGGGCACTGTAGCTAGCGAAATTACTGGGCTAAAGAGTCTTAACATCTTATGACTCTTGAGTAAGAAGCGTTGGTGCAGTGCTCCTAGAATTTCACATCATTGTGAAATCCTAGGTTACACTGTACTGATTATGGGCAGCCGTTATCTCTTAACATCAGGAGAGCGTCTTGCTCGTCTTCTACTTCATCACATAAAAAAAAAAAAAAATTAGGTAAGATAATAATACTATATTGCCAAAATTTATACTAAACCTTTAATTATGTACCTCTCACGTAAGTACATTGTTTCTTGTATACTCAAAACATATTTAATGCTAAATAGGTATTAGTACAAATTATAGATTCTATTTTATGTCAAAGCAAATGTCAGGCGTTGCCGTTAAGACCTAGGTCACGAACCTACGTCTTAATTGCAATACCTATGTAAATACAATCATTTCTAGTACTTCAGCCTTGGGTTGAGCTAGTCTAGGCTTTATTTATGTGTGTTTAAGGCTCTAGGTGTGTGTTGAGGTGATCATATGGTCATGATTGTGTTGTGTTACTGATAACTATATAAAATACAGTTTTAGTGTAGGTTTGTTAATATTATTGATAATTTAACCATATTCTAGAAAGGAAGTTTTCTATTTGGTAATGTGTATATGTAATATTCTTGGTACTACAAGAATTTTATATTAGACACTTTGATTTTCAAACCATACTAAAATAAAGCCTATTCTAGCTTTCAAATCAATGTACCAAAATTCAGAAAACTATTTGTTCTAAAACTAATTCTAAAACTTTTGATAATTCTTTTTTATTAGTAAACATTTAGTCTTAGTGCATAGTGCAAGTTTCATAAAAATAGGTGCAGTATTTTTATTCATTATGCCTTTGACCTAGAAGGCAACAGGCTTTACCTAGAAGGCGGGATAATAGCCTCCCTGGCTTCACTGAACATCATGTCGGATTTTTAGGATATACATAGATAATATTTAAATATGCCTCACGTATTTTAGTGCATATTTTTATTATTAGATCAACCGCGCGATCAAACTTGCTTATAACTTTACAAAACTATAAAAATTATAACAATTTCTAACAAAGTAACAAACACAAAATTAAATCAATTCCCATAGCGCATTGTATTCCAGTCTCATTCAGTCAGTCAGTCAGTCACCTCTACATTTTTTCACAATAAAACGGCAAATACAAAACACACCTATGAATTTAAATGGCCGTATTAAAAGTTTTTTTAATCCGTTGGATGGGTTCGCGTAGGGATGGCGGATTAGATCGAGTGAGCGAATGATCGATTTAATTTTTTCTCATCTCTATTTTTTATTCAATCTCTATTTTTTTCTCTCTACTTTTATCTCTTTTTTGTAGAATTTATATTTTTTATTGCATTTTTGTAGAATAATGTATACGTGTTTATTTATTTTGTGTTTTTTTCTCTATTTTTTTATATATTTGTAGAGGTAGTATTTTTGATGTATTTTTTTTGTAATTTTTGTTTGTAAAAATAAAAAATACTTACCTACAGTATCTTCATGCCGTAAATTACATAAGTAGAGATTTCTTTATGCGATAAGATCGGCGTTTATTTCTAGTTTTATGTGTTTGTGTTATATATTTGATATTGTTTTCTGTTATTTTTCATGTAGAGTGTTACTACATAAAGAGTATTAAGCTATTATTAATTTAATTTTACAAATAATTTTATTTAAAATAAAACTGAAGCACTACGAGTACCAGCAAACCAACTTTGTTACATTTAGATTCCAACATTCCAATTGACCTTAAAAAACATAACCAAAATTGATTTAACAACCTTTTGACTGCAACCAAACTCACCGAACCCTTAAACATTACCACCACACAAACAAACTTTCAAACATTCGAGTCTGAAGAGCACTCGCGCACGCACCATTTGGATAAATAAACAAGTTTTGATAAAATTTAAACAAAGTGTAAACGAGTGAGACGCAGCCCTACTTATAATGTTGGATGCATGCAACATAATGGATTCATACCAGTGCCGCAAACTGGAGGTACAGAAAGGCGAATTGAAATTGCGCAAAATTATTATAAAAACAATGTACTCGTAAAATAGATTTATCAAGTCTCGGGTAAAGTCACGCATCTTCCTATCCCTATTACAAAAATAAACTTCAAAATGTGGAACCAGAAAGACGACTTGAAACTATGCAAAACGTTTATAGAAACAATCAAAAACTTATAGAGGAAAAAATCTTATACTAAATAGAAGTGAAAAAAAATATTTCTCGACATTTTACTCAGCGCGACATTTTATTTTTTATATACATAGGTACGAGAAAATCCCAGTCTCCAAGCTGAACAATTCAATAATTTATACTTATACTAGCTGCGCCCAGCGGTTTTACCCGCAATAACTTATGTAGCCTATGTGTTATTCCAGGGTCTAAGCTATCTCTATACAAAATTTCAGCTCAATCGGTCCCGTTTATGCGTGAAAGAGTAACAAACCACATAACAGACATCCATTCTTACAAACTTTTACGTTTATAATATTAGTACCGGGGGTAGACTTCCTTTGCAGGAGGTCGTCTAGGTGGGTACCCCAACAGTGCCAGTTATTCTACCGCCTGAGCAGTGATGTGCAAACATTACTGTGCTCCGGTAGGAGGGCACTGTAGCTAGTGAAATTACTGGGCTAAAGAGTCTTAACATCTTATGACTCTTGAGTAAGAAGCGTTGGTGCAGTGCTCCTAGAGTTTCACATAATTGTGAAATCCTAGGTAACACTGTACTGATTATGGGCAGCCGTTATCTCTTAACATCAGGAGAGCGTCTTGCTCGTCTTCTACTTCATAACATTAAAAAAAATAAAAAAAAAATAGTATAATTAATAATACTTGTTTTGTAGTTGCTAGATAATGGATATTATACTTATATCTATAGGCATACATAGTACCGCCTTCTGTAAGAACGTATTTTTGCTCTAGTTTTAACCGTGCAATGCTCACCGATCTATTTGAACAAAATATAAACGCAAATGCGTCCCATTATGAATGAAACTTAACGAATTCATCCCTCGAACTCACCCCGTTTTTTAATATCGCCCCCTAACTCCCAGCAGGGCAGAAATTAAAGTGTAATGGTGCAATGTTTAATAAGTTATCTGCGGGTTAGAATAATGTTTGCCCATTGTTAATGTAATTTTAGAGTTAATTCCTTCTCGGGGGGGCCAAAATCGATGCGAAATTTAATATTGAGATGTGGGAATCTGATATTTTTGCTGTAGGGTGTTTTCTTTGGTTAAGAATTTTGTGGTAACTGATTAGAAATATTTTAAAACATTACCTGGAGAAACGACGATGTGGTTTTATTTAGGGGCGAAAATGCAGGGTTTTATCTTGGCCAACATGTAGATAAGTTTAGCTTTACCTACAGAGTAATGTTTTTTTACTTTTAATACAATACGATTTAAATATTTATTGTTTTAAGTGCTAATTACTAATACTATCAACCTAGACACAACTCTATAATTTGATGTTACTTTTATTCTTCTCACTCTTATCTCTAAATACAAAAAGTAAGGCTAAGCCTAATTTTGAATGGATGTAAACTTTGCCCAGAGGTGGGGCAGAACAGTTATGTCATATAAATCCACTAAAATATAAAAAATTACAATATGTATTATTATATTTTAGGAACTGTCTTAAGATAAATCTTCAGACACAACACATTTCACACCCGGAACTCCAATATCAAAGATCAAAGATCGGAAACAGCAATTCCCAAGTTAACCCCTAATCGCTAATCAGGGGCACATTGGAACAATCCCACTGAAGGGTTAAGCATTACTGGACGCAGTCTAATCTTGATTGATCTGCGACAAATAATGTTGGTGCCACTAATGTTGGTATATTGTACCACGAGGCGAGTCTTTGTTCAACCATTTGTGACGAGCGACGGGGGGTTGGAATGCGCTTTTCGTGGTAACTTTAGTTCAAACTTACTTATTCTCCCCTAACATAACTATTTAGGGTTAGAGTTTTATTTTCAAACAAAATTTTAAGAGAAAGCCTTTTTAGACTTCTGTGAACAAGGAAAACAAAACTAAAACAAGTGAAATTTTAAAAATACTTTTAAAAAACAAGCTTTAATTATTCTTACCATCTTGCATCATATAGTACTTGTCAAGACGAATCAAATGAACCCAAACTCGATGGGGTTGCGTTGTTTAATGACAGAGTTCCTATGGCCACCTTCCAGCTCCATCATCAGATCAGCTCGATGTCATAAAAATATTGCATTGTCATCCGATTTACACACGCATGCAAATTTTCAGCTCAATTGGAAACCGGGAAGTGGGTCAAATTAAACTTGCAAGATTTGATTACAGACAGACAGACAGACAGACAGACAGACAGACAGACAGACAGATAACAGACAGGTGAAAGTAATATAAAGCTTGTAAAAAACTAAACTATGTTTCGTTTTGTCTGTCCGTCCGTCTGTCCGCGGCCTTAAGGAGAAACTACAAGTTCTTGAAAGCTTATTTTTAACCTTATTTTTCACAGATAAGGATAATAATAATTAAGGCAAGAGAATGGTGCACAACTGCAAAATGTACGTAAGATGAGAATGAAAACGAATTACAATACAAATACCTACCAAAAATGTTAAATGAACCAATTTTTGGCTGCAATTTGATGTTTGTCGCTTCTTCACGTCATAACTACTAAACTAATACACCAAAAGTTTAGCCTAAAGGTAGCTTAGAGACTTAAAACATACAATAACATTATTTATTAACTTAAAAAAAATACTTGAAAAGAAAGTAATTTTCAATAATAAATTCACTTGCAGACTATAATCAAGTTCTAAGCTATCATTAAGTATAGAAAACTTAAATTGCCAAGTTTAATAAAAGGGTCGAAGGGTGGTATTTAACCTATACCTAGGTATTGTAATATACCTAAATACCTAGTATTTAATCGTAATGGGGACATTAAGGGAACTAAAGTATTTAAGGGTATGAAATTGAATTCACCCCTAATAGTAGGACTTAGATTCTAGGTAGTGTGAAATGAATACTAAATGTGTAGTCTAGGCTATTATTAACTGACATTGAAAAAGGAAGGTTTTTGTTGGGTATTTTAATTTATTTTTTCTTTCATGTACTTATTGTTCTTTTATGTATATTTTACCTATCAGTAGGTACTTCTGTTTAAATTTTATCGAAATCGATCGAATTGATTTCAATTAGAGAAAACATATTTTTTAAAGATTTCATTGAGACTTATTTTCATTGATGTCTTCAAAAATATTTTATAAACAAAATAAAATGAATAAAGGAGATGGGGTATAAAACGTATAAGTATATTCATAACTTTTTTGCGTGTTTTTTAATACTTAAGCAGATGTCTGTTAATCTGTCCATTTGATGCATCGTAATGCATTTTAAAAGGGCTTTCTGAAGGACTTAAACTTTTTTTATCCTGAGAGATTATAATAATATTCTTTAGCGGTAAATGGATTGTAAAAAGGTCGTGTTTTTTTATAAATATTTTTGTTTATTACTGTTTATAAGTATTTTTACTTTTTACTCTATATTTATTTCTATTGATCAAAAGTGTTTAAAAGTAGTTTTAGGACTAATCAAGACAATAATAGGCATTTAGACTTTGCTTCTATTCTGGTTAACAATTTCAAATATACACAGTTATTCCATTACAAACTCATAAATTTCATCCGAGTAAATTATCTAATTATTTTAAGCAGAATATTTCAAGTATAATAAGTATGTATTTTATACGTTTAAGCAAAATACAAAAATTAATAAAATTATCCTTATTTTACTGATAATAACATGCTTATTTTACACTCAATCATCACATTCAGTAGTATTATTACTAAACAAATATCTACAACATTCTCACAACGCAATGAATACAAAAATAACTAAGCTGTGGCCCAAAAATAATCTGCCATTCATCACAATATTAAACATATCCTAAACGGTAGGTAGAAAAACGTATATTTTCACCCCTAGGTACCGTCACCCTATTCTAGCGTCAGCTGCCTATGACTGGTCCTTTTTCCCCCAACCTACCCTACGTATTTACAACCAGAATACGTTGACCCGCCATCTGAAACTGTTCCTTCTAAATGAAAGGTCAAGTTCTACTGGTGATATATCTTAACCATTTAGTCAAGAGCTGCGGTATTTGCGATTTTGGGTGCGATTCTTTAGTAAGTGCGGTTGTTGAGGGGTCTTGGTTATTTGGTTTGGTTGTCAAATACATAATAAGTATTTTTTGCTGTTAAGCGCTGTTTTCGATCGATGTCCCACAGACCTCTGTATATCTACATTTGTATAAACTCTGGCATAGATAGTTCAGTTTTGAAACCGTGTCGCCAAGCGGTCATTGTGACCGTGTTCCGGCATGATGTTCCGTGAAGCCAAGGAGGAATTTCCAATTAGTATAAAAAGAGTAACAATTGGTAGTCTTTTCGCCAAAAGAGATCTCTTCTAGACGTCGAAGCAGGAGAAAAATAATATATTTTCTAGGTCCCGTTTAAATTTTATCAAAATCGGTCGAGCCGTTTTCAAGTTACTAAGGGCGTGCTTAAAGGCAGTTTAATACTTATTTTTTTAATTCACGTACATTTATAAAGTTAACATCTTCATAGAAAAATGTAAAAAAATCCCGATTAAGTAAGATCAAGTTAATTATTTCTTTACATGGATATAATTGTTTACTTTTGATCACTTGTCTCTATTATTTATGGTAGTGCATAACTCTATGGTCTACATGGTATTGCTATTTCATATAATTGCTTAATGTTGCTAGATAAAAAAACATTGGTATGTGTATTGTAAAAACGTGTAAGAAAAATAGCAAATTGTATGATTGTAATTATTTTAACGCCATGACTGTGTTTTTACTACATTCTACTTAATTTTATAAGTTTCACTTTTTCTGTATATAATTTTATAATACTTACTGAAGTATTTTATTTATTTAACTCTTTGTATTCAATTTTAAAACTCCTACTACCATCAAAATATTGTTTTTTTTAAGTGTGACATTTTTGTATTTAATTTAAGAGTTCCGATATGCATTCGTCTTCAGAATAATAATTATTAATAGGTTCGAAACTTAAAAAAACTGGCAAAATACACAACCGATACGGCAAAATAAAAAAAGCTTCTACAAAAAAAAACATAAACAGTCTGAGTCAAATTCCGAATGTCTCCAGAATGATTTCGAAATTCGAAATTAGAAGTGCGCCGCGAAATGCAGTCGCAGTGAGTCGGCGACGCGACGTGTCGCGCGGAATGCCACCGACCAGACCTTATAATTACCGCCGACTTTTATATATAGGATGTTACGTTTTTAATTTTACTTTTTTTTATCGTGGCAAATGCTTTTATTGAGAAAAAAACACTACAGCTAGAGTCCTTTCCACGAAGGAGGTCCCGCGGAATTTAGCGGAACAAAATTTAATTTTATCGATATTATTACTTCATATCCTAAATAATTTTTCATTGTTAGATGAAATGAATACCTATTGAATTAAGAAATTTAATGTGAGAAATTATGAAAAGATAAAATTATGTTATATGGACATTTTAAATTTTAAAAAGTGCGATAGTGGCGCCCCGTAAAAAGGACCCCTTTCGTGAAAAGCACTCTAGGTACTACAGTAGTAAAGAACACTTTTTTTGTTTAATTTTCATAAGGTATAAGTTAGCCTTTGACCACAATCTCGCGTGAATTAACGCGACGATGCGGCCGTAGATGGCAGCAGACTTAACCTAGACGGCGGGATGAATCCCTCCCTGGCTTCACTGAACATCATCCACACGGTCATAAGGACCGCTTGGCGACATGGTTTTAATCAATTTCCATTATTGTTGTAAAATTTACTCAAAAACAGTGCAGCCAAAAATCATCCTATAGAGAAAAGTTCGCAGCTAGCGTATTTATGTCATTATTAACCAGTGAGAATTAATACTCATTTGGCGTTCGTTTATATCTTGAATTTTCTGACGCGGTCACAAAAACACGAACTGCAACGCGCCCGAGCTCGGTGCAGCTAACACGAGCAATCTGCTAATGGCTTGAATGGTGTTTTGCAATCTGCTAGTTCTCTTAACTACTTTTAAATAAAGCTGCTAGTGATCAAAATATTTTTAACAATACCTATAAGTAGTAGGCGATTCTTAACCACTTAGATTTGTTAGCTGGTAGCTAAAATGATTTTTGCTATATTCTAGGCCGATCTTTGCCACTTAAATAAGTTTGATAATGATTGAAATGATTTTTGCAATATTCTAGGTAACACTTAAACATTTAAAAAAAAAGATTTATGATTATTTATTACGTGTGGATGAGTATTTTTTACCTCTTTACGTACTCCTAAGAGACAGAATCAATTGATAAAATGTAGGTAGGTTTAGATCCTATCAGTAGGTACTTTTCAGCGCAGCGGGAACAAATGAGCACAGCTTATAATGGTAGACATAAAATAATTTGATTATTTACATCCTCTTAACTGTAAATAACATTGTAACTGATTAAAAAAAAACATTCAACTAAATATTAACAAGTAAATCTACACCAACTCAGCAATACGCTCGTTTTAAGTCCAGCCAATTTTTTCCTATAAAACCAGTCCGCCGAAAAAGGCCACCTAATCGTTCACCTCAAAGTTTACATTACAAGCTAATTGTCATCATCCTGTGCGCACATAGACCGGCCAATCATAGAGGTGGACGCTGCGATTGGCGTATTCAAATTTCGAACCCCTAATTTTTCGAACGTGACGTCATTAATTCAATTTTTTAAGACCGGTTTTCTATAGACAAAAAATGTCGTAGAGTGTCATTAAGTGCACCAATGCTTCTTACTCAAGAGTGTTAATATTGGTAGAATTTATTTATTTAGAAAAATAAGTACGCAATTAAACCGGTGACAGATTTGTTCACCTAAAAGTGTTTATTAATCGTTAATGGTTTAGTAAATTCACCCTGAGCTGGTAGCAATTCCTTCATAGCGGTGATCTTGGAAAGTGTTAAAATAAAATAAAAGTGGCACAAAACGCTCGTTAGATGTATTTTGAATCACAATAATGATGAAGTTTAATGCAATCTTGTCACGAACAACAGTAACTTGCCTTTATTAATTATCCATTAGTACCGCAGATAACGTAATTGTAAAATAATAGAAGTCCCATGAGTGCTCCTTTAACCACAGTTTACGTCAGTATACCACTGGTAGTGCAGACTTCTATATAATAATAGATAGGTCTATAACGTCTATATAAAAATATCATCAATTTTTATAATACCTAATGTTTCCTACATTCAAGGTTTTTACTTTAAAGTCAATTTTACATAAGGTAAAAATGGTATTTATTTATAACAAACTAGCTGCGCCCAACTGTAAGACTATATGGGTCTAAGCTATCTTATTGCCGAATTTCAGTTCAATCGGTCCACTTTTTAAGGCGTGAATAAGTAACAAACATACACACTCACTAACTTTCGCCTTTATAATATTAGTTACTAGCTCCGCCCAGCGGTTTTGCCCGCTTTTCTATAACCTATGTAATATACTAACTTATTAAATTTCAGCTCAATCGGTCTACCCGTTTAGGCGTGAAAGAGTAACAAACACACATCCAGACATCCATTCTTACAAACTTTCACGTTTATAATATAAGTTATTAGTGAAAAGTGTACCTAATTAGTAGAATGTTTTCTATAACTTTATTAAGTTTTCTCTGCACTAACCTGACATTGGTTCGCAAAACGCCCACTCGTCATAATGATCTTATTATCGCCTTTTCATAATTCTCAATAGATGATTGGCCCATTGAGATGAGATGGTACTATGGTACATAACCCATCGAAAAGGACCACAATAGGGCAATCAAAGTATTGTATTGATGCCATGCTAGGTTCTATAGAATACTAGATCTATATCTACCCATAGCACGGGTCTAGAGCCTAGCTTGGGTAGCAGGTTTCTTCAATACCTTTTATTGAATAAAATTAAAAATTATATAAAAGGAAAATGTAAATGACTGACCGTCCGTGGCCCAGTGGTCATACTTCCGACTTGTAAGCCGGAGCTCCTGGGTTCAAATCTCAGTGTGGCAAAGATTTTCGCCTGGACGCTGCCGTGTTTCGGAAGGCACGTAAAACTGTGGATCCCGGCTGTTTCCTATAAGATATGTAGGAGGCAGTCGTTAGGTCATGTTGCAGGCCTTGTAGGAATCTTGGCGACCTGAAACTGCAACATATAGGTTCGCCACACAACCTATAAATTGTGATTTGACTCTAACAGTGTAAGGAGGGTAACCTGTTCTGTTGGAGTATAAACCCCAATTATTATTATTATTCTATCAATGCATCTATCTATCAATGCAGAGCTCGAACCGCTCAATCGATTGAGTTGAAATTTGGAACACAGATAGATATTAGGATGTAGACCTCTGCTAAGGATTTTGTCACGCGGGGAAAGCCGCGAGCATAAGCTTGTAATGGTATTGTAATGGATTTTTACTCTTTCATGTGTAACGGGTGGACCGATTGAGCTGAAATTTGGAGTAGAAATAGCTTAGACCCTAGAACAACATAAAGGTTACACTTTACAGGAGGGCTGGACATACTTACAAAATTTCGCGTATAATAATATTAGTAGAATTATTTTTAAAGTTTTTCAAGTTACTTTTCAAGTATCTGAAGTCAAAGTGACCCGACTAAGGATAAAAGATGCGTAAGGAATTCAGAAACAGTAAAAACCACTACCGCTGGCAAACGATAAAACTGAGTCGTCGATGCGAAAAAAAATGCGAGTGCGTGCGAGGGAGACGCAAAAAACGTATCGTATCTCTGTTACACTCTATCGCGCAGGAGTTAAGGGCTCTATATACAGTTGGTGAATAAATCAACAGATGAATTTACTAGATAACAAATTGAGAAATTTATCGTGCAACCGACTAGCGACAAATTAAAATTAGAGCCATTTCAATACATATAGGTTTTTTTGTTTAATTTTATTACAAAGATCGACATTTATCGATCGAAAATATTATATTGGACATTGGCATACTACCCTATTAAAAGTATGAATGTGTGTTATAGATACCTCGTTACGCCTAAATAGCTCAACTAATTGAGCTCAAATCTGGTACACCAAGATAGCTTATAAACTGGAATAACTATAAAATAGGCTCTGCAAAGGATAAAACTGGGAATTCAATATTTAAACACAACCCCATCAAGTTTGGCCTTGCTTGATTCCTTTTTACGAGTATACTTTGGTGCTATAAGTAAACTAACCATAAGAACTCAGTAATTATAAATTTGTTTACATAGCTTCTTAGCAAGTAAAACATCCACTACATGCACCAACGGCAATTTCATATTATTGTAAAGATAACTCAGCGATTCGTTGTCTGTATATCCAGCCCTGAACATTAATGAATGCGCGTAAAATCTACTACATATCTATATTACTTCAATAACATTGTAAAGATATAGCTGCGTTCCGTCGCGCGTATATCCAGCCCTGAACATTAATGAATGCGCGTAAAATCTACTACATATACCTATCTATATTACTTCAATAACATTGTAAAGATATAGCTGCGTTCCGTCGCGCGTATATCCAGCCCTGAACATTAATGAATGCGCGAGCGCAGCTGCTCGCACCATTCCGCCATTATTTATTTTATTTCGGTGCGAAACGCCGAATTGGATCAAAACGACAATGAGGTTAAATTGCGCGGACAAATCCAGTGACAATTGTATGTATCGCAGATGTAAACAAATATACAATGAAATCTTTGTAAAGAGCAACTTTCGGAAACATTTTTTTTTCAATATGGCGGAAGACGAGTAGTGTCACCAGTCACCGCAATGGTATCTTTTGGATCTTTTAAAGATCTTGTATTTTAACCAACTTTTAAGAAGTAAGTTATAAATTTGATTTGTATTGTATTTAACGTTGGAACTGAAGAAATTTACATGGCAAAATCCTTAAATGCTACCAAATTTATGAAATTTCATAAATTAATGTGTGTTCTATTTGTGCTTGAATTTTTCCAAAACTATGATTCGGCTTTTGTTTAATATTTTTTTTACGTTAACATTTTGTATAATTAGGAACAGTAACAGTGCAAGATTTATCACAATCGGTTTAGTACTTAAAGATACGAATTAAAACGTACGCCTAGCTTTCGCTTATTTCAAAAATGTAAGAAATTACTCCAATAAAAACTCCAAAAAGCTTATAGTCATTTTCACACATCTTTGTAACTCACTCACATCAAAACTACCAAACCGATTTAGCTGAAACTTAGCAAGCAGCTAGCTCGGTTCAAGACCAACGTATAGTGTAGTTTATAGCGCGTAAACCCGCATAATACAGCTAGTGTTATAGCATGTGCGTGAGCTGATCCATTTCCACGTCGAGTTTTTCTTACGTTCATAGTTATAAATAAAGAATACAAACGTTAGTGGACGTAGTTTTGTTAATACAGAAAGGAAGCATATCTAGTAAGCCTATTTGTTTTCCTATAAGTACGCTAAGCAACACACTGCAGTTATGATGTAGTTTACAAACTGTGTTTTTGAGTGTATGTAAGTATGTAGAGTCGGTTCTGCCATATATATGCGTAAAAATCTAAATATATATAAAAGAGAGACTGACTGACTGATCTATCGACACACAGCCCAAACCGCTGGAGGGATTGAGTTGAAATGTGGCATACAGGTAGGTTTTGAAGTGTAGACATCTGCTGAAAAAGTATTTATCCACGCGGGTAAAGCTGCGAGTATAAGCTAGTGTAACATAGGTATTCATACTCTAGCTATTACTTGCATGCCCTAGCCAAAAAATAGGAACTTGGCCTAGTGGTTATATTGAAGTAAGTAGTTATAAACAAACGAACACTTTTACACAATTAGGTTTACTAAATGTGCCTTACATTTTTAACAGTAAACTAAGTCCAGCAATATGTTTCCATAATTATAATGTTAGTGAAACCGTGGGTAATGATTAAAACCCATTTATTCTGGTATTAAACTGATTGACTGATTCATAAGCTGGCTAGTGGAAATGCTAAACTGAAAGTGATTGGGTTTATATGAATAGTAATAGGGTTGACATAAGAATTGATTTTCGTAAGAAGAAAAAACTTTGGGTTTAAATGGAAAATTTTTGAATTCGTCGAATTTTTTAAAAATTATTATCTCCTTTAAAGGCTTGAACTAATTTTTATTTTGTGTATACTTGAGTACGTCGTATACTTTCCATTTTATTTTGATTTTAAATTGGACATTTAAATATTTTCGAAATCGGTAAAGAAGTTTTTAATATCATTGACAAAATGTGTCTTTCTTCCTTAAAAAAATGGGTTTTATCATTTATCCTCGTTTATTGAAAACGAGCTAGAACTCAGTATATTTTTTATCACTAGTTCTATTACTTATCGAAAATATTATATCAGTGGTAAAAAATAGTACCTTCTGGTAACCCTACACAAATAACTATGGGTAATATTATTCAACAATGCGTCAGTGTTGCCGCTAATGAACAAGACATCATTGTTTTTGTTCTAATTGTTCATAATAACTTAGAAACTTATAGGTTTTATTATTATTTTATAACTTAAAAACTTAAGCTATAAGACATGTGACGAAAATTTGCGTTAAAATTTTGGTGTCAAAATGTATTTATGTGTAGACACTAACGACATTAAGCAGATTTGATGCACGGATAGATGTTGAAATTTGGTGCATAGCTAGATAGATTTTTTTTATATCCTAATCACTTTCTGTTTTGACGCACGTTTTTTTTAATGTAATAGTTGACAAACAAGCAGACGGCCCCACCTGATGGTGAGCACGTTGTCTCTTTTCATTATAATAGTCTGTAAAGAAATGAATACCCAATAAAAAGTCATGGAAAAAGTCTCGTACGCCGATGGATCGGCCCCACGATGTCAATTAACATTCTTTCAATTACGTTATAATTACCACTCATTATACCTTCTATAAAAATATCATCTTGATTTGTCCAATTTATCTTACTTGCAATTTTTTATTGAAACAATATGAACCATTGGCAAATGCAATTGATGTATTGCGCCAGAATTCGTTGATAGAGTTTAAAAAAATAAGTTAAGAAAAAATAACTAACTGACGATGAAACAATAATTGGCAAATACACTTAATGTACTGCGCCAGATTTAGATGCGGGAGTTAAAAAAATAAGTAAAGAAATACCAGTGTTATCTGCTAATCCATGATTATAATCAACGATCTATTAAATGTTTGAATTCGGAAGCTCATTCACAAATTTTCTAATTCACGAATTCGATATTCAAAGTATTGGTAGTAGAGTTGAGGCCATCGACCAGCGAGCGGTAGGCCAGTGATGCGACATGCCGCGAGTATCGATGACATCCGAACATCCGAGTGACACTATCACAATCGGACCGATCACTCGCCACCAAGCACACTATATCAATCACTCGCTAACAATCGCACCGCACCACTCCGCTTGCCACTTAAATAAATTTATAACATATTAAGTACGTTCAAAATAAACACTTTACAGTTTATGATTTATTTCGTGGCACGATGAATTATAGACGTCACTTAGTGCGATAGAGCGGCGCGTCCGAATTTTTATCTCTTTTTGTGGTGATTTCACGTGCCACCGCCACCGATAAACGTTTTATTGGAGTAATTAAAAACCATTAGCTTTTGTACGCGTTACATGATAAATGTGACATTTTACAACGCTTCTAATCTTCAAACGATAATATTTTTATTGCTATCAGTTACATAAATGTCGAATAGTGATTTCGTAATTGTGTATTTATTATTTACTAGTAGTCTGTGAGTCAACGGCGACGTAAATAACCGAGTGGTCAGTCTCCGCACTCACAGTTCATGTATCTCGGTTATCTCAGGTCTGAGAGGTCGCTACATGCAATATTAAGTTTATAAATACAGTTTAATTTCATTAATTACCTACACAACAGAGTCTTTGACTGATAACAAATCAATAACATTATTATCGGAGTGGAAAGTGAAACTCGACGTGAGGACTCGCTTCCGGCGCATTCGATATAATATCGATACAAATTATATCGAATATTCGAAATTGCATGTCATCGACACATGTCAACGCCTATTGTGTATCGAAAAAGGAAACCCGCAAAGAAATTGCGGTGTAATAAATTTGTAAAATAAATTACACGGCTCTTGATTGTCGGTTTGTGTCCAGATTACCTGTTTTACGAAGTCGAATTGTTATGAAATGACTCCATTTATGCGAGCTTTTTTCTGTCGTTCAAATAATAAGTGTTACTATGTCGATTTAACGTGGCATGTTATTACAGCAACCGCGGAATGAAATGTTATTTTCGAACTAAAAGCAACTTTCTACGCAAAATGTCGCCGGGACGTTATTGTGCGTAATAAAAATAACGGCTTCGAGGAATCCTTCTGAGAAATGAAGGCGAAAGCTTTTTTTGGAGATAGTTTTTGGGCCAATTAGGGACCTCTACGATCGATCGTCTCGGTCATAAATCACGGACGTCGCCTGCCGAGTTTATTTATCTCTCAATCTCAGTCGGAATTACGATTGTTTTATAGTATATTTTATCAGG
Source organism: Hemithea aestivaria (assembly GCA_947507615.1). Lineage (NCBI taxonomy): Eukaryota > Metazoa > Arthropoda > Insecta > Lepidoptera > Geometridae > Hemithea > Hemithea aestivaria. Next base: position 14,569,685 of record OX382344.1, read on the forward strand.
TCTCGGTTAACAAAGCGTCGCTAATCGATCACAGAACGTAAATTAATTTACGGCTGTTGCCTCCAAACAATATCGAATCGGATCGATATAATGCATACCGAATCTCGAAAAAACGCGTAAACAATAATCGATAATGGGTGGAACTGGTCGATTGCATTCACAGCACTAATTACGCTTTATAGTTATTAAAGCATCAAGAAATTGCAGCTTCTGATTTACGGTCGGCCATTTTGTATGCGACATTTTAATATTGGAATGGCGGGAATTTTTACTTTTTTTTTGACGAAGCAGGTGCGCGGTGCGTACATGTGCCAAGAGAAGTCGTTTTAATTTCGGAAGTTATTTGGGAACTCCATGAATGGTTTTTAGTATGAAATGGAATTGGGGAAGCATAGATTTTTATTGCGTGGGCTTTTTTTCCTCTCTGGTTAACGTCGGGTACAGCGGATGATATCATTTTGGGGCGTCGAAACTGAGTTTTCAGAACGTGTTTTACATTTTATTTGATAACGTTTTATTTTGGAAACTCTTTTGTTAACATCGAGGTTCTTTAACAAGGTATGTAATTTTGAACATAGGTACACATTTGGCGAATGCCCCTTTTGCAACTTAGATTGAATATTCATTTGAAATTTTGCAGATGGAACGTTTAAGCGGTCAGGGGCTTAAGGTAGGAGTCAAGATCGTCTCTCCACCGAGTTCCTTTAAATATATAAAAGGAAAGTGTGACTGATTGACTGATCTATCAACGCACAGCTCAAACCACTGGACGGATTTACTTGAAATTTGGAATATACCTAGATTTTATGATGTAGACTTCCGCTAAGAAAGGATTTTATCACGCAGGCAAAGTCGCGAGCATAAGCTAGTCACATATAAAGCATAGGTATATTATCTTAGTCTGATTTTGGCAGAACATTACAACAACAGAACTATTCGGCACCTCGCTGCCTACCGAACTCTACCCAAATCGTTGCAAACTCGCGCGACCTACCGCTACCGCTTCTATCAGCGTTGTAAACAATTAACTTTGTCTACAACATTAGCTGAGCTCTCTCCCAATTGGGCAGAGCTGCACGATGGCACGGGATGCGTCTCCACATGCAATAGGTCGTACAATAGAATGTTTTTATTTTATGGTGAATTGTGATACTACAGTACCTATGTATACGAAAAAATATTCTTGTGCCTGTGCTCAATAAATATTTATCTTTCTTTCTTTCTTTTCTTTCTTCTAGGGAGTCACAATACTGTATATCTCTTTACCGTGGCAGTAGTGAAATAGTTCCTCACCTGTTTGCTGAAAACAGCGATGTCCTCATTGAAGGACTCTGAGGAGCATACGTCTCCGCCTGCCACTCCAGGGTCACGTGGCGTGCACGTCGCCAGCTCACACTTCTCGAAGATCAGAGCCAGCAGGGGGAACAAGGGGTGCCTGCAACGAAACAATGGATTCATTGGATTATACCTAAGTTATTTTTGTAAAACTGAGTTGGAGACTCTTAATAATAATGGTCATCTTCAGCGAAAGAGGTGTGTCAGGATCGTACCAAATGGAAATAGTCTTTGCCTACCCCAATGGGAACCAGGCGTAATTATATGTATGTATGTATCATCATCTCAGCTTTAAGACGTCCACTGCTGAACATAGGTCTCCCCTTTGGACTTCTATATGTACCGGTTGGAGCGAATAATAGTAATAGGGGTTTATACTCCAACATAATATTATGTTCCTACTTACACTCAGAATCAAATCACCATTTATAGGTTCTGTGTTAGCTATATGTTGCAGTTTCAGGGCGCTAAATTCAAAATTTTCTCGGCGCTCGCCAGCTTAGAATACTTATTTAGTTTCTTTGCCACTCGAAGCGAGCTAAACGCACAATCAAACAAAAAAATTTCTCGGCGCTCGCAGCAAGCAGGAAAGGTGGATTTTTTCTGGATACGCTCATGATTTTGCCCACCGGTTTCGGCCCAAAAAAAATCCTGGATCTGCCATAATATATCGCGCCCAGGACGCTGGTAAAGTTAAAATCGGCACTGTAGGTACCTATCCTCATCTCTTAATGACTGTAAGATTTTTTTTTGGCAGTAAATAATGATTGTCACTTGTGCACGATTGAGGACTGGCATGAGTTGGCACAGGACAGGACCAGCTGGAGGCTCTTATTGTCGGAGGCCAAAACTCACTTTGGGTTCTCGCGCCAACGTAGTAAGTAGTAGGTACTTGTGCATTGTGCACGATAGGCAATAGGACATCTGAAGATAATATTAATATTATTCATTCCACGAGTGACGTCACAAGACCTCAATTGTCAAATAATTATAGAAAAGCCTAGAAAACGTGCAATTGTACACAATTGTTTGTACTAATGAGCACTAAATGATGCGGCGCCGACCTCTTCAGTACTACAGACATTGAATTATTACTTTGTTTATTAGGTACCTACAATACAATCTTAAAGGTGGACGCACATATATCCGACCCGAACGCGCCGAATAAATCGAAATTTTGTATGTGAAATCTCATGAAACCTCGCACACATAATATCTCCTCGTAGAATCGACCGGATCGGAAAATGATTTCCTATACCAAAATCGAAAATTCGATTAGTTTGGTGCGTTCAGCACGGATAGATGTGCGTTCACCTTTATTGAGACCAAAAGTTATTAATTTGACTTTTGAAGAAGAGTTGGCGCAGTGCTCCTAGAATTTTACATCTTTGTCAAATCCTGGGTAGCACTGTACTAATAATTATTATATTGCAGGGCTATCTCTTATCATTAGGATAGCGTTTTTTAATTTTTTTATATAATGAATGGGCGGCCTTATCGCTTAGAGCGACTACTTTGTGAATTAGGCTAGCTACTAGCTATATATGCCCAGCGATTTACGCCTTGAAATACAAAATAAGTCTATGTATGATTCTAGACTCTAAGCTACCCATATATACCAAATTTCAGCTTAATCGGTTCATCCGTTAATCAGCCTTAATACGAAACTGGACTCATTGAATATTGATGATTAAAGTCAATAAAAATGCAAATTATAACAAATGAAAAGATCATCGTAATCTGTTTATAATTGCAGTAAAATCTATTTAAAATTGACGCACGCGAATATTATTGCATCCAGATAATTACAACATAAAAATAATATAATTATGTATTATTATAATCTGCATTTAGTTAATGCTAGTTGTAGACTCTAGACTAAACCATAGACAGAAGTAAAATATAGACGAGTGGTGCGCACATCTAAAGTAAGATAGGTAGAACTGTAGAGTAGAAATGTAGAGATCTTAACAGGATTCACTCTAATAAAAATGAAAGATGAAAAAATTTAGGTACCTACTATATAAAAATTGGTTCACAGTTTATAAAAATAATATTTTGGGTTTTTTAATTAATGGGTAACAAAATTTTTAAATGGGTCAAAATAGACACATATATCTAACCTACAAAATACTTATTATCACATCAAAAATGAGTGTAATTGTTATTTTGGTAAGCAGTCGACTTTGAATTAGGCAGTTTTAGTAATCGCACAAGAAAGGACAAGGTAATTTTAAACGAAAAAAATAGTGAATTAATTAAAATTACAATACTATACTCTTTATTGCAGTTAAAAGATAACAAAAAAGACTTAAAACTAAACTATATAAAGGTCTACAATAGGCGGCCTTATCGCTTAGAGCGATCTCATCCAGGCAACCAGCTTTGCACGGAGTGTTTAAACCTAAAGAGTAGGGTAGGGTGTAATTTTGTAGAGGAGTCTTACCTACATAATATTATAATATCAATAATATTTTGTAGGAAAATTAGAAAAATTAGTGAAAATTAGTAAATATATAGGTATCGCATATTATAAAACATTTATTTGTAATGCTTGATAGATGCAATTAATTTATCTACAGTTTTCTCTATCTATGGTAGGTATGGTAAAGGTCAGGTTAACATAAACTATTATTATATTATAGTTTTCTTTTATTTTGCGGTTTGTTCATAATGCCATTTTAATTATTAAGTGAGCTGATTATTTTAATGAAAAAATTACATATTTTTTAACAAAAATTATTTTCCAAAGTGAATATTAAAATGATATTTATTATCAATTATTTTTTTTTACTTAACTTTTATAATAATATTCTACTAACTGTGCCTAGACTGGCCTAGAGGTTTGTGCCACTAAAGAAGTAGTCATAATATAAATATAAGATATTCTAGAGTCTAAGCTAACTTTACATCAAATTTTAGTATGATCCTTCTAATAGGTAATGTTAGTGTGTTTGTGTGGATGAACCGAATAAGCTGCGTTTGGTATATAGGTAGCTTAGATCCTGAAATAACGTGGTACTTTTCGGCGCTAAATTAAAATCTTGACTGTCAAAAAGTTAAAGAACTGTCTAAAATCAACATTAAAATATAAAAATACATACTTAAATTATTATAAAATGTATGCTGTATAGATTAAGAGACAGGCGCGACCTTTAACACTTGAGTTGTATTTACTGCGCCTGCGCTTATCTGATGCAAACTTGTCAAGAAACTTGAAGGAGCTTATGGTTAGGGCGGCGCCATACTTGCAGCGGGGATGTTTAAACAATTTTAGTGATCAAATTTAAAACTAATAATAGATTACCTGTGTTAGTCTGTACGTTTGACTCTCTAAAATCGCGTCTCCAGCGTTTGTTTTGCTTCAAACATTGAACATAAACATTACAGCATACAAAAAAAATCTCGGTGATTTTGATGAATATTGATATTATGTTTTGTTGTACGTGTTTTCCATTGTGTATGGAAAGCAAAAACATTGTTGGAGCAAACAAAAAGTGTAGTTTAACAATGTTTTGTGAAAAATGTTGTGCTGTTTTTATGTTGAATGTCTGAACCGAAACATATATTGAAGCGGCTTAATACTAGAGATTTACAAGAAACATTTTCAAAAAGTTAATCCTACGAATTTATCTACCTATCAATAGGTATATCGCATGAAAGGAAGAAGTTTTTAATCTAATTTATTTTCATAATAATTATTGTTTTAATAATTATTTTGAAGGTTACAAGCCATACCTTCCCGTCATTTGGGCACCCTTTTGGATAATAATAGTTTTAGACTGGCAGTATCATTACGTTTGGGTGCTCTTTGTACAGCGCCCCATACATGCCAATGCGGTGAACAAGTGGACCGCACCGGCCACCATGGGCTATCCTGCGCGAGGAGCGCCGGCCGCATACCGCGTCACGCCGGTCTGAATGACATCATACGTCGGGCCCTCGTAAGTGCCGGCGTCCCGTCAACCTTGGAGCCTAACGGTTTGTTGCGGGACGACGGCAAGAGGCCCGACGGCATGACTCTCATTCCCTGGAAGCTGGGAAGGCCCTTGGTTTGGGACGCTACGTGTGTCGATACTTTGGCCCCTTCCCATCTTCCAGGGACAATGTCACAGGCCGGTGCTGCAGCCGACAAGGCTGAAAACCTCAAACGGCGTAAGTATGTGAACCTAGATAGGGCTTACATATTTTTGCCGTTTGGGGTTGAAACCTTGGGTCCATGGGGGCCGGCTGCTTGGGAGCTGTACAAAGACCTCGCTAAACGTTTGGTGGAGGCTTCAGGTGACAAGAATGCTGGCTTATATTTTGCTCAAAAAATAAGTTTATGTATTCAGCGGGGCAATGCCGCCAGCATTCTTGCCACCTTTCCCTCCTCCACCTGTTTATTAGATTAAGTTTTGTAGTTAAGTATTAGTTTTTAAGTGTTTAGTTTTTAAGTTTTTACCTTTTAAGATTTTTATGGTTAAATAAATAAATGTTTTAATAATTGAAAAACAAATGTGACCTACCCAAACAATGTAAATTTTTCAAATGACAACGTAAAACTAAACTAGGTACTAAACAAATCGAGTTGAAATTTGGCGAAGAAATATTGTGACATAGCTATCCGCTAAGAAATTGTTTTTATATTTAAAAGCCAAAGGGAAAAGATTAATAATATTTTAAAGGAAGTTTATGCTTCCGAAAAACAATGATTACGCCTATCGCACTGCATTGAACAGTGCATTGCAATTACAGTTTTTACTAGTAACCAGTGTGAATTGCAATTATACAGTAATTCATATGCGTTAGTGATTAACTCGGGTGATGTTTTTTTTATATTTTCCCCCTCGTTAGTTTGAAGGAAGTCATAGTCCGCCGCCTCTAAGTAATAGATATTTTTAATCACTATTCATTATTCTTTGCGGCTATGATTTTTTGCTGCTATATTACTTTTTGCGAGTAATTTTATGCGCGAAGAATAGAAACTATCGCAGGTGCGATGAGAGATGTATTTTGTTTAGATTTGCTCAGTTGAATTTAAATTTTAATGAAGTTTTAGATTTTCTATTATTTATCGTTATTTCTTTTAAAAATGTACTTGTTTTTATGTCCTTAAAACGTAGGTTTTATTGCAATGGCTAAGCGCTAAACTGGCACACCAAATGCCAATGCTAATAATTATAGGTATATGATATTCTTCTTCTTCTTCTTTTCGAGTCGAAATGGCTTTTTTTTTTGAAGATCTATAGCTGCTTGGACCAGTATGTGGACAGAGCTATAGCTGTGTCATTGGTCTCAATGAGATCCTGTGTCGTACATTTTACAGGGCAGCTGGGGCATTGCAGAAGGTGATCCATCGTTTGTATAGCTCCACAGTCGCATTTATCGTTTGCAGAGAAACCCCACCTCACTCGGTTTTCTAGAGATCTTCCAACACCAGTGCAGAGTCTGTTTAAGGACTTCCAGACTGGCCAAGGAAGATCGCCGCCGTGTGGAAGTTTCTCTGCTGGAGAGATGTAGGTTGATGGGGGTGGGTAGTCCTTTTCCCACCGCTCTAGCCTAGCTTTTGGGGCGACTTTCTCATTTAGGCTGGCCTGCCTGAGGAAGCTATTGCGGCTTTTTAAGCGTGATGGCGGTGGAGTCCGGTTTTACAAGGGGTGCCTGTTGTCTTGTTCCTGTTTATGCTTCTCCACGGAGCACGCGATGTCTCGTCGAACACTAGGAGGGGCAATGCCAGTCAGGGGGTAAAGGCTAATCAGTGGAGTAGATTTTAGAGTCCCCGTTATTATTCGGCACGATTCATTGAGGGCTACATCGACCTCTTTGGCGTGTGCAGAGCGTGCCCAGACTGGACACGCGTATTCGCCCGCCGAGTAGCATAATGCCATACTACTCGTGCGAAGGACGTGAGGTGATGCTCCCCAATGAGTAGAGGTGAGACGGCGCAGGATGTTGTTGCGTGAGCTAACTTTGGACTTCAGTTTTTGGCAGTTCTCTTTATATGTTAGACTACGATCTTACGTTACATTATATGATATATTTATATGATATTAAATGATGCTTATTGTTTAACTATATAGGTGTTTTGGTGTCTGTAACAGTTAGCATGTACTGTTTTTTATAAATAAATAGGGACAAACAGACAGCGGGAAGTGACTTTGTTTTGTACTATGTATATTATAGCTATTCTTTATCTTTCAGTAGATAAAAAAGCTGTATATTAGTAACTGCATAGCATACTAATATATGGGGGAGGACTATGTCCAGCAGTGGACGAACATATGCTGATGATGATGATGATGATACTAATTAATAAGTCTAACTCTGTAAACATCTGTCAATATGGCTAGTAAAAAAACTCATCATGATACAGGGGGGGCAAAAAACAGTTTACGGATTTTCATTATTTTATGAAAATACGCGATATATTGATATTTTAGGTCATAAACTAGTTGAATATCATTGTATTGTCTCAAATTGCTTTAAAATTTTGGAAAAAACGAAACACAGGTATTATTGTCAAAGAGAAGCAGTTTGACAGAGTTTGACAAACAGCATAAACCTGGCCGGTTTATGCTGAAAAGGACGGAAAAAAATAGGTTCTCCTATTTCTTCACACAGAATTTTCCCTATTGCCATCACACTCACACATAAAATGGCTGTCTTTTTTATTTTGTCTAAGTCATGATAATAATGTTTTTGTTGTATATAATATCCCGCTATGAAACGCGCCACAGCCTTCATGCAGATGATATCAACGTCACGTCCCCACAATCTCCATCTAATCTCTGATCTCGCACAACTGAGCCTCTCAATTACACCTTTTCATTTATTTTATTCGCTTTATTTTAACTATTGATTATTTCAATATGAATTTGATTTAAATTCTAGGTTTTGTATATTTCTCATTAATTAAAATAATGAAATGGATATGGGAGGGTTTGGCTAGTAAGAGATGGAAACATAATTTTAAGGTACAAATTAGAAATACATTCGCTTGGCACTCGCTCTTTCCTCCCACATTTTCTATCTATCATCTTTCCCCATAAATGTTCTGAAGTTTATTCAAAGCACGCCAACATCTACCCCAAATTTCCAACATACCAAAACCCAAATATTTTAAATTATTACGGTGCATGCCTTGCACACGCAATACTAAACATATCAAACTTCCCCCCACAAATATATTCTCCCTAAATCCCCCCCCCCTCCATTTTTATTGTTTGTCACAACTACAAAGCTTAATATGTTTATACATTAATAAATTGAAAACATATTTAGATCCCCAAAAATACACACGTTATCTACTCTATATAAAAAATAGTTTGACCATGTATTGAAATGATAAAAATTTATAAAAACTAAGTGTTACAATTGGCGGTCTTGTCGCTAATAGCGATATCTTCCAAAGAACCGTGCAGGGGTAGGAGAATAATCAAGTAATTTAAAAGAAAATATGGAGTAAAATGTAGTCCCAAAAGTAAAATCCACGTTACCACTCACCCGTATATCGCATCCTTGTCTCTCTTGTGAACGAGCGGCTCGCCGGGCAGCGCGTGCGCCGGCGCGGCCGGTGGGGGGTAATGTACTGGGGGGAGGTGCGGGTGGGTCAGCCGGTGCTCGTGGTACATCGCGCCGCCCTCCATGTAGCCCCCCCCGTGGAGGCTCTCGTCGTACTGTGGGGGAAAGGTTACTATTAGTATGGTGGTGGGGGGAATTTGCAAGCTTATTATTTTTTATTGATTAATGGTATGGGGGGGGGGTAACTTTAAATGTTTGTTGTGTTGCTGGGGGATTTGCAAAATTTTTTACAAAGCGATTTTTAAATTTTTTACTTACCTTTATGTTAACTTAAATTAATATAACAATAAATTAACTTAAATATTAATATTCTTACTCTAAACCACAAGACGCTCGATAATCCACATAATTTCATTGAAAAATACACGAACCGTGTGACACAATTAAAAAAAACACTTTTATTCATAATCATTTAAAATGTACTTCTACCAGTACATTTTCTTTTTAATCCCACTCAAAGTAGGTACATTTTCAAAATACGCTTACGGTCCTATCCCGACAATTAAACTTCAAAAAATAAATAAAAGCTTTTAATATATTATTAAAACAGTGCAGTCATCCTTCGATGGGTATCTCCTAGCAATTAACTCTTTGAAGCAAAGAACGTGCTCTTTTCCTTTTAACTTTTTAAATATTTGACAGGCCCTCTAGCAAGGTTTAATGGTACTTAATTTTGATGATAATGAAAATAATTTTAATCTAATTAACATGATACATAATGTAATAAAAGTATTTTTTTACATGCTAAGAACTAGATAAGTTTTCGCTCGGAGTAAATTTATAAAGTACAAGAATTTTTTTATTAAAACATTTAAGAAGAGTTAGCCCCTTAAAGTATTTATTTATTTTATTTATCAGCGCAATATTATAAGGACATACTCAATGCTAAAGTAACTTTTTCTACTGTAAATGGTGAGAATCTAGATAGATCTGCATGGACCTGAAACTGCAACACTTAGGTTCGCCATTCGCCACACAACCTATAAAATGTGATTTCACTCTGACAGTGTAAGTAGGGTAACCTGTTCTGTTGGAGTATAAACCCCAATTCTTATTATTATGGAAACGGGATGAGTTGTGAGTTGTGAAGGCATTTCATATTTCTACCTCAAATATGTATTTAAACATTCATAAATGCATCCCAAACGCTAAAAATAATGAAGTTTTTCACCTCTGATCTTGACCTACCAACCTTTTTCCAGAACAAATGAAAAAAATTAATTTTAAGAGAAAAAATACATAAATATTCATATTTTACAACATCTATATTAGATTATGCAGATAAACAGTTATATTTATCATATTTAATGCAAGATAGTGTCCAAATAACATGTTTTATACTTATATTTAATTTAATTCTCTGAGATTTTTTGGAATAATTTAAATTATTATTTTATTGTTGTTGAATTTATTTAGTGTTATAATAGTTGTATTTACTTTTACTTGGATATAATTTGAATTTTGGTTTGTTTAAATAATTTTATAGAAAACGAAATTAAAATTTATCTACACCTATTAAATACGGTTACCTTACAAAAACTGGGAACATAACCTAAATATATAAAGAATAGTTGCCTGACAGATTGCCTAGCTAGATTACAATATAAAATTGTTTTTGATTGAATTTTTTTTTAATTGATTATAACAAAGTATAATAATTTAGGAATCAGTAATTTTAATTGTTTTATTGTTTTTGTTACTGGAAGTTGCAAAAAAAAAATGTAAAAGCAAAATCCATATTATTTTTGTTTTACCCTCAAAATATACACCACTTAAATATATTATACATTTAAAAGTCCATCCAGATGTATCGTTGTCAGCCATTTTGTACCCTCGCCATCAAATACAATGACTAGGCGCTTTGTAAAATCGATAGACCGTCATTAAGGCGGCATTATCCACTCTACAATGTTTAAAATTGCATTTATTGGTAGAAGTGTGGCTTTCTTTTAGTATGTTAGTGTTCTCTGAACTTTTATTCTTTACACTAGCGGACCCGCGCGTACTTCGTAACGCGTGACAGTCAATTCATAAAGTGATGAATTTGGTGCACCCATTTAGACTATGATGGATGACTAAAGGCTGGCAAACTTGGCCGATATTCGCTCCCGCTCTGGGTAGCGAAGAATATCGCGCAGGGTTTTTCAATGCAGGTTTTAAGAATATTTTAACATTAACCTGCTGAAAAACATGATAATACTTTATATGGCATAATGTTCAGTGAAGCCAGGAAGGGATTTACTCCGCCTTCTAGGTTTAGTATGCTACCATCTGCAGCCGCATCGTCCTTAAAATCGCGCGAGATCGCTACCTTATAAAGTAGAAGGCTGGTCTATAATTAATAAAAAATAAGTTGGTTATATGGTAATAAAAGATAGAAGTAATAATACAACGTCTTAAGTATTATGTATTTTCGAATGCATACTTTACTTTTATTCGTTAAAAAAATGATGATTCGATCTTTCGAGAACGTTAAGATCGATTCAAAGCCAAGAATCGGGACATCCCTATACTAAACCCCCTTTACTGAGCATTACAGCAATAAGTAATTAAAATTGATAATCTTTTAATAGAGTCGGTAAAAAAACTGCAGAGATTGAGAGATTTCTAGATCTCTATGGGACAATAGATGGTGAACGGTAACCGTTACTTTCCCATCGTAAACCTATAAAATGCATTAAGAGCCTGTAACGGACCCAAGAGCAAATATGTGATTTTCAAACATGGATTATTTTGAAAATACTTATTTAAGAACGGTACTTTTACTCACAACTTTTAAAAGAACTTGTAATCTAATCAATTAATTCAGAAAAACCTTTTTAGTTTTGACCGTTTTTAAATTACGTCAAGGTAAATGGATAAAGGTTTTATAGATTTACTTCTGAAGCAATGTTTGGACATGGGTATATCCAAATATACATGTCTTTATTAGAATCTAAAAAATTACTATTACTGAAAAGATCCTAAACTAGTATATGTGTTAAGGAAAAGTTTGAATTATAGGTATTTCTTATTAAAATAAAATCATAAAGATGTGAAATTATCACGAAATTACTGTTTACAAAACATTTTTTTTATACATGACTCTTTTATATTTACTCAAAATAATTACTTACCATTAAATAATAACATTTTTTTGATCCAATCGTATTTTTAAATTTACTTAAAATGTAATATTTATATTTTTGCCGAATTTTTCAAAATCACTATAAAACGAGGCCCGCGTCGGTTCTCGCATTACTTGGGCCTGAGCCCTCTCAGAGAGTGGACGTATCGCTCCGCGCTCCAAATTATTCTCGTCGCTAACCCACACATATAGTGCGATTATAGTTGGACCGCAAAAATTGATACTCTATATAATAATAACGGAATTTTTTTTTTTGGTCACATAATGTTATAGTACTATTTTGCTGATATTAAAGTCCGTTTTATTACAAGCTTTTATTTACTTTCACCTGTCTGTTGTCTGTCTGTCCGTCTGTCTGTCTGTAATCAAATTTTGCAACTTTAATTTGACCCACTTCCCGGTGTCCGATTAAGCTGAAATTTTGTATGCATGTATAAATCAAATGACAATGCAATATTTTGACATGGAGCTGATCTGATGATGGAACTGGAAGATGGCCATAGGATCTCCGTAATTAATGACGCAACCCCATCGAGTTTGGGCTCAAACGATTCGCCTTGACAAGTACTTTATGATGCTGGGTAGTAATAATAATAAAAGCTTGTTTTTAAAAAGTTTTATTTAAAATTTCACTTGTTTTACTTACATCTGTCTGTTGTCTGTCTGTCTTTAATCAAATCTTGCAAGTTCAATTTGATCCACTTCCCGGATTCTGATTGAGCTGAAATTTTGCATGCATATTTGAATCGGATGACAATGCAATATTATTATGATATGGAGCTGATCTGATGATGGAGCTGAAAGGTGGATAGGAATTCCGTAATTAAACGACGCAATTACATCGAGTTTGTGCTCATTTGATTCGTATTGACGAGTACTTTGATACTATATAATAACCTAGACACAGAGACAGACAAACAGACACGTCAAACTTATAACACCTTGTCGTTTTTGCGTCGGGGGTTAAACAAGTGTTTGACGCAAAAACGACGGGGTGTTATAAGTATAACACCCCGTCGTTTTTGCGTCGGGGGTTAAAAACTTATAACACCCCGTCGTTTTTGCGTCGGGGGTTAAAAACTTATAACCCCCCGTCATTTTTGCGTCGGGGGTTAAACACTTATAACACCCCGTCGTTTTTGCGTCGGGGGTTAAACACTTATAACACCCCGTCGTTTGGATCATTCCCACTAGTTCCCCTTTTAGTTCCCTAGTGGATCTAGTAGGAACTTTTTTCTCAGTAGTTCCCCTTTTTTGAAAAGGGGATCTAGTGGGAATGATCACTTCTCAGTAGTTCCCCCTTTTTGGAACGAAGTTCCTTATCGCGCGTTATGAGGGGGAGAAGGGAGGGGGAGGGGAAGGGTGAAGGGGAGAGGAAGGGTGAAGGGGAGGGGAAGGGGGAGAAAGGAGGTTAGGGGGAGAAGGGAGGGGGAGGGGGAAAGTGGAGGGGGAAGGGGGAAGGGAAGGGGGAAGGGGAGGGGGAAAGGGAGGGGGAGGGGCGAAGGGGGAAGTGGAGGGGGAAGGGAGAGGGAGGGGTGGGTATAGGGGGAGAAGGGGGGGAAGGGGAGGGGGGAGGGGGAGAAGGGAGGGGTGGGAGGGAGAAGGGAGGGGGAGGGGGAAAGTGGAGGGGGAAGGGGTAAGGGAAGGGAAGGGGGGAAGGGAAGGGGGGAAGGGGAGGGGGAATGGGGAAAGGGAGGGGGAGGGGCGAAGGGGGAAGTGGAGAGGGAAGGTGAAGGGGGAAGGGAGGAATGGAGAGGGAGGGTAGGGGGAGAAGGGAGGGGTGGGGGAGAAGGGAGGGGGAAGGGAAGGGGAGGGGGTAGTGGAAGAAGGGAGGGGTGGGAGGGAGAAGGGAGGGGTGGGAGGGAGAAGGGAGGGGTGGGAGGGAGAAGGGAGGGGTGGGGGGAGAAGGGGGAGGGGCGGGGCAGGGAGAGTGGGAAGGGGAGGGGGAGGGGGGGGAGGGGGAAGGTGGGAGGGGGAAGGGGAGGGGTGAGGGGGAGGAGAAGGGTTAGGGGGAGAAGGGACGGTGGGTGGAGGAAGGGAGAAGTGAGGGGGAAGGGGAGGAGGGAAGGGGAGGGGGAAGGGGGAGAAGGGAGGGGTGGGGGAGAAGGGAGGGGGAAAGGGTAGAAGAGAGGGGGAGGGATGAGGGGGGAGGAGAAGGGAGGGGGTTACATATTTTGAAAGCGCTGCGTTGAGGTTTTTTTTTAATTTTTAATTTAATACACTTGTTGCTATAGTAAGCTAGCTGTGCGGCGTGCGCATGTTTCTCTGTTTGTCTCTCTCTCTCTCTCTTATAGAAAGCAAGCCAGATATTTTCATTTCTATTTCGCATTGAACAGTGTGGTGTCGCGACGATTATTTTTGTTGAGTGTATACAGGTTTTTTGTAAATAATAAATCGTGTAAATCGTGGGAACCTCGTTCCATCCGGGTGTCCCTTGACACCTCTCAAGTTTTTTAAAAATGTATGTGTTCTCCTATCTACTACAATATGTATCAGACGCACTGTTACCCGCGGCACAGTTATTGCCGATAAAACTTGATTATAATAATTTTGGCCAAGTGGGGTAACGGCGAAGATTTTTGCCAAGTGGGATCGATGGCGAAGATAAGTACATGATAAGTACGCTGTCATGGAAAAGTCTTTCTGAGATATTGACATATCAAGTTTGACAGCTGTCATCTGAAATGTAGATTTCCTCAAGATCTTTCATTTCTTCCATGACAGCGTACTTATCATGTACTTATCTTCGCCATCGACCCCACTTGGCAAAAATCTTCGCCGTTATCACACTTGGCCAAAATCTACGCCGTAACCCCACTTGGCCAAAATTATTATAATCAAGTTTTATCGGCAATAACTGTGCCGCGGGTAACAGCGCGGGTCGCAGCTAGTATAATAATAAAAAACTTGAGAGGTGTCAAGAGACACCCAGATGGAACGAAGTTCCCACGATTTACATGATTTATTATTTACAAAAAACCTGTATACACTCAAAATAATCGTCGCGACACCACACTGTTCAATGCGAAATAGAAATGAAAATATCTGGCTTGCTTTCTATAAGAGATAGAGAGAGAGAGAGAGAGACAGAGAAACATGCGCACGCCGCACAGCTAGCTTACTATAGCAACAAGTGAATTAAATTAAAAATTTAAAAACAACCCCCAACGCAGCGCTTTCAAAATATGTAATTAGCGGTTTTTTGGTGGCGGCCATCTTAAATTTTAAATTTATCATAGTGCGTTGTATTCTACTAGTTAAGCCCCCCATCCCCCTCCCCATCCCTCATTCCCCTCCCCCTCACATCCCCCCATCATCCCCCATCCGCCCTCATCCCTCCTATTCCCCCCTTCATCCCCATCCCCTTCCCTCACCCCTCCCCATTTCCCTCACCCCTCCCCTTTCCCTCCCCTCCCCCTTCTCCCCTCCCCTCCCATTCCCTCCCCTTCACCCTCCAATTCCCCCTCTCCCTTCCCCCTCACCATCCCTCCTCCCCTCTCCCTTTCCCCTTCCCCCTCCCACTTTACCCCTCCCCACCCTTCCCCCTGCCCCCCTCACTCCCCCCTTCCCCCTCACCTCCCTCCCTCCCCCTACCCCTTCACCCCTCCGCCTCTCTTCCCCCTGCCCCCTCCCCTCCCCCTCCCCCCTTTTCAAAAAAAGGGGAACTACTGAGAAAAGAAGTTTCCACTAGATCCACTAGGGAACTAAAAGGGAATGATCCGTCGTTTTTGCGTCGGGGGTTAAAAACTTATAACACCCCGTCGTTTTTGCTTCGGGGGTTAAACACTTATAACACCCCGTCGTTTTTGCGTCGGGGGTTAAAACTTTAATACCCACATATTGACTTAATGATTTCAACAAATAACTTGCATTGCATAGGATCAAGACATTTTATTCCAAGCGACTACATGTTGTATTACTCGGCCGCGTAAGTGATGCATTGGTGTGCGTCGCGCTCAGCTAATATACCTAAACTTGACCGGGCTTCCCTCACTATAAATCCTCTTAATTATGGGTTAGGTAATTCTTACGTGATCCATTAGTGATCTAGCAACATGCCATAGATAAAAAGATTATGCGAAGAAAGTTTTTATAGAGTTTTTTATGATGTCGTATCTTCAGAGATAATATTTATTTTTTCTCAAATATACCACACTTGAGTAGCATTAGGAAGTTACATAATATTGCAGTTTCTAAATAATAATAATATTATATTTAATTTAATTATAACACGTAATTAAGATACGTAATAAGAAATATTTTTATTGTGTAAGTGTTCATTTTATATTTTCTATAAATATTCATTTATTTAAGACACATTAAAATGGCAAATGCAATCCGGTGCACACCACTACAAAATAAAACTGTCAAATCTGATGACAGTTTTTCTCCAATTTAACACACGACAGGACACGGTGGTTACAAAAATAACCTAAAATTATAGCTCAGACCATTTACTCGTATTTACCCCCGTTTATTACCTAAGCAAGGTAGCAATCTAGGCACCCTAACGTTTGAGCTAGGTATTTAGGTACTATCATAGAAAGGGGACTGAATCTATGTCATTAAACAATTTTGTAGGCTGTCACGCATTGTTATTTTCTCATTTTTAATGGAGATATTAATATGTTACCTATTGGTACGTACCTATTATGGGTTTTCTATATTATGGGTATTCCAGTTTAATTAACTTTTTTTATTCGGTTCAAAAATACTTAAATGTTGCATTTAGCAAATACACATGAAGTGTGGCATCAAACTGTACATTGAAAAAAAAACTATGTGTCAAACTTTTTAAAATCATTTTACTAAAAAAATATTTAATATTAAAGAAAATATAAAAATCATAAGAATCTTTCTAAACAGTTCAATATTATTATTATATTAAAACATAGACTTCAAGAGTAAACCTGATTGTTTTCTAATGAAATAATTTTCCAATGACGTAACATAATGTGGAATGAGCAATTCGCATTCGCACTCAGACATCTTAATGAAAATATAATAGGTATCTTCTTAGATCTTAGGTATTTCTTAGAATCTATAATCAACAAAGTCATTGCGAATTTAATGATTGTACCTAGGTACTAGGTACTTATTATGATTATATCAGTTTTATGAATATGACATTAAACCTATGGGTATTTTACCTATTATTTATTATTATAAATCAACTTTTTTTTTGTGTATTATTAGAAAACTTATTGGAATAAAAAAAATTGGGTGTAAGTATTTTGTATCTGCAAGTATTTTGGCGCGACTGACATTGCCATAGATAATTTTAGCTTCATTAAAGATAATTATTAAAATCCAAGATATAAGGAATTAATAATATAATTATCACGTAATAATTATCTTTATTGAATAATTACTGATATACTAACTCAATAATTATTATTAATCAATCTATTTAAATTATAATTTTATTTGTCGCTCCTTAAATAATTGAAAACTTTACTCGTGTTCTTTATCAAATTATCAAAACAAAAATGTCATAATAATATTATCGTTTTATCTTTAATTCGAAGAATTAAAATTAGCGTACTTTCCAATTCATGACATTACTGTATTTATTTTGATTGAATTCTTTATCTTGTAATTACGTACGAATTTTTGGAGTGGCAGAATTTGTTGTAATCTCTATAGATTAACAAGTTGTATAAGTCTTATCTACTTACTTTTAAAATTTAAAAAGGGAATGCGCTCAAATGCGTTATTCATTAATTTATTAGTTTTTTTTATTAAAAAAATTTCATTCTCAACACACTGACAAATGCACAAGCCGCGCGACGTCATTCTTTAACGAGCAAAAAAAAGAATAAAGATTGTCTTCAATAACAGCCAGTCTCAAAAAGGAACAAAAGTATGCAACCTCTTTATTAATACTGATAAAAGGCGTCAACCGTACTGCCAATTAAGCACTCAAGCCAAACATAAGTGATTCTACTATAAAATCGCAACTACGAACGACAATTACAAACCAACAGTAATCGACATCGTAAAAGTCACTCTAAATCATAATTACTTCAAAACTGGATCACACATTCCTATAAAATTATAAAATAAAGCCTTTGAACACGAACCTCCATTCTCAACTCTATGGCCACACTCATACAGATTAAAAAACTAAAAATAATACCAAAGAGTTCGTATACCTTCTTATTAACGAATCGAACAGAAATAGACTTTAACTGCTGGTAATAAAGTAACAATTCCTTTGTTAAGTCGTGTGTTTTGTTTGTATCAGAACGATATGAAAATGGCGGCCAAGTAAGTATTTTTATTGGAGCATGTTTCGAACAATGGGTGTGACGAATACCTAAATTCGTTAGTATATACCTATATTGAGCTTTACCATCTGTCACGGAGTGATAGCTTGGGGCTTGAAAACACTTGGTGTGATGTCATGATTTGAAACAAACCTTCTTTGTTCATGTGTACCAACATAAGAACTGGTTCTCTAAAAGTAATCGATTCTATATTTGAAATTAGGGTGTTATGCTCGTATTTTGACTCACATAATACTATTTTACTAATGTTATTGGCGGCCTTTGGTTAAACACAATAAAAAATAATAATTTTCAAGATTCGAATGGCGTTTCAATAGAGTTTGGGATAAGCCACTTGAAGTTCCAAGTAGGTTACAAACGCACTTATCATTCCAAACTCAAATAAATAACTTTTTCTACGCTTTAACAGTTTGCTTTTTATCTCGAGTATTTTTACGAAAACTATTTTAATTTCCAGTCCCATTTCACGTTACAGCAATAAAAAATCTAATTAACCTAGAACTGAAATTTTAAAAGCAAATCGGAACCGCCATATTTTCCAAGATGGCGACCGTGGAAGCCGCGTTCCATTCATTAGAATCGACGTTGTCACGCGAGATCGAACCATAGATAACTAAACTTATGTTTAGGGGCAAAGAGTACAAACATTTCTAGAGAAATACTAAACTAGTAATAAAACAGAAAAGAAGCACTGAAGTATGCCCACTAATCAAATTGGGATTCCATATAAATCCCATGATGTCACAAGATATCAAATAGGGTTTATACACTAATAATAAGTTTACTAGTCTATGTTGAAGCTATTATAACTTGTACACAAACATTTACACCATCGTAATAAAATATAGTGTAAGTACATATCTAATATAAGTAGTAGTAAACCTACAGTAGTTAAAATAAACAAACACGTGGGCTTACTATAACTGCTTCACTTATTCGGCAAGCTCAGTCCAGTAATTCCACCCTACATTTAGGGGTTTGTTTCAAAATGACGTTTGGAACGAAAATCGAATCGATATAAAATGTTTGAAATCGAGTGACAGGTGACAGGTAGGGTTGCCATTACAAAATATATTATTTATGCACCGATCCAGGGAAATAATTTGTGAATAACGAATATTGAATAAAATGTAAAATTTATTGTTTTGTATTTAAACATTTGCGAGTAGACATTACTTTATTTTAAATGTAGACACATTTTAAATAAAGAAATATTATGCCTTTCTAAAGAAAATAATTAATAATAATAATTGTACAATACTGAGTGATCAATACATATTTTTAACTCAATAGGGTGTAAGTGTCTTCTGATTACAGGTTTGCAGTGAAATTAAAAAAATAAAACTGATTTAATAATTGTTTCGCAATATGATGCATTAATAACAAGTAGCCTATATTTTATTATAAGAGCCTATAAGTTACCTACATACATACCAAATTTAAACTAAATCAATCTAACTGTTTATATGCGTGAAGAAGACACACAAACTTTTGTCTTTACAATAAATTTAACAATAATACGACGGTGTGACGAGTCAATTTAAAATGTTGCCATACGAAAAAAATCTCCACAATTTTGGGGTAGCCACAATCAATTACACACACCGTGACATACATTGCTTACGTCACACGTCACACAACAATAATTCTTATGTCTCATACTATAAGGGCCATACAATTTGTATTTTCCCATACATTTCCAGGTCAGTGCCACCTCACATTCCTGCGCGTATCAGGGTAATTATAATTCTGAAATTTAAGGGCTTCATATACGGCCGACAGATCGCTACAATGTATACACACCTGTGTGTGTATTGCGACGACTGAGGATCATCTGATGAAAATATTCTAAATGAAATTAGCGATAAGAGCGCCAATTGATAAATAATAAATACGTCTCAATTGGTGGCCTTATCACATTATGAATATTGTTTTTAATATCTATTTAGTGTGATTTTGCAATAATGCGTCATCTATCTCAGCGCCAAATTTAATCCGAATCAGTTTAATAACTTAAAATAACTGTAGCTAAATTTATGAAGTCGTTTTGTTTTTAATTCTACTATTTAATATTATGAGTAATACTAAGGCTTATAATTTAATACTTTTCAAGTGTAATGGTAACATACATTCACACTATCTAAGTATTTAATTAATATTTGCGATTAGCAAGAAATAACATGAAGCTAATTTGGAAACAAAAACAAGAGGAATTTTAAAGATCAAATCTCAACTTCGGTCAGATGTGATCGAATGAATCTTCGCAAAAACTCAAAAACCATTCGAAATCTTATTAGGCACCAGCAAAAGATTCCCACCAAGAAAAAACCACAAGAATGTCATTAAAAAAAATTAAAACGTACGATACTTATTTTTTCTTTATGGCAACCCAAATGGACTAAAGGTTATCTCGGGAAAAAAGGCGGGACGGAGCGATTCCATTTTTAAAACGTATCATTTAATTTTGGAACCCGCTTTCAAGACGTCAAAAGGTAGTCATTACGTGTTTGTGGCCAGTGCTGTTTAGCGCCCGATGATAAAAAGTAAAACGTTCTCTTTTTGAATTATGACTTCTTATCTATGGCATTACAATTATATAATTTAATTTGATAAAAACACTTTCTGCGTTATTACAAAACGCGGACTTACGATAGTCCTGGGATTAACGAATATCATTTGTTCGCTTAGTACCTGAGTACCTGGTTTAATCCTTGTACAATCGTTAGTCCGCTTTTTGTAATAAGACGGGTTGAGTTTTCACACTATAACTACTGAACCAGATTCAATACGTTTTAGTACATGGATATCTATTCAGGCATTCAAGACAACTATTGGGCTCAGTGGTTGAGGTTATACACTTTAAATCGCAACTTGTATCAAATAGCAAGGAAGCGAACAAATTTTACTGCTCAAACTAAAATACAACATAATATCACTTAGATGAAGAAAACCAACAGACTTTGTTACAAAATTTATTTAAAAAAAGAAAAACTGTGTAAGCCGATTTTTTTTCATTATAGGTAAGCCTTATAAAGGTCGCCGGAAGACGCTGGATGCAGGTCGCTTCCTACCGGTACATATGGAAGTCCAAAGGGGAGGCCTATGTTCAGCAGTGGACGTCCTACGGCTGAGATGATGATGATGATGAAGCCTTTGACCATGTCCAAACCTAGAAGGCGAGATAATTCCCTGCCTGGCCGCAATAATAGAGAATATAATATTATGTCAAAACTCAGATGAGTTCCCAGCGTTTAATTAACCGCGCGATTATTAATCGCTTGTAGGCCGCGGGCGTCTTTTTTACGATTTGCGGTTTGAGTTGCGCCATTCTCAGAAAAATAATATTAAAGATATGAGTAATATGTTTTAACTTTTGGACATTCTTGTGTATCTTTTTGAATAAGCTATTTTTGAATTTGGAACTGAGTAATTTTATATTGTTTTTTTTTAATATGTACGGTAAGACCAAGAAGTTTTTATTTTCAAAAGAAAGACATTTATATGCAATCACGGGATACCTATGTACGTATGGTCTGACAATTTCTTGTATTTGCCAGTGTCACATTTCACACTTACTTCCTATTTTTGTACTAAGCTGGTTACACTAGCTGAAGCCATTAATTTAATATTCAATCATATTGAATTTTAATAAAATCTGTTCAGTAGGTAACACGTAAAGGAGTAACAAACATAATAAATATAATTACTCATCTTAAATCTGTGATCCACTAGTCGCAAAACTCTGCACTAAATGTCAAATTTTCAAATTATAAGAAAATGTCAGAAGCACTTTTTTAATTTTTTATTTAATATAAATTTAGCACCAATTCTAAACCTATTAGTTTGATCAAAAAGTGGTAGCAAACAGCAATTTAGATGTTTTTATGTATTGTTTGACTAGCACGTAATAAATCAATGGTTGTTAGGTTGGGTAGCGGATTTTATGACCTCTTATAGTTGTAAACTTTAGAACAGAATTATATGACGACCAAGGCGAGGTGGCCACAGGGATTGTTCAGAATGAGAAGGGAATTTAGTTACATAATTACTTTCTACCCAGCAGTTTTTTTTTTCATTTTAAGTTTTTTTTTTATGTGATGAAGTAGAAGACGAGCAAGACGCTCTCCTGATGTTAAGAGATAACGGCTGCCCATAATCAGTACAGTGTTACCTAGGATTTCACAATTATGTGAAATTCTAGGAGCACTGCACCAACGCTTCTTACTCAAGAGTCATAAGATGTTAAGACTCTTTAGCCCAGTAATTTCACTAGCTACAGTGCCCTCCTACCGGAGCACAGTGATATTTGCACATCACTGCTCAGGCGGTAGAATAACTGGCACTGTTGGGGTACCCACCTAGACGACCTCCTGCAAAGGAAGTCTACCCCCGGTAAAAGCCCAAGTTAGCCTGTAACCACGGTCTCGCGTGATGTTCAGAGATGATGCGATGTTCGTAGATGGAAAAGAAAAGAAAGAAAGAAAAAAAAAATATTATTTGTGCACATACATTACAAACAAGGAGTGTAGGTACCAGGTGTAGGTAACTAGATGTGTAGTAAATGGCAGCAGACAAAACTGTTTATTAATGTTTACCTACAGTAAAATTGTGAGAGTATGTTTGTTAGCTATTTACGAATATAACACGAATTTTGCTATGTACATAGCTTAGACTCTACATTCTACATTAACACATGTTTATTATTTTACTTTTCTGCTGACAAAGCAACTAAGTACGCGTAACTGTTAATCAAAAAAATCATAAAAATTGACACCGGCAAATACACAACCGCGCGTATCACCCAAAAAAAAACTGTCAACTGTCAAACCATAAATTGTTCCCGTTTGAACCGCGAGAGGTCACCATAAATACTAATAAAATACCTCGTTACTTTCGAAAATCGGGCACACGTCTTAACGACACCTATTAGGATTCAGTGTCTGGGCGATTTAATTGAAAAATTGTAGTAAGTTGTGAGGAGCGGATGCGGGCCCAGACGACCATTATCCCATTGGTTCATCCGCATGGGGACCGCTCGTGGACTGTGACATGTACACGCGTCGCTATCAAACTAAACGCTTTACACATTCTGCATTAAATAAAACTATTTTAGCCAAGAAAGGTGTCATATTTACCAAAATCTTATTTCTTACGAAAAAAATGTAGTTCTTTTTATACTAAATAGGTCTACGTTCGACCATATCCTGATGAAAAGTGCAGAAGCGACACAAAATCACGTAAGTTGTATAGAAAGATCTTAACCTATCCACTCGTGCCTTGGAGATTCCCAAGTTGTATCGCTCGGGAAACACAGATGACGGCGATGTGTTCCAAATGCGACCTGTATAGCATCGATTAAACAAACCCGATCAGCTGTTCTTTTTACAAATTAAATTTGGAATGGCAAATAAAACTTTCAACCGACGCCTTAAAACGTGAGTTAACACTCCGTTACTCTACCACCGATAAATCCGCTCGCGAATCGACCAAATTTGAACGTGGAACATATCTCTGTTCTATTATTAAAAATTAAAAACAGTGAAGCTCTCACGCGGCGACTGCAGCTGCTCATTCTGGTTTGAAATTAGAACGGGCCCTACGAGATTTCAATTCAAATATAGAACAGTGGAAGAGTTGCCAGTTATTGTGGCGACGCGGTAAACCACGACCACGGAGGATGAACGCAAATTGACACTTATTTAATGACTAGTAGGGCGGTTTCACGCTAAAAGTAGACTTTGGAATACTTTACGGTCAAAATAATCTAGTAAATATTTAGCTCAATCGGTTAAGCTATTCTGACCTGAAGCAGTAACAAATTTTTGATTACTTTTTAATACCTTCAAAAAGTATTTGTATTAAAATAGTTTATTTTTTCGCATGTATAAAATTAAATAAACAATAACTTCGATTAGTAGTTTTTGTGTGTAAGTTTTACATTTTTATGTGCATTTGTGGTGTCTCAATAAACACTTATCTATCTAAAAGGTACATACTTATACAAACAAAATCAATATTTGATGATCGATTCAATGACTCGCTCTCAAAGAATTGATCGAGTCACAAAAATCGTAAAACGCACATCTCTAAACAAATAAAAGCAAGACATTGGAGAGGAAATCGTTATCGGAACGAGTCGGTATTTACGTGAATCTGAGAAAGTCTGTGGAGATAAGGGGGCGCCACTATCGCGCGGTCATATGCCAGCTATTGACCCCTGTTTACATTTTGCTCTGTTTATTCATATATAAATATATAAAAGAAAAGAGTGACTGAAATATTAACGCAACGATTTCTTAAATTTTCCATCAATAGGTAATGCATAATTATGTTAAACTAGCTGCACCCAGCGGTTTTAGCCGTTGTACTGTAGCCTTATGTTATTCACGGGTAGACCCTGCTATCTATCTAGCTAACTCTATACCACATTTCAGTTCAATCAGTCCCTTTAGTCGTGAAAGATTACCTAAAGAACACACATCCATACATTCTTAAAAAAATTTGCGTTTAGTGCTTGTTCACGCTATAACACGCGGGCGCGGGCGCGGGTGCGGGCGCGACAGACTTTGCTCACACCGCACGTGCGTTGTACGTGAACACTTTCATAGCACGTCATATGTTTGATATTTCGCGCCCGCGCCCGCGCCCGCGCTCGCGCCCGCGCCCGCGCCCGCGCCCGCGCGTTCACGTGAACAAGCCCTTATTATAATATTAGTAAGAAGTAAGATTATCACTAATTACTATATTGGCCAAATTTTCTTATATAAATTTAGCACAAAAATATAATAATTCGAATCTTTGTAATCCTTTATTGTATCATCAGAAGTTTGTTTGTTTTGTGTTCACAATAACCAGGGAGGATTGGACTGATTTATCCCACCATCTAGGTTAAGTCTGCTACCATCTTCGGCTGCATCATCGCTTAACATCACGCGAGATCGTAGTCAAAAACGAACCTATAATAAATTAAAAAAACTGAACCAAATGATCTGAAATTAAGCAAGCAAGTAAAACAGCACATCTTCATTTTAATATCTAATAATAATAATAAAAGTATTTATTGCCATTTTTACAAAGATTTAAGTGCTTAATATACCCTTATTTTATGCCCGTTTGCCGCGGGAAGCACAACCGAGCATACATAGTTTTATGTATAAAATATAGAGCGACTCATGCGCATAGATAATATTATTACAATTTGTCCTAATCTACAGGGTAAGTAAGGTTAATGGTCTTTTAAAATTAATTTTAACTAATTACAATAATAATTATTATCGCAGATAATATTATTATGTAATATATTATGAACGTACTGATAGAGAGCTTACGTTTTCTTTAATAAATTTTATCAGTTTAAACAGAATTTTACGATTTGGTTTGTATTACGAGTAGTTTTGGTGATGGTAGGTATATTTGTTTTACATTTGATTTAACGAATTTTCCATAGAATAAACTGAAAACAATAAAACAAAAACACAGATTCCTGTTATATAAGTCCTGTCCTGTTTCTGTCACATAGAAAAAATGTTTTTTTTAAATAATTATATTTAATGAACGTTTCCTCCGAAAAGTGAGATAAATTTTTCCCTTTTTATTATTTTTTGACCCAGGAAAACTGCGTTACGCATCATCACTCCACGCTAGGGGACGTGGGACTCCCCCTCCGAAGAAGATAAATCTCTCCCTGGCTTTACTGAACGTCGTGCCTGAATAATCGTAAGATTTCGCTGGTAAACAAACGGTACCAACTGATGGTGAGCGGTTACCGTCGCAAGCAATATTACTGGGCAAAAAGAAATTACTGGGCTAAAGAGTCTTAACATCTTATGACTCTTGAGTTGGAAGCGTTGGTGCAGTGCACCTAGAATTTCACATCATTGTGAAATCTTAGCACTGTACTGATTATAGACAGCGTTATCTCTTATCATCAGGAGAGCGTCTTACTCGTCTTCCAACTTCTTCAAAAAAAAAGTGATTTTTAGTGTTTTAAGTTTTAGTAAAAAGTTCAACATACAAATATGTCCGAAGCAATTTTTTATTTTAATAAAGGGCAACATCATAAATAAAGTTGACATATACATAAAACCCACGCGCTCTCTTATTAGCGCTGTCTGTCCGTTCGTTACCTCCATTGTACTCAAGATTAGATACACTCGTGATTGACTATTTAAACTTTTACCGACTTTTAAAACGAGGTTCCATGTTCTTATGAGTTTGTAACAATACGTTAAAGTGACCAAGTGATATAGCCTCTTTTAACTTTAACATGTAGGCTTATCGCTTACAATCTTTTACATTAAATTTAATATCAGGTTAACCCTTTGACGACCATGGGGACATCCGTGTACCCAACACAAAAAAATAAAAATCTAAATAAATTCTTGGTCAATTTCAAATATTTTTTTGTTTTCTAAAATTTAAATGTCCATTTTAACCATTCATTGCTAGCAGCCCCATAAAAGTAGAACTATATTGTGTCTATAATCTATAAAAGATGACATATCTTTTGGTGCGAAAATGAAAAAGTTTTCTCAAGATTCACAAGATGTTAAAGTGAGAATCATAAATAAATTTCATGAAAAAACTATAGCCTGGTTAATGTTATATTAATATAAATTACTACACTATTAGATAATTTGATCCTCATAAAGCTATAAAGTCATAAATAAAAAGGGACAGTACTGTCCCTATGGTCGTGAAGGGATACTTTTTTCGGACGACGATATGAACAAAATATTATGAAGTTATTCAAAAACCGAATAGTTACCAAGCAATATCAATAAAAGAAAAAAAACTGATTTCAATAAAGTCATAAACCTTTAAAAATATCGTGTAATTAATAGAAACAGCCAACTGTAAAACGATATAGATTCTTAGGATAACCTTAAGATAATAGTAGTAGTCATAAAATGCATTATTGTGTCATATAAAAAATCCGTGTGAATTCGGGTGAACTTTCTACCTGGGTGATTAACGGTACCTACACCGTTAGAGCCGTATATTGTACCCATGTGCAAAGCTTCTCTTACTGTCCCGTTAGGACAGGGTGCATGGGTCGCTGTTTAGCCAGACTGGAGGGTAAGATTGGTTGCATAAAATGCACCAAGTGATGGTCAATCATGTCATACCAATAATTGAAGCTGGCTACCAGCCAAGCTTCCAGTTGATTACCATGGTACGATTAGGTACGATTTTTTACTAAATATGTTTCGTATCAAACTACAATAAAAATATGAGTGGCATTGGTCTAACGAATCAAGGAAATATAACACACGAGCTTGATCGCAGGTCAAAGTTAAAATAAGAATAAGAAGATAGATTATCTAAGACTATTCTTTGACCTTTTTGATATAACAGTGAACAACGCATATACCATTTACACAGAGAAGCACGGTCAGAATAGATTAATTGGTTGTTTGTAGATCAGGCAAGTCTCTGTGGCTTCCTGAAAAAATGAGTAAGTACCTACCATATTATGCAATGCTATAAATCGATCTACCCTATTACAATCCATCGAAAAAACGATAAACAGAAAATGATGCGCGTATTGTGCACGTTCCAAAAGATAATCGCACTAACAACACCTGTATAATATGCAAAGTTCACCTGTAATATACGACCGATTGAATTGTTTTATTCTGTACCTTGACTCATTTCTTATAAATTAATGATTTTAGGTAGTAAATTTGCGTTTTTAATAAGTGTTTAGATCCTAGATATTCCTCTAGCCTTGAAACAAAACTGTAAATAATTTCGAATAAAATTTACCGTTGACGACCATAGGGACACCCATGTACCATAAAATTCCAAAAAAACTAAAATAGGTTTTCACTTTTTGACTTTAAAATATGTTTTATAGACATCAAAAAGATCATATTATACAGAAATAACCATAACATTACCTCTCCTAGTCTTATGGTCCTGAAAGGGTTAATAGATAAAATCTTAATATGGCCAAAAATAATAATAAATTGTATTTGCTTGATATTAGCAAATACACTTACACGTTAACCCATAAATCCCCGCGTAAGCGAAAAAGTAAACTGTCAATGTCATTAGCCGACGGAAAATTTCAAATTGGAACGAATTATCTAAGTGTTATTTTTTTTTTTTTTTTTTTTTTATGTGATGAAGTAGAAGACGAGCAAGACGCTCTCCTGATGTTAAGAGATAACGACTGCCCATAATCAGTACAGTGTAACCTAGGATTTCACAATGATGTGAAATTCTAGGAGCACTGCACCAACGTTTCTTACTCAAGAGTCATAAGATGTTAAGACTCTTTAGCCCAGTAATTTCACTAGCTACAGTGCCCTCCTACCGGAGCACAGTAATGTTTGCACATTACTGCTCAGGCGGTAGAATAACTGGCACTGTTGGGGTTCCCACCTAGACGACCTCCTGCAAAGGAAGTCTACCCCCGGTGAAATTTATTGAATATCTCTGTATATTGATAAAAACCTCAGTAAAATCTGTTGCGCGATTAAAAGATCTAAAACAGGGAAGCTATTCTAGAAACTAGGTAAGAGATTTTTTTCAATTAGTTCTTAAGTAATGAAGATTTAGTGATGGGACACGGCGGCGCGATCAAGTGACTCGTTGGCCATCGACCCAACTCTAAATAAACCATTGATACCGATCAGTTGAGGACGAGTCATCTTAGATAGCGCTAATCACCGCTCGGGACATCCGACAGAGTTTCTTTGAGGGTTTTACTATGTATCTACTTTTTGAGTTAGCTACATAGACATCTAAATATATAAAAGGAAATAGTGACTGGTCTATCCACGCACAGCCCAAACCACTGAACGGATTCTGTTGAAATTTGGAATACAGATAGGTTTTATGACGTAGACCTTCGCTAAAAAAGATTTTTTGCTACGCGGGCAAAGTCGCGAGCATAAGCAAGTTTTTTTATCAGAACTTTATATTTTATTATAATACTAAATAGGCCTATACTTCGTTTCAAAAACAAAGATAATTTTTGCGGGGTTCGAAGGTTATATATCTATGAAAATATCATAGATATATTCACAAAAACTGTTACATCCGATATATCTTATGATATATATCAGATATATTATGAAAAATATCCGATATACATATATCCAATTTATTAAGATATTGATCCTTTAAATCCTGCAAATTAGCTAAAAAATTATCTTTGTTTTTTAAACGTAGTATAAGTTTGACCATATCCCGCCGATTGCGCGTTTAGATGTGGTCGACGATGAATCACGTAAGATGCCTAGAAAGTAGCTTATTCACTCATTCCTTGAAGATTCCCAAGTAGTAACTCTCCACGGATGACAAGTACTTTAATTTTAAACAATAATTATTAAGGAAAATTCTAGTTGTAGCGGTTTTATTCGCTTAAGTTTTATTCTAAGGTTTACGCTATCTATATACCAAATTTCAGCTCAGTCAGTTCAACAGGTTAGGTGTTAAGAAGTAACAAACATTTATACTTTATATTTATATAATAGATAAGTAAAATAATAGAATAGTTTAGATTTTATTATTTTGAACAATCGATAAATGATTTGATAAATATTTAATACATTGAAAATTAAATTTTCGAATAAATGAATAAGTTGATCATTAGTAATGTATAATTTTTATTTAACATTCAAGTAATTATAATTTAGTTTTAATAACATTTACATATGATGAATATTAGCTATACAATCTAAATTATTTTTAAATTAGCAGGGATTTACACATAGGTACATATCAGTTTCATTTTTATTTTTAAACAATTTTTTTACCTGCGGAATTATTAATAAAGTGTATGTAAAACCACTTTCTTATTATCTATATCATAAAAAGATTTTTATGAAAGGTAAAATACTATAGATAATTTTGGCCTTTCTCAACAAATTATTAGGTCACGTAGCTATAACGTTAAAGCCGAGATGCGCTAAACGCTTAAAAAGTGTCTCAAAGCCCCGATTTCAAACCTCGTTATCGTTCCAAAAAACCAGAATGATACGAAAAGAATTAAAAATAAACTTGATTTCAAAAAAGGAACGTTGCGGCCAGTGCTGCGAGTTAGACCTCATTGTTCCTCGGACCGATCCGCTGACTCATCCCGGATCGATTTATATTATTTAATCTGTATCTCGACTCTGGAGGCGTAATAGACGAATTATGTCGTTTCGGGAGTCGCCGCAGTGAGATTTGTCGATCGACGATAACACACGGCAAACTCTGTCTAGTCTTTTAGCGAGATATATTGCGACTTCTCTTAGCTTTTATAAAGCTATCCTTGTCTTCATACCTGTCATTACGGCCCTAATAGAAGCTAGAGAAATAATTTATTTGTAATAAAACGAACGCGGCGACAGATCTTTTGATTGTACGCTCCGTTAGTACAGTGAGGACAGAAACATGCGAATAGGAAGCGTATTTCGACGCGTTAGAAAAATTGCCGAGATTAAACTAATTTACGATACGTCTCGCTACGTCAGCGATACGCACGCGGCGAGGTGGCGTCACATTACGTATTCCGATCAGAAATTGACGCGGTGTACGCCTAAAAAGGATGTTAGACGTTCGGTTACACAATAACCCCTCAAATTAGCGACCGCGCGAATTACCGCTGAATCTAAAGTGCGCAATTAAAGGCGCCTCTACAAAGAGCCAATTCGAGAATGAACAGCGATATTCAAATTGAAAAAGGTACGCGGAGAGAATAAAACAATGAGGTTCGTAGTTAGAGTTCTCTCGGCGGTGACCGTCGCTCACCGGCCGACGGATCGCGACAACATTCAAAAATGGAACTCAACTAAACAAATGAATTTCATTTACAATTCCAATTAATTCAAACGCTCAGTTTTCGCCGTCGATGTGAAAATGTGAACCGACCCAGTTTATTTACTATTAAAATAGAAGATCACATAAAATTATATAACAGAGCTAAATAAGTTTTTATTTAAACGGTTTATGTATAAAATTTGCTAATAACGCCGCGGGAGTTATCAAAAGAGCTCGTATTCCATCTTCCCACGTCGGTTTGGAATTTACGTTGTTTTTTTATCATTTCCATAAAGCGCCATTAAGAAACTCTCGTGTAATCTACACCCACAGACGGTGACGTATCGATGCGAGCCACCATAAAGTGTTACGACTTGAAAAATGTCTAATTCTAATCACCTCCCGGCATTAAAACATAATGTTCGGACCGGTCCGTTTTTATTGTATTAATATATCATTTTGTCGTCTATATTGTAATAGAGAGCTATAATATATCAAATGTAATTTATCTGGTCACTCCGAGGCGATGACCATCTCGGATTTGGTTGCAAAAAGTCATTGACGTCAGAACACCGTTAATTAATCACAATTATGTTAGTTTTGGTCGGGAGATGTGAGTGTCGCCGGGTTGGACGTCGAGTTGACAGCTCGCACAGTGATTCAAAAGAACAGTGATCGAGTCGCGACCGATTCGTACATTGATCTATTTCAGCGGCGCATCACTATCACGAACTAAATGCCCGCGCCCGGCCTATGTCATTTATATTCCAAATGGAGTTCCACATTCAAAATTAGAAATGCGATAGGCGCGCCCGTTTTTAATTTGTGAACCGGCGTTTCGTTTATGAAGGTTCGCCTCGATAATAATTAGATTTGGTTTTGGAACTTAACCTTTAAATTACCCGAATTCGAAATTTAAAATCAAATTATAATAGGAACGTGGTGATCGATGAGTTTGTCTTGAAAATTTGATTTATATTATGGTACTTTGGAGACAAAGGAGGTCGAATTAATCTTATTGACAGATATAAATTGTATAAGATAATGTTACCAGTGGCAAATATTATCGGAATATGTTGGCATTACTCTATTAATATTGAATAAACTACGTAATCGATTGTTAATGAAAAAATAATAGCGCTTTGCGATAGAATTATCTGTAAGTGGCAACACTTAATTATATTTTACTATCTACACTTCCTGCAACACGCCGTAATTTTACACCTAACGGATGAACGGTGCATCGCCATCTTGAAATTAAAAAAAAAAGTTGTCGCGTTATCTTTTCGTGAGGCAATAACGGCGGGAATTTTTCAACACTTAAAACATAAAATCGAGTTGTTTTTATCGAGAAATGTGAACAGAATTGGCTATACAATACTGGTATTATCTTTAGTGCGGGAATAAGTGGCTATAATAAGTTTAATGTTAGAACGGTCGCAGCCCGCAGATTGGCGCCGTCTTAGAAAAAAAAAAGAAACGCCACGCGTAATGGCGGCCGGCAATTGAAATTAAATTTTTAAAAATACTTTTTAGCTGTTTTAGTGGTTTTATATCGCGGCGATCGGGTTTATTTTTATTCGAAAGTATTTTATTTAAAAGTATTAAGTGCTAGTAATGTTTTAATGTAGTTATTTGTTGATTGTCGCTAGTGGTGCGCGTTTTATTGTTGCATTAAACTTTTAGAACGTTCTGAGTGATTCCAAATTTAAATGAAATTTTATGACTTTTTAACATTTTTGTAGAAAATTGTTTCTCTTTTATAAGCTAAATTGATGTTTTTTATGTCTTACTAGAAAAATATCAAATTTAAGACAGAATTATGTACGTGTGTGTTAATATTTTTTTGAATAAGGAATAAAACTTTTACTTTGGCCTCTTTAAAATTTTTGTTGATAATGCGATCAAAATCAGACTAATCATAGAGCGACGGGAAAACCTATCGATATGAGTGGAAAAATCTCGACATGATGACTCGACGGGAAAAAAAATCATATTACGGAGTTTTAGCTACTAGGTATTTAGGTAGAAAGAAAAATATAATATAGGCAGAAAAAGTTTGTAGCACTTGGATTTTCTGTAGATCGGCTTGTGGCCGATCTGTGGTTAATAAAAGTGTTCTTTATTGCTGTAGTATTGTAAGTTTGTTTTTTTCAATAAAGGCATTTACCACAAAAAAAAGTTTATCAAAAGTTGAAAAGACATCAGTGACAAAGATAAGGATGTCCCTATGAAAAATACGTCAAAAAGGAAATACACACAATATATAAGCTAGGTGTAAGCTTAGCTGAATTACTGATCTTTAGGGTTATGTGTATACTTCTTAGGTTTTAAGTTTCAAGTGTTTAGGTTAATAAAATTAATTTTTTTTAAAAGCAACAAAACAAATTTACGAGAACTCACTTTTAAAATAACATTAAAATCCCTTAATAAAATGTTTTATGTTATCAAGTCACAATCTAACGTAAATCCGAATTTTAAATCTTTATGGACCGTAAAAAAATCGCAAATATAAACGAAATATTAATTTTTATCACGTATTTTTTGTTTTAAATGACCATTTTTATTAGGATTTTGGCATGTTATATTAAAATTAGTATTTTTATGCCCATTATTATGAGTAAATTAAGATATTACTTTTATAAGAATGCCTAGTTTTTAGTCGTCACACGGTCTGACTTTTGCCAACTCTGAACTTTAAATTAATGAAAAAGGAAAAAATCAATGTTCAAAAATAATGAAAACGAATCTGAATAAACATTAATTAACGTTTTTAAAAATCTTCAAACGGCGCAATATCATCCGCGTTTGGTATAAAATTAATGACTAATTCCCAGATCTATTACATATACACAAAAATCATAAAAATCGGTCAAGCCGTTTCGGAGGAGTTCGTTAACTAACACTGTGACACTAAGATAGATTTTATATACACCTATCTATTAGATAATAATAATAAATCCATAGTAGGTAGTAATAAAATACATAAAAATTGCTAAGTCTCATCTTTTAATCAGCTGTTAGGTCATTGACCTGCGCCAAAACACAAAATGTAAGTTTTGACGCGCGATGAGAAACATCCACACATATTTAAATCTTTCACATTTATTATAGGATTTATAATATTTATACACACATAAAAACCACATTTTTATTTAAAGAACCATAGACTTAAAATATCTTAAAGCATTTGTTTATCTTATTTCCACGTCTAATATTTGTTCTAATTTCGAATCCATAAAATCTAATCCATATCCGCGTTTTAAATATCATAATTTTTAATATGTCATAAGTCATATAATTTAATATCACGACTAAAATCTCAATTTAATGTATTTTTATTCAAAAACTGATTTTTTTCTGCCCCCTAATATAAAATTGGCAAATAGATTGACTTTAGAGCACATAAGAAATAAACTGTCATAGAATTTGACATTGTGAAAACGTAAGAGCAAAAATTTGACAAATAATTAGGGTACTCACCAAAATTTTATTGACTACCTTTGTCACACTATTTTACTCACTTTAAGTACCTATAATATAAAATTATTCAGAGTTACTTTCTTATAAACAGTATTTTAACACAAGAAATTCTCTAGTTTTGATGTAGAGTTGACATTTTTTCTCTTTATTTTTCACCCAAAGATACAAATTCGTTATAAAATAATTTTTTTATATAA
The DNA here is from genome assembly GCA_947507615.1 of Hemithea aestivaria. Lineage (NCBI taxonomy): Eukaryota > Metazoa > Arthropoda > Insecta > Lepidoptera > Geometridae > Hemithea > Hemithea aestivaria. The sequence goes on from OX382344.1 coordinate 14,604,436, forward strand.
TTTATACTTAGTATGTATTAACATACGTTGAAGGAGGCTTTCATCCGAAGGGGGTCCATATAAAACGAATCATAAACGGGATCATATTATTATTGTATACCAAATGTAAATGTGTAATTTAAAATATCAATTTAATTTAAAATAATTGTAATAATTAAATAAATGAAATATGTCATGTATGGAATGAAATAAAGCTTTATTTAATTTAATGTATTAACAGCAGTATAAATAAAAAATAAATTACTTTTTAAATCTGTGATTGATTTTAATATTTTATAATACCTACTTATTGATATTATCTGACCTATATTTTTAATTTTAAATCACTTAAGGTCAAGCATATTGTGCGCAGAAATAAAATGGCACAATCTTAATCTTTATATTAATAAAATTGTGATTAAACTAGCCTATAATATCCTGTGATTTTACTTACTCAAACTTTTAACTAAATAAATAAATATTTCTGGAAATTTCACACAGCGCTGCCTATAACCCCAAACTAAGCAACTTAATGCTTGTGTTATGGTGGTTAGGATAACGGATATAATACTTATATATACTTTTCTTTTGTAAATACATACTTATAATAGACTTAACTGATTGAAATAGGTACTTATTATATTTTGATATTTTATAGGTTACCAGGCTCATAATTTAAAAGTCTGTAAGCGATAAGGCTGCCAATTGTGGCAATTGTCTGTAAACTTTTGGTTTCTATTGAACTAAGTAATACGCCTAAACCAACTAGCCGTCCGGCTGAATCGATTTAGATGAAATTTTGTATATAGCTTGAAACATAAAAGATACTTTTCAGCGATAAAACAGCTGGGATCTACGTAAAAATACTTTTTTAGCACACTAATCAACAATATGGGTCATCGCCTAAACGCGTATCAAATGATAATCTCATATCACTTATCACTGGTATTACACAAATTGATATTGTTATCTATATGTCATAAACTAACGTCCGCGGCGAACAAGTTGACAAACATTGTTAAAAATTGTTATTATATATTTTATTAATTTATTTTTTTATGACCAAATCGTGTACTGCCAAATACAGTAACGTGTGGATCACTCAATATTATTCATAACAATAAAAATTGTTTTATTACATCAGTAGCGTACCCGCGCGCACTTCGTAGCGCCTAAAAGGTCTGTGTTGCTCTACTATAATATTATGCATGTATTTTATTATCCGTTCCTTAGTTTAAGAGATCTAAGTATACCTACATAAGGACAGACAGACAGCGAAAAGACTTTGTTTTTATACTTTGTGTGTGTAATACGCTAGCAAATACACTAACGTGTGGATCCATCAATATCCTGTGGAAATAAAAGACTTGTCTATTGTCTATGCGACGGGTAGAGTTGGGCTGTGTATATATTTTATGATTTACGACATTAAAATTTTATTAAAAACTGTGCTACTCAGAAGGATTTCATGATGATGTAAAATACTAGGTGCACTGCACCAACGCTTCTTCCTCACGAGTCAAAGGTTAAGACTCTTCAGCCCAGTAGTTTTAATAGCTTTAATATTTTAAGTTGAATAACCTATTATTTGAAATTTCGTCACTACATAGTATAAAATAAAGTTGCTTCCTGCGTTTTGTCTGTCCATATTTACTAGTATGCTTAAATTTTTAAAACTACGCGACGGATTTTGATGCGGTTTTTGTAATAGATAGAGTGATTCAAGAGAAAGGTTTATATGTATAATACATGTGTAATATAGTAGAGAAACACTGATAATTTTACGCAAAACGAAGTTCGTGCGGGTACTAGTATTATATTAAAAAATACTTTTTTAAACATAACAGTAAGTGTAGTGCAATCAAACTATATTTTACATTACATGTTTAACTTACATTACACGAAGGAAATACCTAATTAATTATTTTTACTGAAAAAATTATTATTACGATTGCACTTTTTACTCGACCAATTATTTTTAATTGAATAACGTTTTATTTTTATTTTACACTTAAGATTTCATTCTAACTCCTACCAATATAGGTAATGCGAAAGTGTATGTCTGTGACGCACTTCGCTCCTAAACGGGTAAACCGATTGAGCAGAAATTTGACATAATATTATACCTATAGGTTTATATACTCTGTCTGCAATGACAAATAGGCTATATTTCATAATTTCAGGTCATATTGCGGACTATGCAAATAAAAAAGTGATGAATAAAGAGTGACTGATTGACTGAGTGTTCTATCAACGCACAAACAAGACGGCTTTTAGCAATAAGACCGCCAATTGCCAATAAAGTTACGAAATTGTTTTTTAGTTATAAGTGTTCTATAAATTTGTAGTGTCAATAAAGAGTTGTCTATTCTATTTAAACTGATGTGCGAATTGAGTTGAAATTAGGCACACAAATCCGTTTAACCCTCAAAAGCATAGAGTATTGAAAACGATACATAGATTCCGAGCTTATTCCTGTTTTTATTTTACGAGCTATACTAATAGGTACCTACTGTTAGATAAGTATTTAAAAAGTTTGACAGATGACAGATTTGACTAAGTATTTGATTTTTTCCTTAAATGTTTAGATTATAATATAATTGACACATTGTACAAAACTAAGATTTTATACACATTTTAATACATACATATGCATTATATATGTACTAGATACATTTATGTTGGAATTATCACCGTTGGATGATTTATAGCTTTTCAGATTGCATTAAGTATTGCTTTTATTTTATATATTTGAATATAATTAGCATATCACCATTAATTAACATTTACTTGAGTTTTTACGACTGTTTAGTACTAATTAGTTATTTTATTGTCGGTACTAGACGTTATTTGATTGGATTTTAAATTTTTAGTAGTGTGATTAAATTGTGATATGAAGGATTTATCCCGCCTTCTATATTAAGTCTGATACCATCTACGACCGCATCGTCATTTAACATCACGCGAGATCGTGGTCAAAGGCTTATCATACAAAAATATTGTTGTCAAAATATATAAAAGGAAAGAGTGACTGATTGACTGACTGATCTATCAACGCACAGCCTAAACCGCTAAACTAGTTGGTTTGAAATTTGGCATACAAATAGGTTTTATGACATAGACCTCCGCTAAGAAAGGATTTGACCACGCGGGCAATGCCGCGAGCATAAGCTAGTTAAAGTATATTATATCTGGCAAATGCATTTGATGATAATAAACATCTTTTAGACCTAACCTAAGATGATAACGTTTCCCCGACGGGAAGGAAAATCACTTTTCGAACTTTAAAACTTGATGTCTTTAATAGATTTTATATAATATGTTTGTTACCTGTCAAAGTTAAAACTTTAGTACAAATTGGCCTAAATTGTGGATAGGTCATTTTGGATACTGGTATCATTTAGTGTTTTTGGGGTTAAGTTTTGTGTCAAATAGTATAAATCACCAAGATAGAATAAAATATTCTATAGTTCAATATACTTTATTAGAATTTTATTACTGTTTTAAATTTATATTAGTTTTTTATAGGAAATTATCTTATTGTGTATAAAAAAATCAGAATAAAAATAGATCATCTAGACGCTTTCGCGTTTTGGAAGGCACGGAAACTGTGAGTCTCGGCTATATCCTATAAGATAGGTATATAGCAGTCGTTTAATGGTATATTTATGTACTTACATTTTGTTGAATCCAAACATACCTACTTATATATTGAAAATAATGACCCTAAGTATACTTATCTACCTGAATTGTTATATGCCGTAATTATTATGTTTATCAAATGTTTTATTTTTAAGTAACCTAAGACGTTAACCCTAATAATATTATTACCTACCTAAATATATATAAGTGATATAAATGGTATGTAACCAATAAGAGGAACTACAATAAAAACCTTAGCCCGTTCTAATAATCCCTACAAGTTTCTTGCCCGCTCTTCTCATAGAAGTGCTCTCCGAATGGGCCGTCGTAAATTATAACAATAGTTTGTAAAAATTAACTTGCTAACAAGCTATTATATTGAACCTACATATTTGAGTAAATGCATTTAAAGATTGGCCTAATACCTTAGTAGTTTACTATAAATAACTGTATATCTACTTAGCTATACGCTATACCTACCTACATAATATTATATTATGCCTATTTAGAAATTGTAAACGTCCATCATAAAATCTCCAACATTAGTGACATTTTTGTCACCCGATTGTTTTCCCTAATAATTTCAAAATACCCGGAAAGGATTACACGGACGCCCTAAGACAAAAGTCCCCCATCCATAGATGGTACCGTTAAAGCCATCTTTGGGCCCATAAAAAACTTTTCTCTCTCTCTCATTGTCAATTGAATTTTATTGTAGGTTTCTGAGACATCTTTTGTGTCAAACCGTGCGTATTAAACCGCTTGTAAAGGTACATACAAAGGTACAGAGATTTTACTGTCCCCTATAAGAGCAGTCTTGACAATAGGCACCCCGTAGAGGCCTTTTTATCCGCGCCTTTGTATGGGCCCCGTCAGGTGGCCGAAATATTAACTATTCATTCGAATTTCAATTCTCAGTCACCTTGACTTTTAGGTTTCATGGCTTATTGACTTTGGTGTAAGTTAGTTTAAGTTTTTCAGTTTATGCGATTTACCGGATTTATAGGCTATAGAGTTAACGGTAAAGATATGTCCTTTTTTATACTACCTAACACTAAATCTGAGTTCCTATAAAATGTAGGCGTAAAACTAATTACACGGATGCGACCGACCGTAATGTGCAAGTTATGAGTAATTTTCACTTCATACGATTTAGCGTAACTTTAGACAGCACGGCGGATGAGTCCTTTCGACGGTAGGCGTAAACATCAATGTCCTAAATGCTCTAAAGATGGGCCCTATAGTATACCTACGTTTGTAGGCATAAAAGAGTATAATACTAAAACTGTATCCATGTCCGTGTGTTAATTGAAGATAGTGTTTTTCTTGAACTGCGCAGTACTGTGCGCTACCGTGTGCAAGATTGGCAACTTATACGAGTAGTGTTAATGCGCGTTAAGGAGCATTTTCTCAGTGTACCCTATCCCTAGTCGTATAAACAATGTACGAGTGGTCACACGTGTTTTGTCCGTTATCAGGCGATTATCGAGCGTCTTGCGTTACCGATAAACTATCAGCAGACATACCCTAGGCTGAGCCATGAAAGCTCGCCCCGGGCCCGCGTGCAAAGCTCCGCTGGCCACAACGAACGTTTTCAAAGTACACAACACAACACAACACAGTAATGACACGGTAACACTGCCCGCTAGCTCACTTGTGTCATAATGCACTCGCGTTTGTTCTGGTGTGTTTACGCGAGCCGAGCGTAGCGGGTAAGCGGGAGGCCCGTCGCGCTCGGCGGTCTGTCGGACACTGGCGCGGGTAGATGCGGCGGGGCCCCCCAGGGGCGTGGCGGGCCGGCCCCTGCTCGAGGCCGCCAACGGGCGAGGGCGACGCCTCCGCCCGCGCCCCGCCGGCGCACTCGCCCGGTCGCCGCTCGGCGCTCGTGCGGCGTGCGCGTCCCAATCCACACATGTGTGGTGCGCACAGTACCAACTCGACATGTTCCTCACACAACCTCTTGGATAACTCATTTTAACTTAGATTTTTGGAATTATATTGCTATTATAGGTATCTTTCTATGTATGATGTGCCAGAATAATCTTCGTAAAAGGTAGGAGGTATTCTGTTATATTAACAGTCATTTTATATGAACGTACCGAACTTGACATCCCTTTTGGAAAACGCTAATTTTAACTTAGAGTTTTGGAATCATGTTAATGGGTATCTATCTATTTAAAATGTGCTAAATGATCGCAGTAAAAGATATGAGGCATTCTGTTAGTGTATTTTTTACATAATTGTGCGCATAGAAAATGTATCTAGATACAACTCTGCTTATTTATAATCTTATAGAATTGCTTTGCTATGTTTCACCTATATAGGTATTATTAATAAATAATGTTAAGTAAATTACAACATTATATTGTGAACGATTAATTATTATGTTCGTGTCATTTTACACATTTGTGCGCATTAAAAATCAACATCCACTTTTTGGACTAAATTGAATTAAAATGTTATTTTGGTAGGTACTTATATTATCCAAGTTTCACTTTTTAATTATTATGTGCTTAATTATTTATTATTAGGTGCTAGAACAGATAAAAGGAAATTGTTTTATGAACAAATTTAAGTAAAGTCATATCCGCACTGAAATACTAAGTGACTAAATATTTGGTTTGGTTTTAAGTCCAATAAAATGGATTAATTGACATAAAATTATAATAATACGAACGATGTATACTTTTAAATTTATTTACTGCTAAAGAAAATCTTTTATATCTATTAATTATTAAAGAATATTATAAAATTCAGTTTGTGTCTCTGGTTCATTGGAGATATTATTTTCCGCTTAGAATTAGTTAGGGACCTACACTTATTCTTAGTAGCACATTTTCATATTTAAAATAATATAATTAGATGAAATTTCATGTCATAATATGTTTTGCATAAATTAATTTACATCAATTGGCTTAAAAAAATCAAAACTCAAGTTCAGCAAAATTTCCTAGAAGCTGAGTTTCGGCACGTAAAACTGTGAAAAATCTTACTACAAGTATATGAAATTTGGTACGTAGGTAGCTAAAACTCTGAATGTTATGTGAATGTGAAACACAAGTTAAAATCGCTGGGCACAGTTAAGTTAGAACTCAAACTCAAAATTCATTTATTCAATTAGGCTACAATGGAGCACTTTTGCAAGTCAATTTTACTTTTTTTCTTTTTTACTCTACCCGCTCGTTCGCAAAGCACCTCTATGAGAAGAACGAGCAAGAAACTATAGTCTTTTCTATTTCTAGTAATTCTACATGAATCCGCTAACAGAAAAGGCGCATCATGGTTCCATTTGCGCATGCGCGAGCAAAATGCCTTGTCAGGGTGACGGGAGAAATGTGTTTAATGTGAAAAGTTTCGGAAGCGACAGGAACGCGTACTTTTGCACGTTTTCAATCCTTCACCTACGCTGAACTTGAATGAACCTAAATATATAATTTTTTGTTATACAACGAAGCAAGACAAGCAAGACGCTCTCCTGATGGTAAGAGATAACGCTACCCATAATTAGTGCTACCCAGTATTTAACAAAGGTAAAATTCTGGGTGCACTGCGCTTCTTACTTGAGAGTCATAAGATGTTAAGACTCCCTGTAATTTCACTAGCTACAGTGCCCTCCTACCGAAGCACAGCAATGTTTGCTCAGGTGGTAGAATAACTGGCACTGTTGGGGTACCCACCTAGTCAACCTCCTGCAAAGGAAGTCTACCCCCGGTAATTTAGCGTTTATTAGCATTCTTACTTAATACCTAGTAGGCTTCGGCCGTGGTTAGTTACCACCCATTGGACGAAACCGTGTCGCCAAGTGGTCATTGTGACCTTGTTCCAGCATGATGCTTTATGAAGCCAGAGAGGGATTTGTCCCGCTTTCTAGGTTTAGTTTTCTACCATCTACGGCCGCATCGTTGCTTAACATCACACGAGATCGCGGTCAAAGGCTAACCTATATTTTTTTTAATCTTTGAGCTACTTTATGCATTTAATGAAAACTAACTGATGTCGCATAAATACTAAATAGGTACCTAAGTACACTAAAAATACTGGCTATGGCCATTTAAAAAGTATTAGATACTTTTGTACCTTACTTATATCTGATTCTAAGATTAAGATTTTTTTCTCTAAACGGTTATTCTAATCCTCGAATTTCCTAAAAGTCTGGAAGTTAATCCAAAACGTCTTTCAGTAAAAGGTTAATTTTTGTAACATTTTTAAGCTCTACTTACAGACCTGTGGAAGGATTAATAATATGACCTTCGGACAAAAATAATAAAAACCTATGGTGAATTTTGAAATATACTTACTTTTTGAAAAAAATCTTTTATTTTTATGTAATAGGTGACAAACATGCAGACGGCCCACCTGATGGTGAGTGGCTACCGTCGCCTATGGATACCTGCAATACCAGGGGTACCGCTGGTACGTTGCCTACCAACCAACACTCTGTTGACTTGCTTTTTGAAGAGTCCCATGTTGAAGCTCAAAGGAGGCGTCAACCGCAGCCGGAAGAAGAAATTTACAAAAATTCTTTTCATGCCATTTTTAAATATAACAGACTGGAAACATTTTTATAATGTGTGCAATAATATTTTGGAGGGCTGTTCTTAAGGAATTTTCAATAAATTAATTCTATGAATTCATATTTCAAAATTTGTAAAATAGTGCGAGCCGAGAGAGTGTCACTCGATATACCTACATACACTCAAAATATTTTTTTCGAAAAAAAAATTGAGTCATCTTTTTGCACATTGGAGAAAATCATTTTATTCTATTCTATAATACCTAGTCAGGTCATAAGTATTGTCACACAGTAAAAACTTTTCTTTTAGAATGCTGGCCACAAAAAAGTTTATTGAATTCGAATTTCGAATTGTTCATGAAAATAAAAATGTATACTTTTTAGAATTTTACTCATTTTTAAATATGGAGTGGACGCTTAAAGAAGACCGTGTTGCAGTTATTGCGTTGCATTGTTGCGGTTACGCGCCAATTCAAATTTTTGACATACTGAAAAATTTGAATATAACCAAAAGATTCGTTTATCGTACCATCAAACGATACAATGAAGACTCTAGTGTAGATGACAGGTCAAGAAGTGGTCGCCCTCGGTCTGTTAGGACTCCAGCAGTGATAAAAGCTGTGAAGGCGCGAATTCAAAGAAATCCCAAACGTAAGCAGAAACTGTTGGCCCTTCAGATGGGGTTAAGCAGAACCACGGTGAAAAGGGTGTTAAATGAAGACTTAGGGCTTCGGGCATATCGAAGAAAAACAGGACATCGTTTAAATGCTCGTCTAATGGACCTGAGACTGAAGAGATGCCGCGCTTTGTTGAAGCGGTACGCGAGAAAAAAATATCGAGAAATTCTTTTTTCGGATGAAAAAATTTTTACCGTAGAAGAGAGCTACAACAAACAAAATGATAAGGTGTACGCACACAGTAGTGAAGAAGCGAGCAACCGTATTCCGCTTGTCCAACGAGGTCATTTTCCATCCTCGCTCATGGTATGGTTGGGAGTTTCTTATTGGGGCTTAACAGAGGTACATTTTTGTGAGAAAGGTGTAAAAACGAATGCAGTTGTGTATCAAAATACAGTCCTGACGAACCTTGTGGAACCTGTTTCTCATACCATGTTCAATAACAGGCACTGGGTATTCCAACAAGATTCGGCGCCAGCTCATAGAGCGAAGAGCACACAAGACTGGCTGGCGGCGCGTGAAATCGACTTCATCCGGCACGAAGACTGGCCCTCCTCCAGTCCAGATTTGAGTCCGTTAGATTACAAGATATGGCAACACTTGGAGGAAAAGGCGTGCTCAAAGCCTCATCCCAATTTGGAGTCACTCAAGACATCCTTGATTAAGGCAGCAGCCGATATTGACATGGACCTCGTTCGTGCTGCGATAGACGACTGGCCGCGCAGATTGAAGGCCTGTATTCAAAATCACGGAGGTCATTTTGAATAAACTTTATTGTCATAAGAATCTATGTTTTGTTAAGTTCATTTTGGTATATAAATGGTTACATAATAAATAAACTTGTTCCAATAATTTTATATTAAACATGTGACAGAATTTATGACCTGACTAGGTACATGCATAATAGGTATAGTAGAGAAACACTGATAATATTCTGTTAGGCGCAACGAAGTGCGTGCGGGTTCACTAATTTAGAATATTATACGAATTCTGTGGAATATACGAAAAACCAAATTGTATTATAAATAATAGATACTTAGTCATTAGAATAATAGGTTTTATAATAGGATACCTAGCTATAGACATAATTTATATTATATTAATCAAAGTGATGCGACAAAGTCCGCCATTTTATATTTATTACTATGACCTTAATAAGGCTCCTAAATAGCAAATTAAAATAACATTAGAATTGAATAATGTCTCTTTTAGATTTACCTTTTTATTTGATTTCTAGATTTATTATAGACTAAATGCGTACCCATGATTATTTAAAATTACAGACATAAAAAATCTTAAATAAGTAGATTTTTGTTCCTAAACAATTTTGTTTTTTCTAACCTGAAGATTCTTATCCTATTTTACTTCCTAAGAATTTTTGATCTATTTTTTTATTTCATAAAAAACATAATTATCTGTTCTTGTTTAATAATAAATATAAATAAAAAGTATCGGTCATAATGTTACAGGTTTCGTCCACAGATCAGAAGTTGGTATTTTTATGAATTTGAATATAAGGTTTGATAACGCTAATTTTAATATTATAAGTAAATTGAGTGGGTAAAAACAGTTTAACACACAAAAGCATATTAATTGTTTTTTTTTTAACCCAAGTTGGTATACCTAATTTTTTTTATTTTATTTTACCTGCATCCGACGGCATTTATTAACTTCTAAGAATATAGGTATGAATAATTAATTCGTCTACTGTCCTAAACAATGTACCTGAGTTTTAAACACCTAACCAAGTTGTATTAAAATTATTTACATGCAATTTTATCCATTTTCAATGTTTTTTAAGTGGAAAATGTCTCTATATTAAAAAATAAGGCCATATAAGGTCCTATATTCCAAATTCAAAGCAATCCACTTAACTAGTTTTAGTATAAAGAGGTAATAAACATAATAAACATTCATAAAACTATACAGACTCAAGCATTTTTACCAACCAAAGAGTAACTTTTAACTCCACAACTTAACGTTGGTTTTGTGACTACTAGCGCCATCTGTGATCGAGTAGCGGAACTATAAAACTTAGATGTAGGAAAAATATTTTTTATTTACGTTTTTACTACCGAATAATTAAATAGATTACTAAATAAATTTATTCAAATAAATTGCAAAAGTACAAAATTGTAATAAATTGAAATTATCATAATTTATACTTACTTATTTAGTGTGTATGCGAATTTGATTTGAGACATTATAAAGATCATTTTGTTTAAAAAAAATAGTATAATTAAATGAGTTATTTTGCGTTAATTTATTATAATAAAAATCTATTAGATATGCGATAATATTTTAAAAAAATAATTGTACCCACATAATATGAAAAATGTAAAAAGCTCTGGTTTATGAGGTTTTGTATTTTTTAAATATGTACTCGTAGATTACCCACTGAAGAGTCTTAACATCTTATTATGACTCTTGAGTAAGAAGCCTTGGTGTAGTGCACATAGAATTTTACATCATTGTGAAATCCGGGGTGACACTTTACTGAGCATGGGCAGCGTTATCTCTTAACATCAGGAGAGCGTCTTGCTCGTCTTCTTACTTCTTCGCATTAAATAACATAGGTATTAAAGTAGGTATTAGCTGAGCCCGGCAGTTTTACCCGCCTATGTGCTATTTGTAGGTACAATAATAATTATTGACAATTTATTATGTAAGATAAAAATTATATAATATATTATCTATGTATCAATAGGTTAGTTTGACTCCTCTGCTAAATTACACCCTACTCTTTAATTTATAACTTTCCATGCAAAGTTGGTTGTCTGGAAGAGATCGCTCTAAGCGATAAGGCAATTGTGGACATTAATATTAGTACTTTAATTTAGTTTTAAGTCTATTTTTTTATTTATTGTCCCAATAAAGAGTATCAACCTATACCTACCACCTAACCTTGAGTATTAACCTTTTACGTAATATTTATTATAATATAAATAAATAAATATTTCAGGTTATCTCTTAACATCAGGAGAGCGTCTGGCTCGTCTTCTACTTCATCACATAAAAAAAAAAACATTTAACACAGCGCCACCTAACCCCAAGCTAAGCAACTTAATACTTGTGTTATGGTGGTTAGGATAACGGATATAATACTTATATACTTTTCTTTTGTAAATACATACCTACTTATAATAGACACAGAGAGCCACCCATACCAGACACAATAATTACAGATATGACTAGGATCACCATCATAATCCTATTCATTGTAAGAAGGTATATAAAGGTAGTATGTATTTCTTCCCGGTACATTCCCGATGGTGTGAAGGTATATCAGTCCCTCAGGGACGAGACAGTCGTAGGGCCAGACATGTGGCTCTACACATGACGGTACATGTGGCGCGCTGGGGTAGTGTGGAGTAGGCTTTATGTGTCACATACTATAATATCTAAGATTTTATTGCTGACAAAGCCTATTGGCAGAAAAAACAATTGTAATATTATTAATTTGTTTATAATACCAATGTGACTGACGCACATACATACATATGTGTATTTTGTATGCCTATCTATACTATGTGTATAGTATGTCAGTATGTTTGTTACTCTTTCACGCCAAACGGGTGGACCAATTGCGCTGAAATTTGGTATACAGATAGCCTCTAGAATAACACATAGGCTATAAAACAGCGGGTAAAACCGCTGGATGCAACTAGTATGGAAATAAAGAACTTGAACTTTGATGCCTTGTACCTATTTATAAAATAGTTTACACATCTTTTTTTTGTTCGAAGAAGTAAGAAGACGAGCAAGACGCTCTCCTGATGGTACGAGATAACGCGGCCCATAATCAGTAAGTACAATGCCAACTATGATTTCACAATGATGTGAAATTCTATGTGTACTTACTCAACAATATTCAAAGTGCTTCTTACTCAAGAGTTATAAGTTATAAGATGGTATAAAACTCTTTAGCCTATTCATTTAGAGCTTTTTTATTAGCTACAGTGCCCTCCTACCGACGCACAGTAGATAATGTGTGCACATCACTGCTCAGGCGGTAGAATAACTGGCACTGTTGGGACCTAGACGACCTCCTGCAAAGGAAGTCTAGCACTGTAGCTAGTGAAATTACTAGGCTGAAGAATCTTATCTTATAACTCTTGAGTAGGAAGCGTTGGTGCAGTGCACCTAGAATTTTACATCATTGTGAAATCATGGGGGGCACTGTACTGATTATAATATGGGCACCGTTATCTCTTATCATCCCGAAGAGTGCACACTCAACTTGGAAAATAAATATAGAATAGGGCTGTTGTGGGTCCAAAAAATAATATTATAATTAGGTATTCCGTTTTTTAACACTGCAGTACACGCGTGGCCTACTATAGTAGACCAGGGTAACATTTTTGATGATAACTTTTAAATTTTACAAGCTAGAACTTTGAAATTCCAGATAAGCCTCGTCTATGAAATTTGACAACTTGTCAGTTATGTGTTTTATGTCAGTGCGAGTGCAATTCTTTGCAAATTGCATTTAAAAACGCGGGCCCACTATAGTAGTCCGCGCGAGCACTGGCGTAACAAATTTGGAAGCGTCTGTTTTTTATTTTACGATATTTTGGGCTATTGTTAACTTTTTTTATATAATTTGATTACATATTTATGTCTATACATACCAGCCATTCACTGGCAATGAAGATTTTATAACTCAAAGTGACGATTTTCGTGCCTAGACCAGAAATTTTGAAATAATTCAAAGTATAGACAAAACCTAACAAAAACACATTTTTTGAATTTTTAAAGACGTTTTATTAATGTCTTGTGAGCCTAAGTCAAGTAAATAAATTTAATTTATTACTTTTAACTATGAATTACGAAGCAACCGTCTATCTAGATTCATGGTATACATGAAGAGCGCAAACCTGAAATCACCACAATTTACAACCTTACTAAATATTATGTAGATACTTTTTACCAAATGTGCATACAGTCCTGTCACATAGTAGTCGATTCCAGCTTGTAGTTATGTTTTTATTTTGATGAACAATGTAGCAATCAACGCATTTCTTATATGAACTGCCTTCCTTCAAGAACTGTCCTTCAGTTTCATAAAATCATTACTGATTCGTGGTACAAACATCGAATCACTTCTCTGATCACTGAAATTCAGAATAAAATGCCTTGCAGGTGTATCCGAACCCACACAATACGATTTCACACCAAAGATTCACAGAATTGGTCGTTGCGCGTTGTGTTCAAGAGCTTAAGATAAGTTCATCAAAAAACGTAGCAAAACTTAAAATTCTAAATATTTGTCCCAATGACCAAGATATAGCATTCAATTACTATGATAAATCATAAAAAAATACTTCATGTCACACAAATAGTAACATAAAAAAATTAAATCTGTCATAGAGGAGCAGTTATGTTGGATTTTCGCAAGATGTTTTAAAAAATGAAATAAATTTTAATATTATTAGTAGATCATGATTATTTTTTGTTTTTATATTAGTAAAATATATTTTATTACCATATATTGTGGTATTTTAGTCATGTAACTAGTAAAAAAAAGACAAAAGCCATTTTAATTTGGATTACTATAGTAGGCCGCGCGAGCACTCGTGTAAAGAAAAGGGGCGCGTGTACTGCAGTGTTAAATACAGGAAAGTATTTTTTGGTTTGTGAATAAAATAAAAAATGGCCGAAATATAACGCTCAAAAGTTTTTGGATACGGACGTGTGACGTCACTACACGGTACAAAAACAGAGTTCGAGTAGTGCAACGATCACGCAACTTTAAGCGTTGTACCTCTCAGGTTTTAATCAGATTTACAAACAAAAAAGTTCGTGTCCTGTCTTACTAATATTATAAACGTGAAAGTTTGTAAGAATGGATGTCTGGATGTGTGTTTGTTACTCTTTCACGCCTAAACGGGTGAACCGATTGAGCTGAAATTTGGTATAGGGATAGCTTAGACCCTGGAATAACACATAGGCTATAGTACAAGGGAAAAACCGCTGGGTGCAGCTAGTATTTTATAAATGTTGATCAAAAAAAATTGTAACCATTTCCATTGAATACTTACCTCCTTTTTCAAATCTGTAAAAATGTGTTTAAAGCCGGTTGCCTGGAAGAGATCGCTTTAAGCGATAAGGCCGCCGATTGTAGACCAAATTGTTTTTATATTTATATAGTTTCTGTGCAGTTGTTATCTTAGTTTTATTTAATATTAAGTCATTTATTGTAAATTTCTTTTTTTCTTGGTCACACAATAAAGAGTTTTTTGTATTGTATTGTAAAAGTCCCTCTCCACACTATTGCAGCCTAAAATCTTAACGAATGCATACGCGGAAAGGTCTAAGCCGGGATAATTATCATTTTTTCCATCTTCATCTCAAGAACGCGCATTATTAATGACACGGATTTAACTTTAACTCCATTTTAATTAGAAATCAAAATGGCAGCTCATTTCAACGTTAATTACTTTTCTGATTGTTTCCAATATGTTTCTGTCACATTTGTTTTTAAAATGGTTCAAGTAGTTTTAAAATAGGTATAATATTCTTGAGTATATAGCTATTATTATTTATACATCTAAATATATAAAAAGTAGAGTGACTAAATGACTGATCTCTATCAACGCGCAGCCTAAACCGCTGGACGGATTGGGTTGAAATTTGGAACACACATAGATTCTATGACGTAGAACTTTTTTTATCCCAGGAAAAATGCATTACGCATCGTCGCCCTGCCGCTAAGAAAGGATTGCGCCATGCGGGCAAAGCCACGAGCATACGCTAGTTTTCATATATAAAAGGAAAGTGTGACTGACTGATCTATCAACGCACAACCCAAACCACTTTGAATTGAGTTGAAATTTGGCATAAAGTTAAAATTCAACTTTAAGAGTGCGAGAAGGGAGTCCAAAGTCTAGTCTTTTATAAGCTTTGATTTTTACTAGCAATGTACTCGTATATCTAACTTTGTATGTCCGATACAAATCTTGTATAACTCAAATTCAAAGCAGTTGGTCCATCGATTCAGCTGAAATTTTCCTAATTGCATGTGAAATTTTCCTAAACAAAATTAAAAAAGCATTTATTTAAACAGGCTACAGTGGAGCTTTTGCATTTTTTTTACATAGGTTTTAATTTTAATCTTTACCACCCATTCGGGAAGTATCTCCGTGTGATGAACGGGCAAGAAACCCATAAGAATTATATTTTTGTTACACCTATAATATTATGTTTAAAATTTTCGGCTTGGAACTATTTGTTTGTTGAAGAGGCATCGGTTTGTCAAGCAGAAGTTTCCAGGCATCATTGTCTTCTTGGCTAACTTTATGATAAGGTTTTTTATACTAAATAGGCCTACGTTTGACCACATCCCACCTGATGGAAAGTGAAAATGCGGTCGACGATTGATCACGTAAGATGCCTAGAAAGGTACCTATTCACTCGTGCCTTGAAGATACCCAAGTTGTACCGCTCGGGAAACACGGATGACGGCAGAGTGTTCCAAATGCGACCAGTTCTCATTAAAAACGATGAAGCAAAACGCTCGAAAGTTTCTTTAATAACAGATTTTTAACATTGCTTTTGAATTTATTAGAATTCACACTTATGTAGGTAAACCCGATGACAATGCAATATTGTTACATTGGGCTTAACAGGCGTCGGCACAATAATAATTGGGGTTCATACTCCAACAGAACAGGTTACCCTACTTACACTGTCAGAGTGAAATCACAATTTATAGGTTGTGTGGCCAACCTATATGTTGCAGTTTCAGGTCGCCGAGATAACTACTGTGCCTGCAACATGACCTAACGACTGCCTCCTACATATCTTATAGGAAACAGCCGGGACCCACAGTTTTACGTGCCATCCGAAACCCGGTAGAGTCCAGGCGATTTTTTTGCCACACATTGAGATTTGAACCCAGGGTCTCCGGATTAAAAGTCGGACGTATGACCACTGGGCCACGGACGCTACTAATACTATTATCATGCCTGGGTATACTGAAAATAATATCATGCCTGAGTATAAGATGTCGCTTGATACTAAATTTACAAATACCAAATCATGGATGTGGGTTTCCCTTCTCGACTTAACCGAAAACTTAAATTTGCTATATGGATAGCTTAGTACCTGTAGTAATACATTTTGACTATTTTTCCCAAAAGAAAATATTGTATTAATCATAATATATGACAACCTCTGTGGCGCGGTGGGCTAATACCCGCTTGCAACGCAGAAGGTTGCGGGTTCGATTCCCGCATGGGACAAATGTTTGTGTGATCCACAGGTATTTGTTTCTGGTCTGGGTGGTTTTCAATATCTATTATAAGTATGTATTTACAAAAGAAAAGTATATAAGTATTATATCCGTTACCCTAACCACCATAACACAAGCATTAAGTTGCTTAGTTTGGGGTTAGGTGGCGCTGTGTGAAATGTCCTGAAATATTTATTTATTTTATTTATTTATATTCAACTGGCTGCGCCCAGCAGTTTTACCCGCTGTACTGTAATAGCCTATATGTTATTCCAGGGTCTAACCTATCTCTATACCAAATTTCAGCTCAATTGATCCACTCGTTTAGGCGTTAGGAAGTAACAAACATACACACTCACAAACTTTCGCATTTTTAATATTAATGTGACTTACTTGTGATTCATAAAAATCTGGATATATCTAATATCTTCTAAGCCACGAGAAAATAAATTTTCTTATTAGACTTAAATATCGACATAAAATAATTAGAAAATATTATACCAACTTAATTGAACAACCCAACAGTGCCAGTTATTCTACCGCCTGAGCAGTGACGTGCAAACATCACTGTGCTCCGGTATGAGGGCACTGTAGCTAGTGAAATTACTGGGCTAAAGAGTCTTAACATCTTATGACTCTTGAGTAAGAAGCGTTGGTGCAGTGCTCCTAGAGTTTCACATAATTGTGAAATCCTAGGTAACACTGTACTGATTATGGGCAGCCGTTATCTCTTAACATCAGGAGAGCGTCTTGCTCGTCTTCTACTTCATAACATAAAAAAAAACAAATTCAATTAAAATTCATTATTACCAATCTAGAAATAACCTAGTACTCATTATTATAATATTAATTTAATGAATATTTTAAATAGGACATTAACCGTCGTTTAATAACAAGTAGAAACTCGTAAAATGTACATAAATTATGCATAAAATATGATAAAATACATCATTATTCTCCTAATAAATGTTCGGAAATGGTTTTTAAATATGTTTTATGGACTTTTTATTTGTACTTTGAGTATTTTTATAACTTTTAAAGTGTTTAATTAGGAAATGATAATCTTTGCCTAAGTTCATTCAGGAGTCTTACTCACTAATGTATGAAATTTGCAAATTTGTACTTACATTGAAAGCGCTGTAGAAAAATAACTCAAGTTAGTTATTTTTCTGCGCGCGGGTCTAATAAAGAGAGGCAAAAATCTAAGTTTAAAAGATTTATCCTTTTATAAATTACTAGTTTATGGTCGCGGCTTTGCCCGCGTGGCCAAATCCGTTCTTAGCGGAGGTCTATGTCCTAAAACCTATCTGTGTTCCAAATTTCAACTCAATCCGTCCAGCGGTTTAGGCTGTAAGTTGATAGATCAGTCAGTCACTCTTTCCTTTTATATATTTAGACTAGCTGCGCCCAGCGGTTTTGTACTGTCATCATCATCATCATCATCATCTCAGCCGTAAGACGTCCACTGCTGAACATAGGCCTCCCCTTTGGACTTCCATATGTACCGGTTGGAAGCGACCTGCATCCAGCGCCTGCCGGCGACCTTTATAAGTGGTTTTTTACTGTAGCCGATGTTAATAATATAGGATATCTAGATTTTTTAATGCTTTTTTATAGATTTTTATACCAAATAGGCCTACGTTTGGCCACATGATGAATCACGTAAGATGCCTAGAAAGGTACCTTCACTCGTGCCTTGAAGATAACCAATTTGTTTCGCTCGGGAAAATGGATGATGTCAATGATTCCTAAAGTCAAGTGTCACCTACCATGGTGGCCCCAGTCAGTCATCACGATGGGTTTCGCAGCCCATAAATATGTTGCATTCAAAATATTTTCTGTAACAAAAACTCACACAAAAACTGTTGCGAAATGAACACGTGACGCATTTGGTTCTCTTTTTATTTGTTTAACAAATTAACTGATTTTCAAAGAAGAGGTTTTATTTTTCGACTAGCTTACGCCCGCGGCTAGAACGCAAAAAGTGTGTCGAAATTACCGGGGGTAGACTTCCTTTGCAGGTCGACTAGATGGGTACCCCAACAGTGCCAGTTATTCTACCACCTGAGCAGGGATGTGCAAACATTGCTGTGCACAGATAGGAGGGCACTGTAGCTAGTGAAATTACTAAGCTGAAGAGCCATTTTATGACTCTTGAGTAAGAAGCGTTGACGCAGTGCACCTAGAATTTTACATCATTGCGAAATCCTAAGGGCCTATTGGCTAATTCTCACCCACCTCGATTGATGACAACTTCAATGTACATTGCTGCGTTTGTTATATTACTTATATTAATGAGGAGGTTTAAGAAAGTAATGTACGCAATATTGTCTATGGATTCTAGTGTTTGGTGATAGCCAATAAGCCCTCTGGGTGGCATTGAAGTTAATGATTATTGATTATATAAACAACGTTAGGATCCCTAGTAGTTAGTATACCTAGGTTATATGTAAGCCAAAATTGTACTTATACTACTTTTTTATGCAATAAAAATAAATTTCAAAATTTCAAAAATTTCAAAATCTCTTACCATCAGGAGAGCATCAAAATACACTCTTCTGTCTCAATTTTTTTATTTTGAAAAAAAAAAAGTTAAATTATTTTTTCGCTCTACCACAACAGTAATTAACAAGCTAATCAATAAAAAAAAGGTAGCACTCCGGGAGTGCCGGCAGAAGTGAAAACTTCAATATTAACATTGTGTTTAATTATAAGTATAAAAGTACTATCATTTATGAGGTAGAATACAATGTTTATTTATTGCGCTATCGTACACAAATATGACAATTTATATGTTGTTATTTATAATATTATATCGTTATTTATATATTACATTAAATTTTATCTCTCAGAAAAATCAACTTCCATCCATAATTTCGACGACTTTTACACCATCAACAGAGCAGAGCACACTCAGGCACGGTAGAAAGAGTGAGAGATACTAGTTCCTCTCCCTTCCCCTCGATCTTACGCTTTTTCGATCAGCATCACGTGACCCTGACGCGAGTTTTAAAGTTTTTACCCATACAAAAAAGTGCTCAGCGCCGCTAAAGAAGTTTTCACTTCAAAAATGTAATGAAACGTATAGAAGCTACATCTAGCCTACGCTGTATTAACATGCATGCAGTAATTACGACAGCACTCGGTATGCTAATGGCGAGGCGGGGCGATGTGGTCACCCTACCACACGCCCATATATGTACAATGTACCTTTATATTAGGTATATGTATGTACTAGCTGCACCCAGCGGTTTTACCCGCTGTATGTGTTATTCTAGGGTGTAAGCATCATCCCCGCGGATGAGTGCTTCGGCGTACCCGCTGCCCCGGCATTATGGCGTCCCGCAGGAACACCCCCAGTTTTTTTTGTGGGTATCCCCGCCGCGCCCATCTTCGGCGGGAGAGTCCCACATACCGTCCCGCGCCCCCCGGCGTGGGGTGATTATGCGTAACGCATTTTTACTGGGTCAAAAAAAAGGGTCTAAGCATCTCTATACCAAATTTCAGGTCAATCGGCCAACGCGTTTAAGCGTGAAAGAGTAATAAATATGCATACATCCAGATATCCATACATTCTTACAAACTTTCACGTTTATAAAATAAAGTAAGATGTAACATGAACGAAGAAAATATACATTTTTTCAATGCAAAGAAGTAAGAAGAACCAGACGCCCTCCTGATGTTAAGAGATGACACTGCCCATAATCAGTAAATATCTTTTTCTTTTTATAAAACAATGTAAGAAGACGAGCAAGACGCTCTCCTGATGATAAGAGATAACGCTGCCCATAATTAGTACAGTGCTACTCAATGCACTGCGCCAACGCTTCTTACTTGAGAGTCAATGTGAGAGTCAATGTGAGTGTGTTGTGTGAGTCTTGATGTTAAGACTTTTCAGCCCAGTAATTTCACTAGCTACAGTGCCCTCCTACCGAAGCACAGTAATGTTTGCACATCGATGCTCAGGCGGTAGAATAACTAGCACTGTTGGGGTACCCACCTAGACGACCTCCTGCAAAGGCAGTCTTTAACTTGTGTTTACTAAAAATGGCCACAGTAGCTGGCAATCGTTTAGCTAATAGTCAATTCTTTACATCGAAGTTAATGTATTAGTCTGTTTCGACGTAACTATGTCCCTCATTAGCATATCGATTATCAATAATAATATGGTACCTAGGTATTGCCCATTGGCCTTAATGACTTAGGTATATACCTCTATACCTATACTAACTGCAAATTTCAGCTCAATCGATATAGGTATACGCTATTCAGCCGGCATTAAGAGCGTATATATCGAGTGACGCTCTCTCGCTCGCACTATTTGACAAATTTTGAAATATAAATTCATAGTTTTTTTTTTAATTCCTTAAGACCAGCCCTCCATAATATTATTGCACACATTTTAAAAGTATTTTCAGTTTGATATATAAAAAAATGGCATGATGAGAATTATTGAAAAAAAATTGCCTTGCCATTTTTTTAATTTATCAAACTGAAATCACTTTAAAAATGTGTGTGTGTAATAACATGTTTATTATTAATTTTTATTATTATTATAATGACTGTGTACTCTTGGCACCCTATTTAAAACTTTTAAATCTATAACAAAATTAAAATGTAAACTAACACTAGATATATAAGAAAAATGTAACTAACAAATTATGGTCTCAATTGGCTGAATAAACCATATTATTATTAATAATATTATGGAGGGCTGTTCTTAAGGAATTTTCAATAAATTAATTCTATGTAATTTATATTTCAAATTTTGTCAAATAGTGCGAGCGAGAGAGCGTCACTCGATATATACGCTCTTAAGAAAGAGTAACAAACATACATAATACATAAATACATACGTCAATATATTCTGACAAACTTGCGCGTTTAAAACATAAGTAGGTTTACACAAAATTAACAACTTCATTTTGTTTCGATCAGAAGTTTATTGTAAAAATGAAGATAGAAGAAAGAACACATTTTACTGAAAACCGCAAAAACACCGTTGCGTCGGTTTGTATTAAACATAATAATATCAAATAACATTTTAACAATATAATTGCGCTTTAATGTCTTTACTTAAAACTTCACACTTACGTAGAAACAAACCGTTTTTAAATTGCATTTTATGTTACACATAATGTTCCTGACGTCTTAAAGAATGACATGTAAATTTAAATCAGTCAACTAACGTACATTAATTCTCCAACCGTTTTAAAATTGCACTGGTATGTTAAACAAAATGTTTCTGATTTCTTAAAGAATGACGTGTAATTTAAAAGTGGACAGCTGACAATTATTCTCCAACCGCCAAACCGCAAGGCTCCGTATTGTCTATTACACCCTTAAGAATTAGAGATGGCTTATCTTAATAGCTAAAATGCTTTTAGCATGCTTAAAAATAAAGCATTATTTTTTAACAATCGGCGGTCTTGTCACACTAGGCAATTTCTTACAGACAACCTGGGAATGGAACAGGACTGTTTATATATATAAAGATCGTCACTTAAAAACTTAAGTGATCGACAGCTGCTATGGCCGCGCCATGACTAAATCGTTTGATTTGTGATTAAAAATCAACTTGAGTTTTAAGTTTTAACGTCTGTTACAGAATTTTTTTTTTCATAATATCTTGTGATTTTTTTGTCCTTAAGACATCTCAAATCTATAAAAATGCAGATGCACTAAAATTATTGCTTAACGACATCTACGTTTTGAGAGAAATAACGAAAATAAATAATAAAAAATTTGTGCGTGTACTAGTTTACACACGTAAGAAGTGAAACTTCTTTAATTAAATTAAATTTAAATTTTATAAATTTTTTAAATTCATGTTCATTGGAGAAAGTGAAAGTACTCTTCGTCTGAACCAACCGTGGTAGGGGCAAGAAACAAAAGATGGCGCGTAACTGAAAAATGTGACGGTAAATTTTTTCCAACGCCGATAAAGAAGTTTCACTTCAAAAATAAATAGTTTTAGATTATTTTCCTACTTGAAATAAGCATATTATTTGTTCAAAACGTAATTAAAGCAGCACAATTCTATAAAGAAAGTATTTTAACCACGTTCAATGAAGATCTCAAAGGGTGTTAGTGTCTAAGTAAAAAAGTATTCTATAGGCTACAAAATAAGTGGAAAATATAGTTCAAATTTCAAGCACGCGTATTTTTGCTTGGTCTCTAAAACCATAGACAAAATAGATGGTTTTATAATTGACACGTCATCCAAGGAGGCGGCTTTTTAAAGCACTCATTCCCTTTTGTTACACAGCTTAGTCAAATAATGCATCTCGGAATTAATATAATAATTTTCGATAACTTAAATGGTGATTGATTACGATGACTAGCCATTTTGTAGTCTCAAGTTTTTTTCCGCACTTTGAAAAAAAAAATTGTCTATGAAAAGATAAGAACCTCTTTGAAGTGTCGATTTTGTTTGAAAAGTCTTAATGCGTTGATATGCGATCGGAATTTATTCGCCGCTTTTGTTTTTTTTTAATGATGTTGCATTGTCATGACATTAATTGCAGAGGGCGCTGATTGAAATAGATGATAATTTATATTATTATGACAATATTTTGATATCTTATACAAAACAATTCAATGTCGTAATTCTGCGCAGCATCGTAGCAACGTAGCAAAACGGCGTAGCAGCGCAAAGTCGTTTTTTTTCTATTTTTCCCAAAAATATAGAAATTTTCTTTTCTTATATTCAATCATGAATATCTTCCTGTTCTAGATACTAATTTACAAATTAATTAAGCTAATGGAGCTGTATGTTATTATAATTTTCATATCATGTTCGTATGTAAACTACATAATATTTAATTTGTATTTTTTTAAACCTAAACAGAGATGTGTCGTGACAAAACACGAACGTTGAACTCTTTCTTACCAACTAACCCGAACTTCTCAAATAAAAAATCAAGTTACACGAGAGATTATGATAATTTGAATAGGTATAAAAATTATAAGGAAAAGACCTACTTACTCGTATAGAGGTCTTAATTGGAATCCTGGTAGGTAATAATTAATAATGTAAATATTACATAGCAAAGAATAAAATAATATATGACTCCAAAAATATTTTTTATAATAATTAGTGGACAAATGTAGCGAGTAGCGAACCTCAAAAAAGTTGAGCCATTAACCTCCGTGAAACCAAGTGTAAAAAGCACAACAACCCGAACACCAACAACTCTATATTCAATTAAAACAAACAAACATACCATCACTCATATTTCACAATAGCACTTCAAATCTGTGCGTAACACCCATTTGCCAGTTTTCGTAATATCTGGCTAATAATAATGCCGTGAGGCACCGCCCGCTGGCCTAAACTCTAAACCCATGTGGTAAAAAAAAAACTATCCGCACATGACGCTCGTTCCAAATCCGAAATTCCCTCGATCTCACGCTGCGCATCCAAAATGTTCTTTTTTTCTCTCGTCTATTGTCGGACGGCCGAGTCCGGACTCTTTATTAACAAGATTTTTGAATATTCCATTGTCGCTAACACTTTCTATGTTCGAAATTTAATTTTTTTTCTGACTCTTTGGACATTTCGCTTGAATTATCGCCGCCAGTTTTGTTAAAAGGTTTAAAGTTTTTTTTTGTTGAGACGTCAGTGAATGGGTTTCTCTTGACGTGGGTGAGCGCGTGTATAATTGGTATCAGGTAGTTTGGGCCCGAGATTGTAATATATGGATAATTAAAGGACGGGATAAGGTGGAATTTTTGTCAAAGTTTATCGGCGTTTTGATTGAGGTTACGACTGCACCATGAAGGCGGTAGCTTTATGTCCAGATATTAAACCTCTACGGATATATATAGTTTCATAGACAAGACGATTTGTCTCGCAACATTATAAAAACATCGAACGGTCATAAAATGGGATAGGACCTCCTTGATTGGACATTATTTTATGTTTTATGGCAATATTTTTATTGTTTTTTTAATGAGATGGCCGTCAGAGTAACTGCTGAATAAGCTATAAAAGTGTAAGGTGTCTTGTAATAGGCTATCAGGGTACAAATGGCGTTTTAACAATAAACTTCGATCTTATCAATCATATTCAATAGGTTAGTCATAAAATGAACATCAGTTTGATGGTTTGAAAACCAATATCTTTTCTGTTAGCTGCCATAAAACTTTTTATTTTTGAAAAAGGAAAGAACTATTTTCCCGTCAAAAGTGGACGCCTTTTGTTTTTAATAATTACAAATTTCAAATAACTTCTTTTCGTTCCGAAATGGCTAAAATCTTTAATTATAATTAGTTTATGTTCCTATTATTACTATATTACCTAAGTTAAAGTTATTTCATAGTATCGTGTCAGTTCCACTGCTTTAGCATTTATAACTTTCAATACCTACCTGACTTACATGTAATTCGAAATTTTTAAATAGATATCTACACGAACCTCCTCCATTTGTTGAACCTCCTTCGTTTGTTTAAATAATAATGACGTTGTTAATTGGCATATCCAAGATTACAACGGATTGCCAACTTTCTAAATCCAACAAAGATCCGTTACCAACACAATGAAACCAATCCTCCGAACAAAAACAACAATAAAACATTTTAACAATGCAAGCTAATTAACTTGTGTCTGCCACGGCGGCCATCTTTGAGAAATATTATGCACTAAATTAATATACGAATTGCTCTTTCAAATGTCGAACGCTAATCGAATGTCGCTAACTACTCGAAAAAAAAACAAATGTTTTATTTTTAATTTTAAATCGCAACGTGTATTTTTTGTGTTCAAAAAAAGAATCCACAAACATTTGTTTATTGTTAAAGCTTGTTCCCAACTCTTTTACTTTTTTAACCTAGTGCTACCGAACTGTCAAATTTGAAATTGAAATTGGAACAGATCGTCGCTCGTTTGACGGAAGGTTTTTATTTAAATAACTATTTGTTAATTTGACGTAGAACTGCCGACCATTCGCCAGACATCAATTTTATTCGTTCTTATTAGCATGTTTTGTCAATTTGTGGAAACGCATTCGTTTGACAAATAACTAAATAACTACGTAATTTGTAGTCTGATTAATGTAGCGCTAGTTTTTGTAGCTAACTAACATTTTTTTTAATTTATTGTAGGTTAGCCTTTGACCACGATCTCGGGTGATGTTAAATGACGATGCGGTCGAAGATCGTAGCAGACTAAACCTAGAAGGCGGGATAAATTCAGAGAGCCAGGACACAGTAAGTATTCATGACCTTTTGGCGACGCGGTTTTGCACAGTGGGTAACTAACCACGGCCGAAGCCTACCACATCTTATATTTTTTTATCTTAGGGTAAAACCTGTCAGTAAAGTTCAGCCTCCCAGAAATCCAATAATATTCTCCTCTCCCTGCACGGTTGTCTGGAAGAGATCGCTTTTAGCGATAAGACCGCCAATTGTAACACATAGATTATGATATTGTGTTTTATTTTTAAGTTTATTTCTGTATATTTTTCTGTGTTCCAATAAAGAGTTATCTATCTATCTAAATCCTGGATTTCGTGAGTTAATTTCAAAAATTTTTTTTTTCATGAATAGTATTTTTGTGTTCTCTCTTAAATTTGTCCCCTATAGCGGTCAAGGGTTAACCTATAGGAAACACATCTCAATCTTAGTGTACAAGTACAATGGACAGTAAAGACACAAATATATAGGTAATGTTAATTATGTATTATTGTTCCGAAGCTAAATTAACTTTCGTCCCAAGGCGGTAACGTGTGAATTAAAGTCTTAAATAAACCAGACCTTTAGCACTTAACAATATTATTATAAAATTTACTGAGTGCAATAGTATTGTCGTAATCTGCTTTCTTTAAAAAGCAGCATAAACATGACATTATGACCATAGTTTACTTCTGTAATTGTCGACAATCTTTAAAATCGACTAAAGAAAAGGCTATACCCTAGTTGAGTTCCTAAAACTATACCTTACTGCTTTTTTATAGAATTGCATGAGAAGACGCGCAAATCAGCATACATGCTGAAGAAAGAATCGTAAAATCTACAGATTCTGCACGAAAAAGAGACGACGTCGCGTCGTAGCAAAACGTATAACCTATAAAACACATATTTATTTTCAAAACGCCACTTTGAAGCGACCAAAAGATGCTTTTTTGATGCATTTATTTAAAAAAATTAAGTTGCATTTGTTTTGTACTAGCGTCGTAAAAAGTTACAAGATTTTTTTTTTGACAGTGGATGTTAGCAAAAAGAGAGGCGATTTTGGTACCGGAATAATCAATGAATCTGTCCACCCGTTTACTCGTGAAAGAGTAACAAACATACATCCAGACATCCATTCATTCTTACAAACTTTCACGTTTATAATATTAGTAAGATTATGCTATTTTAAATTACTTGTTACATATTCGTGTAATTTTAATACCAATGGGAAACTTAACGATTTCACTCTATTAGGGTTTATTGTCTATGGTTCTTTGACGAGTGTAAAATTGTTATTATCTCAAAAACGTAGTTTCAAGATATTGTTCATAGCATTTGCATAAATCATTTGACCTAGACATATTTAAATGATTGATCTATCATTTATCATTTGTGACCAATGTCCGTGGCACGGATGATGGAAAAACTATGACGATGATATAAATTTTATTAGTAAAATAATATCTAATAGACAAGTAGATTTTACAAGTATACATTCAATCCCTATTTCTTACATACAGGTGACATTTTGAATAATTCTTTTCTTACAAGTTTTTATTTACTTTCACCTGTCTGTTGTCTGTCTGTCTGTAATTAAATCCTGGAAGTTTTTAATCCACTCTCCGTTTTCTGATTGATTCGTCTTGTCGAGCACCTTCTTTATGATGATAGATGATAATAGTAATAAAAGCTTGTTAAAAAAAAACTTGTTTTATCTAAATATAATATATAAAAGGAAAGAGTGACTGACTGACCGATCTATCAACGCACAGCCTAAACCACTGAACGAATTGTATTGAAATTTGGAAAATACATAGGTTTTATGACGTAGAGCTCCGGTAAGAAAGAATATTAAATGCAAGAGTTAGATATAAATGCCAGCGTTTAATATCACAAACAAGTGAAATTTTAAAAATACTTTTTAAAAACAAGCTTTATTTATTATTATCATCTTGCATCATAAAGTACTCGTCAAGACGAATCAAATGAGCCCAAACTCGATGGGGTTGCGTTGTTTTATGACAAAGTTCCTATGGCCACCTTCCAGCTCCATCATCAGATCAGCTCGATGTCATAAAAATATTGCATTGTCATCCGGATTACACACGCATGCAAATTTTCAGCTAAATTGGAAACCGGGAAGTGGGTCAAATTAAACTTGCAAGATTTGATTACAGACAGACAGACAGACAGACAGACAGACAACAGACAGGTGAAAGTAATATAAAGCTTGTAATAAAAAAATATGAATTTGTTTTAATTTAAAGTTTTATAAGTGTATCCGTAAAAAAACTTCTAGTTAGAAGCTAAACTCACCTATTAATGCAACTAAATAGCATCCATTTAGAGACATCACACTTGAGACGGAAATCCTGTGTAATAATTAGTTTTTATAATAATCCTATGTGTAATTAAAAGTTAAGTTATGCCGGTCCGTTGGCCGCAGGCATGGACGGTGGTTCCTCGTGGAAAAAAGGCTTCATTTCTTAGAAATTATGTCGATCTTATAAGGAAAATGTATTTAAAAGTGTATGAACAGCAAAAAAGAATGTTATTGATAGTATAAATGCTATATAATTTATATATAGTACCAAGAATCGAGCGTGTGTATGAAGTATGAAGAATGTGAAGAAATTCGACAAAGCGAAAGAGGTGTGTCAGGATCGTACCAAGTAGAGGGAAATAGTCTCTGCCTTTTTTTTATCCCAGGAAAAATGCGTTACGCATCATCACCCCACGTCCGGGGGCGCGGGGCGGTATGTGGGACTCCCCCGCCAAAGATGGGAGTGGCGGGGATTCCCACTAAAAACCTGGGGGTGTTCCTGCGGGACGCCATAATGCCGGGGCAACGGGTACGCCGAAGCACTCATCCGCGGAAATAGTCTCTGCCTACCCCAACGGGAACCATGTGTAATTATAATATGTACCTAACTATGTATATTATGTTTGTTTAATTATATTATGTAAATATTGATTCATAAGTACTCCTTACAATTAAACTGCCTAAGTGATTTTGGCAGTCTGAAATCTATGTAAATTAATTTATCATAAGTATTTCATACTTACATATTGGCCTTTATTTTTTATCGATTTTTGTATTAGTTTCATACTCGTATACCTATAAAACACAGTGCAATTTTCATCGAATAATTTTTAAGATGAGATCTAATCGTTTTATCTACCTATAGATATAATCTGAAATTGAGTAGGTGTGTAGGTAACACAGCTAGACTTTTTTTGACCTTAGAAAAACGCGTTACTCATGTATTACAAGGACTGACTTAAAACCTGGGGGTGTTCTTGTGGAATGCCAAAGCTGAGGATATGCCAGAACACTCGTCCATGGCAAGCTTAAACATTTTATTTTTGACTCAGGAAAATGCGGTACGCATCATCACCCAGTATGTGGGACTCCCCCGCCGAAGATACCCACTAAAAACCTAAAGGATGTTCCTGCGGGACGCCATAATGTCGGGGCAACGGGTACGCCGAAGCACTCATACGCGACAAGCTTAGACCCTCGAATAACACATAGGCTATTTTTCAGCTGGTAAAACCGTTGAATCTAGTAATTTATAAATAGAACGTAAAACCGGCCAGCTACAGGTGTTAATGATAACAAGGCTGTTAGAAGTAGGTATACCTACTTATTTGAATAAAGCAACCTAATATAGAAAATAATGAGATGCAAAGACAAAGGTATTTTTTTTTTAAATTAATTACAGAGGTAGGTCAGCCGTTGACCACGATCCCGCCTGATCTTAAGCGATGATGCAGCCGTAGATGGTCACAAACTGAACCTAGAAGGTGGGATAATTCCCTTCAGTCTTCACTGAACATCGTACCGAAACGCTACTGTTATCTCAGTACATTTCTTTGACGTTTGGCGCTACAGGTTGCGGACAAACCAAGAAGGTCAAACTTCTTTTAATACTCTACCGCTCTATTTCTAGTATTAAAGCTATGATTGTCACTATTTAACTTGATTAAAAAGTGTTTTCAGTTTGATACGTTAGCGCTCTTAAAAAAAGCTAGCTGATTCTTTTTTTAAAAAGCTAGCCTTTTCTTTTTAAATCGGTCTAACCAAAAAGTAACGCACACAACCAGTAACATTGTTTGTATTAGGAACGCGCATCACACACGCAGATAAAGTCAGAGACAAGATACCCAGTGCGCGCCACTATCTCTAATCTTGTGTGTTCTTTGTTTTACATCTTCATCACGGAGAGTTAGGTTGTGGAAGTGTTGTGAGGCCGTTTCGACTTAGCCTTTTAGATTTGAAAGGCTTTTGGTAACATGCAAGCAAATACCTACTGCTGAAAAAATTTGGTGGCCAAACATTTAGGTATATGGTGTAAATTATTTATTTGGATTTCTCATTTATTTATTTATTTCATAGCAAACAAAACAGTTTACAACACAAATTAAAATAATATTGTAGCTAATGATGACATAATAGACCTATGTCGTAAACCTAAACATATAGGTATGCCTAAAAAGAACATAATATTATAATTCTTATAATTTATACAAAATTTATACCATAAGAGAAAGAATTTATACCGTTCTAGATTACCGAGTTCGGATCCCGCTCCGTCGCTTATATAGCTATGAGAATCCTAGTACTTAATAATTAATTATAATGTGTGATTTTTCCACTCGCTGTACCTACTCGTGGTGGGCTCTAGGCTAGTTTTACCACTGAGTGGGCAAATCCGTGTCGCCAAGCGATCATCAAAGCCTTATTCCAGCTAAATCTTCAACCGCTCACCATCAAGCGGTTACCGTCTCTTATCGACATCTTCAAAATCAAAGACGCTATCGACGCGGTGTCGCGTCGGTAGTCGGTCATTGCCAACGTGATATCGGTCTTCTAGACACAAAAGGAAAGAATGACTGTTTGATTGACTTACTGATCTATTAGTCGCTGAAGGGATCGGGTTGAAAATTGGAAGATACATAGAGATTTTATGACGTAGAGTTCCGCTAAGCAAAGATGCAACGCAGGCTGAGGAATAGGGCAGTTTAATTAAAATTTTGAAAACTTTCCTACAATTTATTTAATAAAATGTAAAAGTAAAGATTCAAGCTTACAAACTCGGCTTCACTATTCGAAATACATTCTCTCTAGTGAATCATACCCTTTGTAAACGTTTTTCCGTAGTTTTAAAAGACCATCACAGTGTGTTTGCAGACTAATCCCGCCATCCTTGTTGACCAAACGGTAGCTGTTACAATTATGACATACGGTACAGCTTATCACTTATCTACCACTTAAACATATGCTACTCTACTGCTAATGGAAACTAACTATAACACTTATGTTACTTCCAAAACATCTGACGTTCACAGCGTGTGCAAAAATATTTTTTATTTTTATCATTTATTTATAGTAAATTGTAATATACATAATAAATAGTATATGTAGATAAATAACAGGATTTAAGTTACGTGCGTGCCAAATTTCAGCTTGATTGGTTGGGTAGTTTTAGTGTGGTGACGTTTCAAACATGTAGATATCGATGCGAATTTTCGCTTTTAAAATTTTCGTTTGACTGATGTTTAAATTCCTACGTTATGACAATTCTTGCCAAGACTATTTTAAGGTATTTTTACGGATAGGCTTCAACATCAAATCATTTAATGAGATTTTTTAAATGAATTCCGTAACATAATCCAAAAAAACCTGTGGCTCTATTACATACTCTTGAATTTCAAACAATATCTACGAGTTTAGAATTGCCTTGCAGATGCATTCCGCGTTTCTTCTGAAAAAAATGGATTTTTGCTAGAATCTTACAAATATTTCTATTCACTATTATATTTTATTATTTATACATGTAAAATATATGCCACAGTAGGATGATGTGTCTACCTAAATTAAAACGCCCACAATCATCCAAAAGTATTCGCGAGCGAGAGTTGGGGGTCATCGGTCGCTAATACCGCGCGCTTTCACCCGTCAATCATTTGTCAATCTTGAACACGACTGAAAATTACTGGCAAATACATTAACGTGTGAGCCCATGTTCCGTGTAAGGTATAGTCTATGTAAGCGGTGATTTAAAAAAAATACTGAAAATTATTCGCGAAACGAAAGATTTAAATAAAGAATGCGAGTAAAAAGTTGTTCAGTTTTTGTATGAAAACAGAAATGAAGCAGCCATAGTAAGCTCATTTTGTTTGTGTACCTACATAATATACACCTATAAGCACATATGTCTATAGAGGTATACAAACATTATTTACACCGAACCTAGTTGTTAAGATCGTAAGAAGACCTGAATACAATCGGATTTTTTCACGGCACAGGACAAAGAAATACTGTGGTCAGAGGGCTGAAAACGAACTTTTTTCTTTATCTCTAAAGGGCGAAAAGATAGATATAAAAGTCCACCACACCAAAACCAGCATCAGGTCATTTTCATTCTCAAAATGAGTTTCTAACGCATCCTTTCACCTCGACATACACCCTAGTAAATTCGCGCTTTTTGGATGAAGTAAGTATAAATGTGTGTACAAACGAATGGGCTTAGGTACTATTTCCACTGTTTAATTTTTCCAGCAAACTTACCCCTTGGTAATTTAGCCCATCAAAAACTTTACACTTAATTCAACCTTCATGTGATACTGGCAATCAAAATTTCCGCGCGGCGATCTGTCAACTTGACGTGGCCATTTCGCGCGTAATTATTTGCGACCAGTAATTGCGCGAAAACGTTACATTTTAAAGGCAATCGGATTTAATGAAATGTTTATTATTCTGATGAAATATAAGGTATTTAAGAATAATAAGTAGGTAATTTTAATTGGTGTGTTATGAAATTATGTTGAAACAATTTTTTTAACCAAGTTAGGTAGATACTACAAGGAGCTTCTTATATCCTTAATGTGGGTACTTACCTAAATGTAAATACTTACTGAAATTGCGAACAAATGACATAAGTAGGATAAAAAAATATACGGACTAAATTTGGGAATGTATTCAAAATAGGTACATACTTATCTATTTATGTTTGTCCTTGAATTTTTCCAAAAGTGATTTTTTTTATTATAATTATAAAAAAAAAAAAATGGGTAAATAATCCATCGTAAGAAAAGCTTTACAAAAGCTTGATTCTGTAGTTTTTAAGATACCTAATATGAATTATAAATACTTATGTAATGTTTTTAAAATAAGTATTAAAAACGTGTCGGTAATTTTTTTCTCAATTTAATTTGTTTCTGAAAATATTTGGGTAAATCCTGAGATCGGGCGTATTTAAGTGATTTCCGTGGCAGATTTTAAATCAAAGTATTATTGCATTTTACATGTAAAACATCAAATTGCCCATAATTATAAGCACATCAATCAAATAGGCATCATTATAACTTGTTTTGTTCAGAAGATATTTAAATTTAAATTTTTGGTGCCACGGGAATCAATAAAGTGTGGCATGGGAATCAAAATAAAAACTATTTTGTTTGAATTCTATGTTATTATTTAAATAATGACCTCTACATACTAATCATATAAAATAGAAATGATTAAAAACGGTGATCCAAACAGATATACACCAAACATAAAGTATTAAAAAGGTCTATATTGGCTCTCTATATAATAATCATGTAAACTAAATAAAATCAACGTATTGCAGTCTTAAACAATGTAAAAATATTGAATATATAGTCCTACAATATGAGATTAAGTTCTGTCACAGTCACTGACAGGATTCACTCCAGAAGCTGTCATCAGATTGTACATTTATCATTAGTTAGGTTAATCTGGACTGAAAGTTGCAGTCAGCCCATAGTTTCGTTTTATTTTTTCATCATACATCATCTCAGCCATAAGACGTCTACTGCTGAACATAAACCTCCCCTTTAGACCTTCATATATAACACCGGTGTTGGAAGCGACCTGCTTCAAGCGTCTTTCAGCGACCTAAATAAGGTCGTCTGCCACACTTGTGGGTAGACGTTCTACGCTGCGTTTGCTTGCCTGTAGTAGCCACTTGAACACTTTTCGACCCCATCAGCCATTCGCTCTACGTGCTATGTGGCCTGCCCATTACCACTTCAGCTTCCTGATCCGCGGAGATATATCAGTGACTTTGGTTCATCTCCTCATTCCTGATTCGATCAAGTAGAGAAACCCCGAGTAAAGCCCTCTCCATAGCTCGCTGAGCGACTTTTTAATGTGGGGATATAATGGTGCCGCATAAGCCAGAGCGGCTGTCTACTATAGTACAATATAAAAAAATCTGATGTATACAATATAAAAAAAATATCTGAAATAATGAAATATACAAATATAAACTGTCAAAATCACTTCCATACCTGCGGCTTCGCTGTAGTTGGGTAAAAAGTGAAAGAATGCGCAAGAAAACTCAGGGGAAAATTGATCACCGTGGTAAAATGCCATGAGAATCAATACCATGGAAATCAAAATTGTATAGTTTTTTGTCAATATTTTTAAATACCATAATAATAGACCAAAATTAATAAAATATATGATAAACAATACCCTTTTCCTAACTGCACACCCTAGTCAAAAAACCGTAATGGATAAAAAAATATTTTTAAACATGGAAAAGGTAATCAATGATCTAGTGAACCAATACCACGGTAATCAATTTCTCACCTTCGTAAATCCAGTTTATAACAACGAGAGGAGGAGCCTCTCTTCACTATGTTTAGAGCGCAATCGAAGTTAGCCAATAGCGTGCATACAAGCTTCTAAGTATTGTGGTTTGTGAAATGTGGGTAGTTATGTCGCGCGCCATGGGAATCACTTTTTGTCCGGGGACAAACCTAAATATGTTATTTTTTCTAAAACTACGCTGAGTACAGCCTTCGCGTATTTTTTTGATCATATAACAGTTCACCCTTTACAGCTTTGATCACAGCAATTAATTAAATTCCTTTTATAAATTAGTGTAAAAAATATATTTTGTTCCAAAAATGTGTAAGGGACAGCCCACGGTAATCAAATTTCAGGGCTTTTACATTTTTTTTTAGATACTTGCAGATAAATATAACCTGATGTCTATCATGCATTAAGTAGATTGAACCTTAGACTTACAGGAAAAAAATACCTTTGGGTAGAATTTTTATGTTACGGGTAGTTTATTCCCCCAGACACGTAAAATTTTGACTCTCAGGAATCACCCATTTTAAATGTAAAGAGATGTCAATCGCGCCGCCATCTTGGTCCATAAATTGTAAACGTATTCCTTTTTGGTCACATATTCAATTTGTAATAATTTAGCAACTTAACTGCATTGAAGTTGCAGTTAAGTGATGGTTTATGGTTAAATTGCAGGCTTTAAATAACGTGCGAGAATTATTTTTTTTAAATTGCAAAATTGGTCACCTTTCTCGATTTTTTTCAAGTTTATCTGAATTTTTGAGGATGTAATAATTTGTACTTAATTTTATTTTAATAATTATTGTTAATAAATATTCCAAATTTTGGACATCATAAGTACTAGATTTTTTCAAAATTTATTTGAGTTGTTGACCAAATGATTTATTTTATTTTAATAATTATCTACTATAGAAACTAATGATAAGTAGAAAGCAAAGTTTGTGTGTATCTTATGTATTTGTTACTTCTTACTACTTGACGCCTAAATGGCTAAACCAACTGAGCTAAAATTTGATAGGTAAGTACGTAGGTACCTACCAAACATAGATTATATACCTACTTAGGTATAATAGAACCACGTAAGTATTTACGTACTTTTCAACAAAAACTACAGGGCACATTTTATCCTAACACATCCTATTAACTAAGCATTTTGTCTATCTCCAACTCGAAACTTCAAAAAACATTAAATAAATAATTTACAATGTTAAACCACAAAATGGATTTAATTTCTAAAACGTCTGCTATCTTTATTATTTCTATAATACGACATATCTAAATGATGGCCATGTTCAATGCTCACTCAAATTACCATGGGATTGTAACTTGTAAGCATGTGCTGTGACCACGAGTTTAATGCCCAGCTGGGACATTTTCTTTCGCTATTTTTTTTCTTTAGGCTGGCCGGAGAGGGCTACGGATACGTCGGGCTACATCGGATCCGAGTTTTTTTTTTATTAAAAAGTAAGTGGACGAATAAAACGCTCTCCTGTTGGAAGGAGATTACGCTGCCCATAATCAGTAAAAGGTTATGTACAGCCCAGGATTTTACAAGTATGTGTGTAGGTATACTCTGAATCAAATGATGGTTATGTGTTTCTACGAGTTTAATTATGTAGATAGAAACCTAGCACATAGGGACACATAATATAGAGATAAAAAGTTATTTGATCCAGTTTTTCCGGCGGACTTATGCGGATGAAATAATTGAAAAAAAGACCTTACTCGTATTAAAAAAAACTAACTTAACTTTAACACCGGGACATTAAGTGCAAATATTATTCGACAATCTGTTCTGCAGGCTCTGCAGGTCGTCAGCCTTCTTCGTCCTCTAGATCTATTAATTCTAGAAAAGGTTTTACAATAGGAAAGAATAATACATTATTGCAAACCAAAAATATACAATAATAACTTAGATACAACTAGATTTTATATAATAGGTATATGCTAGGCTTTAGCTCTCGAGTTACTGCCACTTGTATAAATAAAAATAGCTAATTTTTTCATGTTTCCCAAATTTCCTCCAAACCAAGTCCACACTAGCATTAATTACAAACTAATTATGTTTTCCCGCAACATTAAGGCGCCCGTTGACAGCGGGCCCTCTCCGCTCGTATTTCCTACTCTTTACGACCCTACATAAGGTACCGATTGAACGTTTAATTTTAAAGAAAAATTGTATATGACCGTTTGAGGTAAAGGTCCGTTGTGCCTGAATTAATCCTGATGGTTCGTTGGGCCACAAACTATATATTATTTATTTTTATAGTAAGTATATAAAAATAAATAATAAAACAAAAAATAATTAAAGTAGTAGTAGTACCTAATTAGTAGATACTTAATTTTAATTATCATAATATACAATTAACA
This sequence comes from Hemithea aestivaria, assembly GCA_947507615.1. Classification (NCBI taxonomy): domain Eukaryota; kingdom Metazoa; phylum Arthropoda; class Insecta; order Lepidoptera; family Geometridae; genus Hemithea; species Hemithea aestivaria. The sequence goes on from OX382344.1 coordinate 14,641,653, forward strand.
ATGTAATACTAGAATCTTACTAATTTAAATGCGAAAGTTTTGTAAGAATGTGTGTGTGTGTGTGTGTGTGTGTGTGTGTGTGTGTGTGTTTATAACATTTTCACGCCTAAACGAGTGGATCGATTGAGCTGAAATTTGGCATAGAGATAGCTTAGACTTTAGACCCTGGAATAACATACATTTAGGCTACTGTAGCGGGTTAAACCGCTGGGCACAGCTAGTCTACTATAAAAATATAAGGCGGTTTCAAGGGGAGAAAACGGAGGCTACTCGTACCTTCGAAACAGAAATGTAGGTATTATATACCTTCTCGACCTATAGGTTATAGGTAGGTATGTACATAAAAAAATCCGAGGAATTGTAAATCTTTCCTTTTAGTTTTGTAGTTTTATTAGAACATGCTGTACTTACCTGAGTACTATTATTAGCATTATATTTTTTATGATGGACTGTCAACATGGCGTCCACTTGTCGCAATTTATCTACTAGATTATACCTCTGTTTACATTTAGTTAGTACGTTTATGTACTTTATCCTTGTCAGTAAGTTACGTTAACTAAAACACTTTAAGCTCGCTTTCAATAAGCGAGAATGAGAGGTTTCTTGCTCGTTCTTCTCATAGAGGTGCTTAACGAACGAGCGGTATAGTATTACAATATAAAAAAAGTAAAAAAATTAATGAACAAATTTTGAGCTTGAGTTTGAGATGGCCACCGTTTGAACGGTTTCGATAAAAGTTCAACAGGATCACCTGGAGAATTTGCATTTCTTCTTTAAAGTCGTAAAAAGGGACCGGATGACCAGCAATGGGTTTCATCTATTAACTTGAACCGACACCCTGCAATAGACGAGCGTGTGGTCAATTTTATAAGACATTTGACGGGGTCAAATGTCGCCTACTTAAGGGACCAAATTAAGGCGGGCTATACCACAGCCTCAGTGCCTCAAGACGAAAGTCTTTGATCAATGTGTGTTACCAGTGATGACTTACGGCACCGAAACGTGGTTCTTCACCATTGGCCTCATCTCGAAGCTCAAAGTCGCCCAGCGTGCTATGGAAAGGGCTATGCTCGGGGTTTCTCTACGAGATCGAATCAGAAATGAAGAAATCCGTAGACGAACTAAAGTCACCGACATAGCCCGGCGGATTAGCAAGCTGAAGTGGCAATGGGCAGGCCACATAGCGCGCAGAGCGGATGGCCGATGGGGCCGAAAAGTGCTCGAGTGGAGACCACGGACTAGCAAACGAAGCGTAGGACGAGCACCCACAAGGTGGACAGACGACCTTATAAAGGTCGCCGGAAGACGCTGGATGCAGATCGCTTCCAACCGGTACATATGGAAGTCCAAAGGGGAGGCCTATGTTCAGCAGTGGACGTCCAATGGCTGAGATGATGATGATGATGATACCACAGCATATCGCATTACAAAAAACATCCTTTTGTCCATCTATAATATGAACTAATGTACTCTAGAGGTACAGGCTGATAGTGCTTTGCAATCAAAATCCCAATTTTCAAAACTAGTTCAGTAAAACCACAAAAACCTAGCAGCTAAAGAAACTTTTTTTTTTTTTATGTGATGAAGTAGAAGACGAGCAAGACGCTCTCCTGATGTTAAGAGATAACGCTGCCCATAATCAGTACAGTGTTACCTAGGATTTCACAACTATGTGTAATTCTAGGAGCACTGCACCAACGCTTCTTACTCAAGAGTCATAAGATGTTAAGACTCTTTAGCCCAGTAATTTCACTAGCTACAGTGCCCTCCTACCGGAGCACAGTAATGTTTGCGGGGTACCCACCTAGACGACCTCCTGCAAAGGAAGTCTACCCCTGGTAAAAAAACCCCTGGTAAAAAAACTACTGGGCTAAAGAGTCTGAGCGTCTCATAATATGTTAATGTAATGTAAGAGTCATAACTCTTGGCTAAAGCGTTGGTGCATCACCTAGAAATTTCCTCCTTCGCTCTGTTTCATCTTCTGTTTTTCGCCTTATATTGGTCTGCTACCATCTACGGCCTAAGATCGTCGCCAAAATAAGGACCTATTGGCTAATTCTCGCCCACTACGATTGATGGCAACTTCAATGTACATTGCTGCTTTTGTTACTTTACTCGTATTAATAAGGAGGTTCAAGCAAGTAATGTACGCGAAATTGTCTATGGATTTTAGTTTTTTACATATCGTTTGGCGATAGCCAATAGGCCCTCAGGCGAGATCGTGGTCAACGGGTAACTTATAGTGATTTTTAAAAAATGGGGGGTACTTTGTGCTGATTATGTGCAGCTTTATCTTTTACCATCAGGAGAGCGTCTTGCTCGAAAAGAAGAACTTCCTTACATAAGAAACCTCCGCCTTTTTAAGTCGGTAAAATAATAATAATAAATCTTTATTGGAAATAAATTTGTTACATTTTCATTGTTGAATCCTTAGGCTCCTGAACTAGTTGAGAACTGTTTATCAAGTGCCAATAATAAATATTTCAGGACATTTCACACAGCGCCACCTAACCCCATAGGTACCTACTAAACAACTTTTTAATGCTAGTACCTATTATGGTGGTAAGGGTAACGGATATAATACTTATATACTTTTCTTTTGTAAATACATACCTTTAATAGATATTGAATGGCTTCTAAGAGTCTACTCGTAAAATACGAGTAAACGCCTAATATTAGAGAGATGATTTATTGCCTCTTTTAGTAGTGTGATGGATTTATTGGTCGGTTAGTGGTGATAAATCATCGGTGGGCGGCCAACGGTGATCGGAGAAGCTACCTGATGATTCCCACCTAATTGTTGGGAAACTACCCCCACCTTTTTTTAATGGAGCTAGACGTTACATTCCGGAAATCCATTGCGGAATTCCGCTCTAATTAGAAAGGAATTTACACTAAATAAGTGTAAATATTTAATTTACTAAGTAAAAATATTAGGTATGTACCTATTTACCTACTTTTTTTTCTTCTGAACATCACGCGAAATCGTGGTCAAAGGATTAGGTACCTATCTTACCAATAAATCTAATAAACGTGAAAGTTTGTAAGAAAGTATCGATGTCAAGAAGTCTGGATGTGTGTTTGTTACTCTTTCACTCCTAAACGGGTGGACCGATTGAGCTGAAATTTGGTATAGAGATAGCTTAGACTGGAATAACACATAGGCTATAGAACAGCGGGCAAACCCGCTGGGCGCATTTGATTTGAAATAAATGATATATTTTATTATTAAAAAATATATATATATATAAAAAAAGTTTAAAGTAATCTTGAGTAATCTTCGGGTCTGTGTTTTAATTTGTAAAGTGCATAGCACTAAAAAATATTCAGGTAGGTGTTATCATTGAATCATTGAAATTAATAGAATATCCAGCTTATAATAAGTAGGCAAGAAGATAAACTTAGTTCCTAAACTTGATGATATAAAATTAAAAAAAACTCTGCCTACTTCATTATAAAATAATAAAACTAAGGCAGGTAGCAGTCAATTTGCTTGTACAACCGCCAAATCATTCAAAATCCGTGTTCCAAATACAAAATATGAAATGTCGACATCTATAAACAGCCAGTATTAGCCGCAAGGTGTCGCCGTCAAGTGATACAGGCCGTAAACACTAAACTAAAAAAAAACATTCAAAAATAGAATTCGAATTCCCGCGCCTAATTGCGCCCCCGCCAATGGGAGCTCGGTGCGTGCGAGTAAGAAAACTGGAATTTTGAACGAGATGGAATGACATGGGACTGATGACTCCGCCCTCTTAACAACATGGCGGTTAGTTTGATTGGCGGCCTCCTTGCAGACACCTCCCCGAACACCAAGGAGTTTTTAACACGCACTCGGAAAATGTAGTGGGGGCAAACGCGGGAAAACGGTCACGTTCCATGTTCAAATATAATTTCCTCGGAATGTAATTGCAGTTGAATTATTTATTATTTTCCGTAATGAGGCTAGTTTTGACGTGCGTTTAGCTAATTATGATATTTTGAATTTAGAACGATGTCATTTTAAATGAAATTGGTTTGTAGTTAGTGGTCAAACTGGATTTATTACAATAATTTTTTTTTTGAATTAGAAGGATCGTTAATTTTATGATTTCTTTTACCTATTACTAAAATGTTATATAACTGCAATAGACCTTTTGAAATAACTTCCGCGTCAGCTTCACCACTGGTTTTGCAGACGCCTAAGACAATATAATAACCGTTTCTCAGACGGGTCGCTTATAAGTCCGTCTCTAACATAAAAAATATTGTGTCTATTTTTTATATACAACAAGAGTCACTAAGGAAGAAGAGTTCCTTAAGTTTGTTCAGCTGATTTTGTCTCGTAGGTCGTAGAAATCGATAGTGTGACCAGTAATGTCCATCTTCCATTTGAACCTACAACCCATAGACTGTAGACAAGTCGTGTGTGGATAAATTTTCTGAAAAGTCGCGGTGCGGGCCGGAGCGGAAAAGTGGTCGCGATTTTCATTTTGTGCCTGCCCGCAACCGCTTTATATGTAGGTACAAATTCGAACATTAGGTACCTACAAAAACTCGGTATCTTTTCAAAGAGTCACACTAAGTAGATCCTGTAACACTGTGTAACAACACAAGATTTTTCTCAACAAGTCACAGTGTTACAGGATCTACTTAGTGTGACTCGTTGAAAAGATAACGAGTTTTCACACTGTTGTGTGACTGAGAAAATATTTATTCTCGCCTAGTAACACTGGAAAATGGACTCGCCTAGTAACTGGAATTACAGGATCTAGTGTGACTCGTAGAGAACATACCAAAAATTCTGTCCCGCACCGCGACCGCTTTTCCGCCTGTGTGTGGCGTCACCTTTAAGCTTAAAATAAGATAAATCACAATTACAGGTTGTGTGGCCAACCTTTATTGTGTGGCCAACCTTTATGTTGCAGTTTCAGGTCGCCGAGATTACTACAGAGCCTGCAACATGACCTAACGACTGCCTCCTACACATCTTATTCATCTTATCATAGGAATACTAGTTAGTTGTGCCTTGATAATAAAAATGCCCCCAGGCTTACAAGGATTTGAACCTAAGATCTCAGGATTATACTAAATGAACATGGATTATGATAAATCTTACTAATATTATAAACGTGAAAGTTTGTAAGAATGGATGTCAGGATGTTTGTTACTTTTTCACGCCTAAACGGGTGGATCGATTGAGCTGAAATTTGGAGAATAACACATAGGCCGTACCTACAGACCTACAGCGGATAAAACTAGTGGGCATGGCTAGTGCTATATCATCATCATCATCATCATCCACAGCCCTCTACATCCCACAGCTGGGCATAAGCCTCCTTCATGCCACTCACCCCTGTCCTGTGCCAATAAGATCCATGTGCGACCCGCCATTTTTACCATCTCGCCCATCCATCTGGCTGCTGGACGACCGACACATAAGTAGATAGAAGTGCCTACATAAGTAGAAGAAAAATGAATGATCAGGGGGGTTAGACATGCGCCAATCGTTTGTCGCTATCGCTAAAAAAATTTACTGAGATGACAGTCGCTGTACAAAAGCAAACGAAAACAACTGTCATCTCAGAACATTTTTTGTCGATAGCGACAGAAGATTTGCGCTTGTCTAGGGACCCTGGTCTGGCTGATTTCGGTCATGGCGACAGCTTTAACTCCTATTCTGGCGTTCGTGTGCTCGCATGTGGCTAAAATAGGTAGGTACTTATAGCCAATCTTCTTGGTAAAGATCATAGATAACTCTTCATTGAAACAACACAAATATAGTAGGTACTTAAAATCAAAACACAATCATTATCCAAGTGAAAAAAGAGAGAAAGTTAGAATTTGCGGTTTATTGCTCATTTGCTATCTCTTCCAGACAACCGTGCAGAAGAAGGAAAATATTGATAAATATTAATAGTAGTGGTTATTTTAAATTAAAATCTATGTAGTCAAATGCTAACCTCTAATGAATAATAAATAATAATAATAGGATATTTGGCTCTTAGTACAAAGGTTTAGGTGTTGTAGTTAGTAGGCTTCCGACGTGTTAAGTTACCACCCACTGGGTAACTGAGTAGGCAAGCACGATGACCAGTGAAATCAGGTATTTACTGAAGCTTGTGTGTTCCTAACAAAAAAACACTGAACGATTCGTGAGTATTTAAATTCATATTTGTAAATAAACGGCATTAACTCACGTTGTATTTACTTCGGCTTCGTGCCGACCGTTTCGATCCTGTACGAGGATCTTCTTCAGGGAGTAGCTGCGGTCACGCGCCGACGTTCGCGCCCCGCTTAGCACACTAGATCCTCGTACAGGATCGAAACGGTCGGCACGAAGCCGAAGTAAATAGGTACAAGCGAAAAAAACACTGATTAAATAATAAGATTTAATCAAAATGTTTCGAGTAAAGAAAACGTGATATATTGCCACCACAAATGTGTCAGGCGTAATGTCAATCAAGTTGTCAAAATACTGGCAGGCGCTTGCGCATGATTGATGGGCGCCTTGCATTGTCGGTGTTGTGTCGATAGATAATACATTTGTACAAATATGTATCTACACATTTTAAATACACACTTACAGTTAACTTCCTAAGTAGGTAGGTACTACTTAGAGTTACTTATTTTATTTTAAAAGTTTTTTTTTAATTTTTTTATAACAATAAGCGAGTAGACGACGATCAGATCACGGTCAGAATGATTAGGTATACCTATATCATCGCATTTCTCAAAAACTATGTACTTTTTTTGGTTATTTTTATTTTTTGTTCGATTTAGGCGAAATGCATGTTTTATTTAAAAAAAAAACACATTTTTCACCGACGTTTTCTTTTCTAAATTTAAATTGATCTTTCAAAAAATTGGAAAAACTGGACACGACACAATAATGTTCATACAGATTACAGAATTGAGTAGATGCTAGTGCCTAGGTAGACAAAGGTTAATAAATATAAAACATCGATAAAATATAAAATAATAAAACCTATCGATTAAAAAAATAACGGTTAAAAACATTCCGAGTATCAACAGCCACGTCGCCATTTTTTATCAAGTCAAAGTTCGAACACTCGAACTGTTTTGAAAACAACAAAAAGGTTGGCACAAGTAGGTGTTATCTATAAGACCACACAGGAACCCTGTCACAATAGGCAGCCAATTGATTTATTGGGGTCACTTCGAGATGGCTCTGTAGGTGGCACATGTGGTGTGATTGCACCCATATTGCTATGGGGTCTTTCGATGGGTTCTTCGTTTGTCTCTGTGTTTTGCCTTATGATGGTATGCGATAATTATCTGGTTCGAACGATATGACGAATTAATTAAAAAAACTTTAGTTTTACTTTATTTAATTTAACCCTGGAATAACACAAAAGTAGGCTGTACAGTGGGTGAAGCCGCTGGGCGCAGCTTGTAAGAATGTACATATTGTTAAAATTACTATAATTTTTTGCTTTATTATGTAGGTACAGCCTATATGATGTTTAAAAATCTAAACATATTTTTTTAGTGTTCTTTACTGCTGTAGTAGCTGTAGTATTGTTAGTTTGACGACCTCTGTGGCGCGGTGGGCTAATACCCGCCTTCAACGCAGAAGGTTGCGGGTTCGATTCCCGCATGGGACAAATGTTTGTGTGATCCACAGGTATTTGTTTCTGGTCTGGGTGGTTTTTCAATATCTATTATAAGTATGTATTTACAAAAGAAAAGTATATAAGTATTATATCCGTTATCCTAACCACCATATTACAAGCATTAAGTTGCTTAGTTTGGGGTTAGGTGGCGCTGTGTGGAAAAAAAATGGTTGTTTTTCTCAATAAAAGCATTTGCCACATTAAAAAAAAAACATAATATGTGAAGAGATATATGGAAAAAGTGACTAAGTAGGTACTGATGATATCAACGTACAGCCCAAACCGCTGAATGTATTGGGTTGAAATTTGAAATTTAATAGGTAAGTATTATGACGTAGACCTCCACTAAGAAAGGCTTTCTCCACGCGGACAAAGCCTCTAGCATAAGCTATATTTAAGTACATCTTACATCATACATATCAAACATATTATAAAATAAAGTCGGTTCCCTGGCTGTCCCTATGTAAGTATGCTTACATAGATATTTTACGAAGTGCGCGCGGGTCCACTAGTGAAGTAATAACCCTATGTGACAATATTTCAAGATGCGCACGCGCCTGACCGCCGACCAGCTGTTGTGGTTAATTGACAGCTAACGTGTGAAGTGCGGACGAGATGCGTATCATTGACGGACGACAGGCGACAAGGCATATTTTACATGCAAAGTTCACGGAATAGAATAATAGAATTGAAAAGGCTAATTGTTATTAAGTTTTAATGAGAAGACATAGAAGTTTTTAATAGTGGTGAGTAATAATAACGAATAACGTTGTGTAAAAGCATGCTTTTTACGACCACGTTATTGATTTTTATTTTAGGCATAGATAGAACCACCTATACTTCGTTTCAAAAACAAAGATAATTTTTGCAGGGTTCGAAGCTTATATTACATCATTGAAAATATCATTGATATATATTTACAACTGTTATATCCGATACATATTATGATATATATCTGATATATTATGATAAACATCCGATACATATCGAATTGATTAAGATATTGATTATAGGATTTCAAAATCATGTCAAATGCTAGGTGCACTAGGTAGGTATTACTCAAGACTCAAGAGGCATAATATCTTAGGTCTCTTCAGCACAGTAATTTCAGCTATCAGTAGCCTCCTATCGAAGCACAGTAATGTTTGCAAATCACTGCTCAGGCGGTACCAAGATATACCTATAAAAAAACAGGTGCAATTTTGGATAAACTACTTATAATTTTAAGGCTTGGCTTTTGGGCTTTATAAGGTTTTTTTCGCCTTTTTTTTGCTTTGGGTTTTATTTTTGTTAGGTACAAATAAAATGTTACCAAAATATAACCATTTTATACAACTTTATACCACAATAGGTAATGCAATTTATTTGTGTCTACAGTTACTGTAAACCAAGATATTATAACTAAATCAATAATCTGAAAACTACTGTAATTAACAGCTTTATAATCACATCTCTATATAGGTAGGTAGTTTTAACCGGAAAATGTTATAGAGACGTTTACATTAAATTATATCAAGATGTGAACCAAATGCTATTAACAGTTTTAAAATCTGCTTATTTTTAAGCTCAAACTAGCAAAATATAGCAGTTTAGCACATCTCTACATAGTTTTAAGCGTGAAATGTAACAAAGATGCTATCAATAAATGTTAACAAAATAGACAGCAAGCTGAATGTGGTGTCCTGCACCATTTGACGTGTTAATTAAAAACTTGACTGAATGTCGATGGTTCTCGAACGGTTTTATTTTTTTAATAAAAGGTCAGTTGCTTAGGACTAGAGCTGGCCACTTAGAAAGAAGAACTAAATTCTATCATAATCCTACTAATTTTATAAATGAGTACTAATATGATAAAGAATGTATGGATGTCTGAATGTATGTTTGTTACTCTTTCTCGGCTTTTGAACTTTGATTGAGCTGAAATTTGGTATAGTGATAGCTTAGACCCTGTAATAACACATAGGCCACAGTACAGCGGGTAAAACTGCTGGGCACAGCTAGTAATATAATATATTAATGTACCTATACCTCCTAATATATATCTGCCAAATTATACTAAGCCGGGATTTGAACTCGATGGTCAATAATGCAAAATCATAAGTATTGTCCATGTCGTAGAGAAATCGTATGATTTATTATTTCACATTATTTCACCCGTTTATAGAATCGAGCGTTATGAAATACGACTAGATACTATGCCGCAGCATCAGCCGGCGATGCGCCATTACGACTTGTTCAATATTTAATCACTCGTGTGTTCACTGTTTATAATATGACTGTCATACAAACGGTAGGTATAAACTCACTTGTATTTACTTCGGCTTCATGCCGACCGTTTCGATCCTGTACGAGGATCTTCTTCAGGGAGGTAACTGCGGTTATGCGCTGACCGAAGCCGCGCCTCTGAAGCCGAAGTAAATACAAGTGAGTTTATGTACATTACATTATATTGCTGTTTATTTAAAACTAGCTTATGATCGCTGATTTACCCTCGTGCCAAAATCCTTTCTTAGCCGAAGTCTACATCATAAAATCTACCTATAATCCAAATTTTAAGCGAACCCGTTCAGCAGTTTGAGCTGTGCGTTGATAGATCAGTCAGTCTGTCAATCACTCTTCCCTTGTATATATTTAGAAGATGATAATAATATTATTGAACTTGTCGAAGATGATAATATAATTGAATCTGTCTATTAAGGCAAACTGTATTATTGTTATGTAAAACTTAACTATTAACGATTGAATTGTAAGAGAATGTAAAATGGTCTTTAATAACAGGAAGTAGGTACCTACATACAAGTTGTGTAACTTATTACATAATAACATTTATCTACTCTTGTATTATAAAGTTCGAATTACTCTTATAAAAATCTCTATCTAAATATTTAGTTCATAATTGGACATATTTTTTCTAACACGACCTATTTTTTCTAACTCCAAAACCAAAAATTAAAAACCAAACCATTTCGCAAAGTAGAGCACTATATATTTTTTTTAATACAACTAAGTAAGAAGACGAGCAAGACGCTCTCCTGATGGTAAGAGATAACGCTGCCCATAATTAGGACAGTGCTACCCAGTATTTTACAAAGGATAAATTCTGGGTGCACTGCGCCAACGCTTCTTACTTGAGAGTCATAAGATGTTAAGACTCTTCAACCCAGTAGTTTCACTAGCTACAGTGCCTTCCTACCTGTGCACAGCAATGATTGCACATCACTGCTCAGGCGGTAGAATAACTGGCACTGTTGGGGTACCCACCTAGTCTGCAGAGGTCTACCCACGGTGAGATTATCAATACCATCCTCTACACGACAGTTTCTTAAAGTATTTTTTAATTTTCATTCTTTATGGCTCGTTTGTTTAGTGTAAAAGTGTTAAAAAATGTTTTTATGAACTCTATTTGACGCTTATTTTGTAAAATGTGTCATAGAGATCCACTAGGCAAACTTGATCGAATGTAGCGTAAAATTTGGGTCCAACTAGAATTGGGCACCTACATAGTTTTTGTATTGTGTTCTTCTTCTTTCGATGTCTCTCCAACTAGTGAAGGTTGGCAGTCAGCTCAGCATATTTCTCCTTATCCTTCGCGAGGCGGAACAGTTCGGCGGCACTCGCTATCCCGGTCCATTCCCTGATGTTGCGCAACCACGACTTCTTTCTACGACCGACTTTTCGCTTACCGGCTACTTTTCCCATCATTATAAGGTGTAGTATCTCATATTTGTCATGTCTAAGCACATGGCCCAAATATGCGCCTTTCCGTTGTTTCATGGTTTTCAAAAGTTTTCGGTTATTTCCAATCTGTCTGTTCAATTTCTTTATTGGTGATTTTTATAGTGTTCTTTTAGAGCTATAATACCATAGAATTATAATACTTGTAAACTCAGGAGAGCCGGCATCATCAGAGTTTACATCAGATTCCATCACACTGGGCGTGGTAGGGTATAGGGATCGCTGTCTAACAAATGAAGAACGTCAAGTCTTGAATCAATTCTCTTATAATTCAGATCCAGCTTAGTAACATATCTCGACAATTATAATGCAGCACAAATCATTTAGTCTTGGTTAAATAGCAGTTCATCGAAGACATGGTTCGCAGACGAGATCACGTTCAAGGGAGTCGAACAAGAAAGTGGCCAGCATTATTCACGAAGGCGTCTACATACTTATTAGTAAGTATTTTTGTTTTGTAACTGTCGATATGAGAGTAGATAACCTACAGTTTATAAAAGGAAGTACGAGTTACCTTATTACATAATAATGTTATATAAACAAAAAGCTCGATGTAAAAAAAGTCTGTCCTGCCTTCATTATAGAATGTGGTACAAGTCACTAGTAACCACTTATTAACAAGGGGGGCTACTGTGAAACACTTTTGCGACGTTGAGACTTGAGACGTTGAGATTGTCGTTATATTTTTCATTTTTACAGATTTAAAAAAAGGAGGAGAGAGATCAAAGGATCAGCATCTGAAATGTTCTAGATTTTTTTTGAGGTTATATACTTTCTTGTTGACCCATATTATTATTTAGCGAATTCAGTCGGGCGGTTATTCATTATAGGTTATTCATTATAAGTGGGCAGTGGGGTCCAAGCGCTCACAAGTTTTTTAAAGATTTATATGAGCGTTTGGTTGAAGCGACCGGTGACCAAAGGGCTGGCAGCTACCTCGGACAGCGCATCAGTATTGCTATCCAGAGAGGTAATGCTGCCAGCGTTTTGGGCACGATGTCGCAGGGGCCCTTTTTAGATTTAGTTTAGTTTTTATTTAGTTTTAGATATGATTTCTTAGTATTTTAATGTTTTAGATGATAGGTTAGTTTTTAAGGTATTTTAATTTATGTTTTTCTTCTATACATTAATTCACCATGTTTAAAAAAAATATTTTTCTCTCCATTATAAGTTATCCTTTCACCACAATCTCGTCTGATATTAAGCGATGATGCGTTCGTGGCTACAATTACCAGTAACCACCCAGTGATGGAAATAATTTTTTTTTATGACTTTATACATTTATGAATCAGTCATTACGAAATGTGTTCAGGCATGATGTTCAGTTAAGCCCGGGTCGAATATATCCGTCTTTCTAAGTTAAGTCTGCTGCCATCTTTTTTTTATACAAGAAAGTAAGAAGACAAGCAAGACGCTCTCCTGGTGGTAAGAGATATCGCTGCCCATAATTAGTACAGATTTTACATAGGTAAAATTCTGGGTGCACTGTGCCAACGCTTCTTACTTGAGAGCATGGTCAAAGGCTTACCTATAAAACAAGTGAAATTAAAAAAAAAAAAAAACTTTTTAAAATCAAGCTTTTATTATTATTACCATCTAGCTCCATAAAGTACTCGTCAATACGAATCAAATGAGCCCAAACTCGATGGGGTTGCGTCGTTTAATTACGGAGTTCCTATGGCCACCTTCCAGCTCCGTCATCAGATCAGCTCCATATCATAATAATATTGCAATGTCATCCGATTTATACAGGCATGCCAAATTTCAGATTAATTGGAAACCGGGAAGTGTGTCAAATTAAATTTGCAAGATTTCACTACAGACAGATAGACAGACAGACAGACGGACAGACAAACAGACAGGTGAAAGTAAATAAAAGTTTGTAATAAAATCAAGATCGATCGATCGATCGATATTCGATATCGAAAGCTCGCCGAACAGGTTTCGCAGTAGGCCCCCGCAGAAACAATATACCGTAGAGTGTAATGGAGTAGGTACGCGGAAGGCAGTATCCGGAAGATGCCGTCTGTTTTGCACACTCTACGAGCCGACAGCGAGTGGTGTGTGGCGGAAACTTATAGCGAATTTAGAAAAAAACTTTCAATCACTAAAATCGCGTTTATATTCTTTTTAGGGTTCCGTACCTCAAAAGGAAAAAACGGAACCCTTATAGGATCACTTTGTTGTCCGTCCGTCTGTCTGTCTGTCTGTCTGTCAAGACGCTTTTTCTCAGGAACGCGTGGAGGTGACAAGCTGAAATTTATACGAAATACTAAGGTCCATTGCCTCTTAGTGCTGTGAAAATTTCAAACTTCTAGGCCAACGCAATCAAAAGATATAGCCGAATATGTCGCAAATTTCAGCAAATTTTCGACATTACCAAATAAATCAAAACCTACGGGGCACTTCCCGTAAACTCAGAATCTTGAAATTTGGCACGAAGTAACTCCTTAGAGCACAGATAAAGGAAAAATTGCGAAAACCATAATTTTTTATTTGAATCATATGAAAAAAATATTTTGAATAATTTTATACCTACTACCCCTTTTCTCATGAACGCGTAAACGTATTAAATTGAAATTCATATCAAATACTCAAGTCTATAATACCTTTAAACTGTAATAAAATCATACCTCTATGTCAACGCATTCAAAAGAAACAGCAATTTTAGTCGCAATTTTAAACTCGCAACTACTCTTAAAAAATCAAAACCTACTGGGTACTTCCCGTGAACTTAGAATCTTGAAAATTGGCACGAAGCAACTCCTTAGAGCACAGATAAAGGAAAAATTGCGAAAACTGTACATTTTTAGTTACATCATATAAATTTTTTTTTTAATAATTTCATACTTACTGCCTTAGTTCTCATAAACGCGTGCAGGTATTAAACTGAAATTCATATCAAATACTAAGGTCTATAATACCTTTAAACTGTAATAAAATCAAATCTCTATCTCAACGAATTCAAAAGAAATAGCAATTTTAGCCGTATTTTTTAACTCGCGACTACTCTCAAGGAAATCAAAACTTACAGGGTACTTGCCGTTAACTCAGAATCTTGAAATTTGGTACGCAGCAACGTCTTAAATCATAGGCATATGAAAAATTGCGAAAACTGTAAATTTTTTGTTACATTATATAAAAAAATATTTTTTATAATTTTGTATTTACTACCCCCTTTCCTCAAGAACGCGTACAGGTATTAAATTGAAATACATACTAAATACTCAGCTTTATAATAACTTTAAGCTGTAAAAAAATCAAACATCTATGTTAACGCAATCCAAAGAAACAGCAATTTTAGCCGCATATTTTCAAACTCGCAAGGGAATCAAAACCTACAGTATATAATATTATACCCACTTTTCCTTAGGGTTCCGTAGAAACCCGTAGGTATGTACGGAACCCTCGGTGCTCGAGTCCTACTCGTACTTGACCGGTTTTTATTTTTATTTACTTTCACCTGTCTGTTGTCTGTCTATCGGTCTGCCTGTAATCAAATCTTGTAAGTTTAATTTGAGCCACTTCCAGGTATTTGGTCGAGCTGAAATTTTGATAAATCGGATGACAATGCAATATTATTGTAATATGGAGCTGATCTGATGATGGACGAAGGTGGCCATAGGAACTCCGTAACTAAAAGATACAACCCCATCGAGTTTGGGCTCATTTGATTTTTCTGGACGAGTACTTTATGATGCTAGATGGTAATAATAATAAAAGCTTGTTTTTTAAAAGTTTTTTTTCTTGTTTAAAAACGGCTTTAACAGCTTGTAAGAAAGACAGTGAGTCGACCATGACTTGAGTATCTTTAAGTCTAGGGTTTATAGGTACTCACTAATCTTTTTAAGTTTATTTTATTGTATTTATGGTGTGCAATAAAGAGATTATTCTATTCTAATAAGCCTGTATGTAACAACAAAAATTCTAATGCATTTGACCGGTGGTCAAATGCAGTAAACCATAATATCTGTAAAAAAATAATTTACGAAAATTACCTGAACTAAGCTTATTAAGGTCATTTTAAATAAGTGTGGTTTTTATCTTTTATATTACGACCCGCTTTGACAAAGTTTCAATAGTCCCGAAAACCACTCGACCTATTTCTATAGAGGTAATATAATCTAGACACGCGGCAGCGTGTCAAGCCAAGTGCAAACAACAGAACTAGAGAGTAGCACTGTGTGTAAGGTAGTGTATATTAGCGGAAAAATTTGGCGTGGCTTTCGACCCCCTCGTTATAAATATTACCAGGAAAGGTAACAGACCTTTACAAAATAAATAGAAGTTTTGAATCGATCAGGCTTCTTAGTGAAATCCGTAAACATACATTTATTAATAAAACGGTAAAGGTGGATAATTATAAGCCCCATCAATCTAGAAAAAGGTTTAAATTTTGTTATTAGGTAATTTGAAAATTATAGTACCTAAAAAAAACCTGGCACAAAAAAAGGCACATCGCTATTATCTCATCACTTGTACCACACATACTGAGACGCATGTTTTTGCGATGCATTTCATTATGTCATCGTGTCAGCATACTACACGTCTATACACACATGTTTATAATGATGACTCTATCCGTAGGTTCTTGTATCATGTATCTATGGTCAACTGACCAACTGGCTTCTTTACCTTTTGCTATGGCGTCGCTGTCGTATTGCTGTCGCTTTAATCAAAACTAGCTTATGCTCGCGGCTTTGCCCGCGTGGATAAATCCTTCCTCAGTGGAGGTCTACGTCATAAAACCTATATTTGTTACAAATTTCAACTCGACCCGTTCAGCTGTTTGGGCTGTGCGTTGATAGATCAGTCAGTCAATCAGTCACTTTTTCCTTTTATTTATTTAGAATTTAGATTTCTATGAAATTTGATAGTCTCGTAGGATTCGCCTTCAGCCAACTTCAGCAAAAGGTTGTCTACTTGTCGCTTACTGTCGATTACTATCTTTCTAAGTATTATGAACTAGAGTGCAACTAAGTTTTTTTTTATATATCGCATCATTTAGTAGATAATAATAGATATATATTTTTTATATCTTACAAGTGGCTATCGTCTTGCTACGCTCTCAAGTTGTTTTCGTACAGTTTATTCGTATTAATGTTAATAGATGGTTCAGTTAACTTTTTTATTATGGTATTTCCTATTTTTATTGCATTTGTTTTTTTTCACTATATTTGGTTTTTTTAAGTACCTAGTGTTAGGCCTGCCTGGACGTCACTGCCTTGGTATCTACGGAAGACCAGCGTAGGTTGCCCACCTACATATATGCTGAGTAGATACCTTTTTACAATAACATAATATAAGTAGGGGAGACCGGGGACAAACGTAACGGCGGGTAGAAAGTAACAAACGCCCTGTAGGTATATCCAATCACCAAAACATCACGTCACTGCAGTCACGTGATACTCGGGTACACCCTCCTCCCTTGCAAACAGTTGCTGTGCACGCCACGCGCTGTTCATTCGTACGAGAGGACAATATGTGAATTTACAACTCCAAAGTAAGTTTTTTGATATTTACGTAATTTATGTTTACGTATAGTTAAAATAATTATTTCAAAATGAATATTTGCATATAGTTTCTTGATAAAATTGATCGTTGAGTGTTTTAATTCGTTTTTGTCTAGCACGTTTCGTTTTAAGGTTATATTTCATATTTTAACAAAAATGAGGTAGGGTACAAAAGTAACATAGCTATATGGGTACACAAGTAACATGTTACTTTTGTGCCCGTTTGGATTTATTAACTCAAATTATTTTTGAATATCGTTACTTCTACAGAATGCCGCGACAACGCATAAGAACCAACCACCACACGAGGGACTACTGACATGGAAGTGTATCGAAAAGCTGCAAAAGAAATAAAAAGAAGAAGAAAGTTTTACCACCTGACAATGGTCACAGAACAAGAAAAAAACGAAAGGAAAGGGAAAACGAAAATAAAAAACAAAGTAGACAGATGAAGAGAAGTAAAATAAGTCATACGACGAGGATTTCTTCTGTCTTGTTTGCTTAGAAAGTTTTGGCAATAGTTGACTAAATGAGCAATGGATAAAAAAGTCACATGCTAAATGCATCAATGACGAGATAAATTATGTGTGTCATAATAATTATGAGTAATTAATTGTGTATAAGAGACTGAAATTGCATAGTCCTATTATCCCGGATCATTAAAAGATCAACTAAAGTACAAGTAAAAAGTAAAGTAGTAGTAGTAGAACTAAAGTCACCGTCATAGCCCAGCGGATTAGCAAGTTGAAGTGGAAATGGGCAGGCCACATAGCATGCAGAGCAGATGGCCAATGGGATCGAAAAGTTCTCGAGTGGAGACCACGGACTAGCAAACGAAGCGTAGGACGTCCACCCACAAGGTGGACAGACGACTTTATAAAGATCGCCGGAAGACGCTAGATGCAGGTCGCTTCCAACCGGTACATATGGAAGTCCAAAAGGGAGGCCTATGTTCAGCAGTAGACGTCCTATGGCTGAGATGATGATGATTTTTTAATCATCATCAGATCAGATCAGATTAGATCTCATTAGATACATAAAATAAAAATAGTTAGAAAGAGACTTTAATAATGTTGGTTTGTTTTGTTAAACGTAAGTGATGTGCATTTGTAATACAAATGTTAACTTTTTGCTATTAATGTAGTCCCTAATAAATATTTTTTTTTATATATTATGTTTTTTATTAATTAAATTAGAGGCCCACCATGTCCTGTTACTTTCGACCCACGCCGTGTTACTTCCGACCTGCCAACGTGGGCGAAAGTAACAAGAGACGATTTTTTTTCAAGTCCCTAATTTTCATTTAAAAAATTCAATATTAAGTTAAATTAAGTTGATAATGTAAAGAGCATGAACCAAATTTACATATATTTATATTCATTATATTATAAGTATAACACCTAGCTAGAAACAATGGTAAATGTACAAAATGTTACGTTTGTCCCCGGTCTCCCCTACCTACTCTATTTTTGTTGTATGCTGTTTTTTTATATGTTATTGTAAATAAATCTTTTTCTTTCTTTCTTTCTTTCTTTCTTTCTTACAGAATCGACACGCTGCGGCCGATCACAATATTACGTAAATCAATAATTGTCATATAATTATCGTAACATTCACGAAGGCATGTTGAGAATGTCTTTTTGACCAACGAATCAAAACGGAGGAGGTTTACAAGTCTACACGTATTACATTTTTTTTTATGTATGACCACGCATAACTTTTTGCAGATTAATCCGATTTTAATTTTAATTGGAAAGGGAACCTATACTCAAAATTACTTAGGTACTCGTAGGTATCTTTCTTATTTTTTGCTTCTCAGTGTTTCAGCGGTTAAAGTTTTTTGCTAATAAGTTTTTTTTTCTTTCCCTCCACCATCCCATGGTCCTGCCTGCCTTTGCGGCGCACGGACAGAATCGCGGGGCCCGCGCGGTACTTGCCTCTGACCCCGAGGGGTACTGGCTCTAACATACCGCGCAGTTGCTTCTCGACCCCTACAGATGTTTCCATTAATGTCCCGGCCATTCTCCCATGCATCTTCCATCAAGGGCAGGCCCTACTAATATAGCGTCTTCCCCCCTAAATAGGGCTCGACGTCACCAAACGGAACTCGGCGTCGCGTGTCTTCTTTCTTGATTGGTCAGCTAGCTATCGTACTCTTTCCGCCTGGTGTGACCACGAGTGCGCGAACTTGCGCAAGGACCTGAAATTATCTTCAGAACCGATTAGTTCTGCGTAATAAGCTACAAAGTTTTATAAACCTCCCATAATTGAGAAAACACCTAGGTGTTTTGTACAAACAATGTTATTATCACTAGAGTTTAAGGTGTTTTTTTATCGGCGGCCCTTAATAAATAAATAAAATAAACCTATACTTAGCTCAAAGCCTATATTTAGCTCAAAGCTCAAAAAAAAATACGAAAACATTATACAGGATTATTTTTAAAACACCAGCAACCTCCCAGGAACAGGCAGACAACATCATAGATATCTATTGGTATTATTTTTTTATATTACATAGAAGTAAGAAGACGAGCAAGACGCTCTCGTGATGGTAAGAGATAACGCTGCCCAAATTCAGGACCTACAGTTTACAGTGTCCATCTTCTAATATATAAAATTCTCGTGTCACAGTTTTTGTTGCCATACTCCTCCGAAACGGCTTGACCGATTTTGATGAAATTTTTTGTGCTTATCCGGTATCTATGAGAATCGGCCAACATCTATTTTTCATCCACCTAAATGTTAGGGGTAGTCCACCCCTAATTTTTTTTTTTAATTTTTAGACAAAATTTTTAATTTCTATTTTTTTATGATACAACATACAAAAATACATACAATCCTAAATTTTCACCCTTCTACGATCAACCCTTATTTTTTAATAGCCATTTTAGTAATTTAATCATTTTTCCTCTCCGGTCGAAAACTGATCAATCGTCATTTAATTAGTTATCCCCGCCAGATGTCTACAGGTGTCACTTCTGACCCAGTAAACAGCACGGAGTAGGGATGAGAACGAAGCCGGTCTCCTTTCTTTCTCACTCCCTACACAGTTGTCGGCCATCATTATTGTTTATGCATCAAGTGTAGTAGTAACGTTGACAATTATTATTTTGCTATCTCAGTGTAACTCTCATATTAACTTTTAATCATTCCTATTTTATCAATAATAATTAAATTATCAATTTTGGGTGTATTTTGCACGATTAGTTAATCAAGTGATTTTATAACCTCAAAAGTACTCAACACGTGACACGAGCTTCCAATAACAACGGATTTTGTGTTGTAAGTATGCTTTTTTTTATTTATATCGAAAATGTTGTTGATCTTGTAAAAATGTAATTTTAATTTTATTAAAAAAATGTAATTGAACAATTAAGATTTTCATAGTTTCCAAAAAATCAATCATTATGAAAATCAATCTTTATTTTGAAATGTCAATGGAAATATTGGTTGTATGAAAAAATTATAAGAGAAAATGTTTTCATAAAATTTTAATTATTAATATGGCAAAACAACGTTTGCCGGGTAAGCTAGTAATTATATAAAAATGCTGGGTGCTACACCAACGCTTCTTACTCAAGAGTCAAGAGTTAAGATGTTAAGACTCTTCAGCCCAGTAATTTCACTAGCTACAGTGCCGTCCTACCGAAGCACAGTAATGCTTGCACATCACTGCTCAGACGGTAGAACTGGCACTGTTGGGGTGCCCACCTAGACGACCTCCTGCAAAGGAAGTCGACCCCGGTATTATAATGTTAGACGAAACTAGAACAACTATTAAAGCCTTATCTACCTATCATCATCATCTCAGCCGTAAGACGTCCACTGCTGAACATAGGCCTCCCCTTTGGACTTCCATATGTACCGGTTGGAAGCGACCTGCATCCAGCGTCTTCGGTGAGCTTTATAAGGTCTCGTCTGCCCACTGTCTACCTTGTGGATCGACCTATGCCAAACAGATTTTTTTTATTGTTCAGTGCAAGCTTTACCATGGTGCAAGGGTGCTTTTACAAGCTTTTATTTACTTTCACCTGTCTGTTGTCTGTCTGTCTGTAATCAAATCTCGCAAGTTTAATTTGATCCACTCCCGGTTTTTGACACAGCTGAAATTTTGCATGCATGTATAAATCGGATGACAATGCAATATTATTATGACATGGAGCTGATCTGATGATAGAGCTGGAAGGTGGCCATAGGAACTTCGTAATTAAACGACGCAACCCCATCGAGTTTTGGCTCATTCGTCTTGACGAGCACTTTGGTGCTAGATGGTAATAATAATAAAAGTTAGGTTATAAAAAGTTTTTTTTTATTTCACTTGTTTACACTGTAAAACCTACCTATAATGTTTATCACTTAAGTAGTTTTAAATATTAATTATAAAATAAGGACAAATTAAGACATAACTTTGGTAATTACAAATGCAAATTAATTTTGACGTACATAATTACTTAAATAACCATAAAATTATAACCGTTTTAACAAACTAAGTAATCTTATAGAATTACATAATAAAAACTATTATATTTTTAAATTAATATATTCATATGTAAAAGGCACTTATTTGCACTTATTTATATAGTATACTTAGGTGTAATTATAAAAAAAATGAAATAAATAAAAATATTATATTTCAGGACATTTCACACAGCGCCACCTAACCCCAAGCTAAGCAACTTAATTAAGTATATAGGACATGCCTACACAGAATCAATGAATATTATTGTGTTATAGAAACTATACATATTATAATCATTAGATAACAAATAAATAAATATTCATGATATTTTAAATCGTTAACTATAATTTATTATTCACACATTTGCCTAAAATTAGTGTCAAAAATTCTAGAAAGTGGATCAATCTAGAATTTTGCACTTTTAAATTTCCATAAATCTTAATTTAGTCATGGGAACTTAAAATAATAATGGCAAATGTTACCACTTTCTATATCCAATTAATTGAAAAAAAAATATTATGCACATGGTCCAAAACAACTCAAAAATAGTACAATACTGTCTTACCACGTTATCCCTGCATACTTAGTATAAATTATTTATTTTATAACCATTGCTGTTTTTGAACAAAACATTAATCAAACTTTGTATTAAAATCTTCAATGGTTATCGAACGTTGCGATAAATTGGCGCGCTTTTTCACCAGTTAAAGTTCTCAGTAAGGAGGTCCTATCACTGAATG
Source organism: Hemithea aestivaria (assembly GCA_947507615.1). Taxonomy (NCBI): domain Eukaryota; kingdom Metazoa; phylum Arthropoda; class Insecta; order Lepidoptera; family Geometridae; genus Hemithea; species Hemithea aestivaria. The sequence goes on from OX382344.1 coordinate 14,663,719, forward strand.
GAAAGGCGCAGTCCACATTTCACCAAGTATAAAACAGTCGTGGGGATCTGATCAAGCAACAGTCTCTAGAAAGAATCGACATCACCTAAACCTACCAACATGATCGCATTTGTAAGTTATTTAATATAATTTAGTGCAGTGACGTAATCGGACCTTTTTGTGTAATCGGAAGTGAATAGAATGGCGGCAATACCTGTCAAAAGCCAAAGTGAAAAAAAAAAAACGTCTATGATCAGTGTTTTTTTTTGTTGTATTCGCACGGCCCAGATATTATGCAAAGTGCCGTAACTTGACACAGTTAAAGTTATGTTATGTTAACTTCCTACATCATCTCCGAGTGAAAGGATTATCATTATGGTTGCAGTAATGCAACTTAAATTGCCACTTAAGTTATTAGTGCTTGAGTTATGTAATGCTTAAATTACTATGTTAGGTTCTGTGTTCGGTTCAATCACCCTGTCTATCAAGTAATGTTAAATCAAATTGTTTTAAAATTTAAGGAAACGCGCTGTGTCATCTAAAAATTAGCTTGTTTTGAAAATTTTGGCTAGTCTACAAATTTGAGTTAACATCAGTGTTGCTGTGTTACCCATTTTCAAAATCTACCCCATACAAGGAATTTCTCGTACGTCATAAACCTACCAACTTCATTGTAAAAAACTTAAAACATAAACGTAAATTTACTCACCACTCAAATTTTTCAATATTTTTAATTTTTTAAAATAACTGTTTCTCGCTGTCATACCACAAAACATAGCTTCAGACTATTTTTTTTAAAGTATCTACAACAGTCTTACGCAAAACCTGTATTCTAGAAAACGGCAACAACCCCCTTCCTAACCGCGCCGTCAATGGTCCATCCTACAACTTGCTTTTACTGGCACCTACAGTTCTTCTCTTCTAATCCAAATCCTCTCTTCTAGAAAACAACAGCAACTCTCTTCCTTACCACGCCATCAATGGCCCGCTCTACAACTTTCTTCCACTGTCTTACAACTCCTCTATTATCGCAGAAACCAGCAGCAATGCTCTTTCTAACCGAAGCAACAGTGGCCCGCTCTACAGCTATATCTTTCTTTTACTGTCTTCTACAACTCTTCTAATCCAAAACCTGTCTTGAAGAAAACAACAACCCTCTTCCTTACCACGCCGTCAATGGCCCGCTCTGCAACTTTCTTCTACATCTCTTCTATTATCTTCCAGAAAACAGCAGCAGTCCTCCTCCTAGCCGCGGCGGCAGTGGCCCGACCGTCCGACGAGTGGGAGCCAGAAGGGCAGACGTACTCGGAGCACACGAAGCCGCACCACGTGACCGTGGTGAAGAAGATCGGGGTACCGATCCCTCATCCCGTGGCCATCTCCGTGCCGCAGTACGTCAAGATACCCATACCCCAGCCCTACCCAGTGCACGTCACTGTAGAGCAACCGATCCACGTCCCTGTTTACAAGGTAAGCTGGCTGATGAATATGAAATCGTGTCATAGTGTCTCTTACCGAACTACTCCAAAATGACTTGACCAATAAATAAGGATCTGATATTAGATATTTAATTTGTCTGAAGATGGTCTACATAATAGTTTAAGCATTTTTGGAAAAATCTCATAAAAACGAAAGATAGTAATTAAATCGAATCTAAAAAGTCTGGAAAGTCATCAAATAAAAATTTTGTCCGATGAACATTGTCAACGCACAATTTCCAACGCAGCCTTTACTTCTGAACGGGTTTGGTTTTAATTTGAAACAAAATTAGGATTTAGATTTTATAAAGACCACTAAAATAGGATTTTCTTGGGCTAATCCGCGCATAAGCTAGTTATATTTTACAAAATAAATAAATATTAATAATAAACCCGTCCAAAACCAATATTTTTGTGATTTAACACTGACAGTGTAAGAAGGGTGACCTGTCCTTGGAGTATAAACCCCAATTATTGTAATATCGTTATTTAGAAAAGTTAAACAGGAATATATAAGAAGCAACGACATTATATAAACAAAGCAGGTTAAAAAGGCTGCAGGCGTAAAATGATATTGCAATTAAACCGCTGATTAGAGAGTAATTATGCCGGCCATTGGACATATGAAAGTGAAGGGTGCAGTGATAGTATAACAGTTATATAACCAATATGTCTGATCATTGCATCGTGATAGGTGCACAAGCTGTTCAAAAAGGGATAGTAAAACATTCTTCAGGGTATGGTATATCACCTTTAGACTTTAGCAAATCATAAAAGGATTTTGAACACAGTAAAAAATATATATTGCCGAGATAAATTATTTTGTCGAGGCAAGAGCATGTTCTGACCGACCGAGCATCCGGCTACCAAAGAGCATTCCCTCGCCCAGTCAGTACCTTACGCTTTCAATTTTTGTGTAAGGAAGTAAGAATACGAGCGAGACGCTCTCCTGGTGTTAAAAACTAACGCTGCCCATAATAGTTAGCTTAGTGCTACCTTTGATTTAACAATGATTTAAAATTCTAGGTGCACTTCACCAACGTTCATACTCAAGATTAGTCTCCACAACTGACAATGGTTTTGCAAATATACATTGAAAACAAAGATAACTCTACACTTTATAAGTAAAGACAATCGACTTTCCAAAGATAAAGTGCATCTGCCATAGACACAATTAAGTCTTTCTCTATTGTCTATGGTATCGCTTACGAGAAACTATGCAATTATCATTTTTATAGATCGCGATCTCCTTTGTACTTTGTGCCAGTGACATAATACCGGTCCATCTACTGCACAATTTATGTAACTGGCAATATTGAAAGTAAAAGTGACAGTCAGTAGAGCGTGCGCGAAAAAAAACGAGTTCCCGCGCTTTTGTGACAGATGATATTATGTAATTTTTTAATTCGCGTATTTTATTGATGAATCAAATTAATTTTAAATACATTATAGGTGACAAGTATGAGATTTGAATAATGTTAATCCAATTCGTCGTTCTTAATTTAAAATTATCATATTAATAATAATTGGGGTAAATACTCTAAAAGAACACGTTACCCTGATAACATTGTCAGAGATTATTTACATTACCTACTTATTTAAGTTGTTTAGACCAATCTATATCTTACCATAGATGCACTACACAAAAAGAAATATTTTGGAACAGTGTAATAAATAAAATACTCATCGCTAAAAAGCGATATTTTTTTCATATTTCTTGCACTCATCCCATAGAAAGGAATAAAATATACTTTAGATTAAAAATATAATTTAATTTTTTAACACACTAATTGATTATGCATAGAGATGATTAGACGGATTAAAAACTATTTGCTTTTTTTTCCAGGTGGTCCCTCAGATCGTAGAGAAGCCAGTGCCCTACACCGTGGAGAAACCCGTCCCCTATGAGGTGGAGAAGCCCTACCCCGTAGAGGTCGAGAAGAAGGTCGAGGTCCCCATCCCCAAGCCCTACCCCGTCCACGTGCCCGTGTACAAACACATCTACCACCACAAGGGAGGCAAGCACTAAAAAGCAGCATTTATGAAAACAATGGCGGGTCCAGGATAATTAACTGCGCTGACAGAAATATGCCCCCCTACTCCTCTCCTCCATTTGGAAAGGGGGGAGTTACCGTCTGATGGGCGCAGTTCTAGCCAAAGATTTCGAAAATCAAAAATCTTGACAGTATAATTTTGAAAAGCGAACAATTATAGATATTGGGGAGGTGTTATGAGCCATCTAAAATCCCTCCCTTCTAGACCCAACATTGCTTAGGTATAATTCGCTGTTGGCAACACCTACCTCTGCCGGGGTTGCCATTGTAAATAATGTAGATCTGATGGAGATGTATTTCCATTAGTTTTGACTTGTGATAATTTATTGTGTGTACAATACTGTTGTTTGTTGCTGTTTGCAATCGTTGTTGACTATTGTGTAATGTTGTTGAATTTTTATAATAAGACATTAAATATTAATTATAAAATTTACATGCATTTTTTATCCATTCACCAATAAATAATACATTAGAAAATAAACATAGAATCAGAAACAAGTTAATTTATAAAAAAAAAAAACAAAAATATGTACAACTTTTTAAAATTCGAAAAATGAACTTATAGATCATTCACAGTTATTTTACCTCTGACAGATGTCAAAATTATTTTCTTTATGCTGCATTATTGTCAAAATGTTGCCAGATCGTTACTTTTGTTACGTTTTACGTTACTTTTTCACCCTTTGAGTTACTTTTGTATTCGTGTCTAGATGACTTTTACGATACTTTTCAAGGTCTTTATTTTAAATTGAACCTTATAATTAATGAATCTTTTTCCTTGTAATGGTATAGAAAATAATAGATAATTTATTGATTTAGCATTTAGATTATCTGGTTTAGAAAAGGATTTTTTTGTTGATTAGCAATTTCTTATTTAAATAAACTGAAAAATTAGTAATTATCACCGAAATGTTAGAATATGTAAGCGTATTTCTATTCAACTGTGTATATTGTGTAAAATTTTCAAAAATGCGTTACTTTTCTTGTTCAAACGTTACTTTTTGTACTTGATAAGGTTACTTGTACTCGTTGTTTTAATAATTATTATTATAATCCCAAGCTTTACCAATGCCCATAAACTCAATTTCCTTTGAAGAAAAAGAATTTATCTATAACAATATCGGATGATTAACATAATATGAACAAGTGGTTACTGCGAACTATCAATATGATATAAAATATTAGGTAGGTTCGAAACAGGAAATTCATGTAAGTACATACATCATTGTAAAATAATACTTACAAGTGAATTAAATAAAAAAATTAAACACCCCCGCCCCCAACGCAAAACGTAATTCACCATTTTGAATGGCGGCCATCTTGTATTTTAAATTTTATACAGTGCCCTTTCATTTGATTTCCATATTGAGGGGGTTGTGGACGAAAAAAGTAATTCGCCATTTTGTAGTTGGTTAAAAATGGGAAGTCAATACTCACCTGACATGGCAACATTATTTTCAGGCTAGCCAATGTAAGGGCTAGAGGTAAAATAACTGTGAATGATCTATATCAGGTTTTGATGCTTATAAGCATCAGAGTGATTATTTATTTTTCATTTTTTAATGATCACACAAGGCTCGTGTATTATGCCAGTAACAACACATTTTCCAAATTCAAAATTAAAAAAAATCTGCCAATGCTTCAAAATTTGCAATAACTACCGGACACACATAACATAGAGCAAGTAAAATAACAAAACAGTGTGTGAAAAGAAAACAAAAGCAACCCAAGAAGGTATAATTCCGTCAGAATTAATGAACCAAAGCGCGTTATCTCATTACATTGCTATCGTGCTTTCACTCCGGGCGAGGTCAAGGCTCCGGTCGACGACCACGCACCAAAGAGTATTCATTCACACTGGCAAATGAGTTTATTGACAAAAGAGGTCGGTTTCAAAACAACAATGGATATCTTTGGGTGATTTTAATCTTCGTATGATCACCTACACCATCTTTAAGAATTTTTATCATTAATTTAGAATATGTATTTGTCTGATTTTTATAAGGTAGTTTATATAATGTTTAGATTTTTTAAAGACATATCCTATTTACTGAGTACCTTGCACTGTAATCGTCGTATTAATTCACTATTTTTCTTAAATTTCCTATTCAACTTCATCATAGTCTAGCGCTGCAACTACATAAGTAGGTATATTGCATTTGCCAAAAACTATGCCATATGAACTTTGCATTGACTCAGCGAATAAAACCGCTACAAACCGTTAGTTAAATTTTTAGGAAAAAGTACCACCAAATATTTTGGAATACTCATGCACTACATGAGGCAAAATATTTGGTGTAATCGCAGCCATTTTTATCACAGTCTTCAAGTGACATTTAAAATTTATACTTAAATCAACTTTCTTTTACAATCTAAAATTATTGTAACCAGTTCTAATTCATTCGTAACGACTTAGGCAGGCTATTTTTTTTATTTATTGGTTTGCATCGGTGAAACTCACATCCTTTCTAATATTTTTTTAGTTAGAGTTCACACAAGAAGACGGCCCGCCTGATGGTCGCCTAATGGGTCGTCCACATTTACCGGCGAATGATTCGGCGATTTTTGTCTATTGACGAATGTAGACGAATGTGTTCGGAAATTTACGGTTTTTTTCGGTAAATTTCTTTTTAGGTAAATTTAACTTGTTTCAAGTGTTTATTCTCACAAAATGGCTACAAATGATCCATGATTGATTAATATTTAAAATATTATTAAAATCGTTAGCTAATGGAGCCCAAAATGTATACCAGAAATTTACCGGAAAAAACCGTAAATATCCGAACACATTCGTCAATAGACAAAAATTGCTCGTCCATAGACAAAACACACACTCGCCGAATCATTCGCCAGTAAATGTGGATGACCCTGAGATGTTACAGTGATTAATGCTGCGTCCACACTATACACCGAAAGACTCGCTGACATGCCAGTGCCCCACAGACATAGATTAAAAGAAGTCTAAAAGAAATCTGTGCAGTGCTCTATTTTCAAAAGTGTTACGTCGTCAAGCTCAAAAAGTAACGTAAAAAAATATATTTTAAGTTAAACGGTTTTATTATAAACATGTACTAAAAGATAAAAATAAAATCGTAAGGCACGTCATATATCTTAAATCTCTTGAACATTTTCACTGATATTGTAGATATTTGTTGTGCCTTACGAATTTATTTTCTATCTTTTAGTACATGTTTACAATAAAACCGTTTAACTTAAAATATTTTTTTTACCTTTTTTATTTTAAGGCTTTTTAGTACAATGAATTCTACTTGTCAAGCCCTTTTATTTAATACTTAATACCCATATTGATGGGATTGAAAAAAAATAGGTTATCCGCCATTTTGTAGCGGCGGCCATCTTGGATTTTGATTTCGTATAGTGCACTGTATCTTACTTATCGAGCCCTTTTATTTGATACCCATATTAATGGGGTTTAAAAAAAACGTTATCCGCCATTTTGTAGCGGCGGCCATCTTGGATTTTGATTTTGTATAGTGCACTGTATCCTACTTATCAAGCCCTTTCATTTGATACCCATATTAATGGTGTTTAAAAAAAACGTTATCCGCCATTTTGTAGCGGCGGCCATCTTGGATTTACAATAATATTGAATATACATAATTGTATTGTCACCAGAACCAAAAGCGTATACCAAATTTCAGATTAATCGGTTGACAGGAAGAGGGTGAAATTTCAATTACTAAATTTGACCCAAGAAAAAAAGAAAAATGAATAAAACAAACGGAGTAAGCTAAATAAAACCGTTTAAAAAAACTTATTATTTAATAAAAACCGTCCTCTTGAATCACTCTATCTAGAGTTAGAGTGCTTTTCACGAAAGGAGTCCTTTTTGCGGGGTGCCACGATCGCAAATTTTAAAAGTTAACATAATATCCACAACTTTTTAACGCCACATAATTTCTCATATATTACCATTTCTTAATTAAATAGGTAGAGTCCTTTTCACGAAAGAGGTCCCGCGGACTTTAGTGGAACTAATTTTTTTTTTCGATAATTACTAGACTTCACATCCTAAATAATTTTTATTTGATAGATAAAATAAATACCTATTTAATCAAGAAATTAAAAATGAGAAATTATGAGGCGTACAAAGTTATAGATATTTTAACTTTTAAAATGTGCGATAGTGGCGCCCCGCAAAAAGGACTCCTGTCGTGAAAATCACTATTAACCGCATCAAAATTGTACTACGGACATCACGAACTAGATGGCGCTGATCGTCGTTAGATCGCGGTGATGACATTTTCACATACATATTCTCTTGTTTTGTATGATGTATCACCTGTTGACAAGACAAGAGAAGCGGGATTCCACTTGTAATAGTCGGACCCGCGCGATTTCACATCGCAATGTTTTTGTACGAAACTGCTAATAAATGGTAGTTTCTCTACGATTATTATGTTATTTAACGCAAAGTTGATATTTGATCATCTTTGTGGTAAATCCCAGTATGACATAATTAATATGGGTCGTCCACATTTACCGGCGAATGATTCGGCGAGTGTGTGTTTTGTCTATAAACGAATGTGTTCGGATATTTTACGGTATTTTTTCCGGTAAATTTCTGGTATACATTTTTGGCTCCATAGCTAACGACTTTAATAATATATTGAATATTAATCAATCTTGGATCATTTGAAGCCATTTTGTGTGAATAATTACTTGAAATTAGTTAAATTGATGATGATGATGAGTTAAATTTTCTTTATTTTTTTATTTATATAATCTGTGCCCCAAGTGCATATATATAATCTATGCACTCGGGCGAACGTTCGGCCGAATCATTGGGCGGCATATGTGGACGACCCTTAAAACTTCTATAACACCAGAGGACCTATTGGCTATCGCAAACCGACATGTAAGACACTAGAATCCATAGACGAAATTGCGTACATTACCTACGTGCTTAAATCTCCTCATTAATATGAGTAACAAAAGCAGCAATGTACAATGAAGTTACCATCAATTGTAGCGGGTAAGAATTAGCCAATAGCCCCTTAGTTGTATTGCCGATGCGGTGGCGCTCATTGCAATCGCAATTCGCAATGAAAGTTAAGCACACAAAAAAATGTTATAATACATTCATCATCATCACAGCCGTAGGACGTCCACTGCTGAACATAGGCCTCCCTTTTGGACTTCCATATGTACCGGTTGGAAGCGACCTGCATCCAGCGTCTTCCGGCGACCTTTATAAGGTCGTCTGTCCACCTTGTGGGTGGACGTCCTACGCTTCGTTTGCTAGTCCGTGATCTCCATTCGAGCACTTTTCGACCCCATCGGCCATCCAAATCCAAATCCGATCCGGCCGATCCGGCGTGTATGATAGTATGATTCATGCATTACAAAAACAATTTTCTTATGGATAAGTATACACTTCTGTATATTATATAAAATAGTCCGTAAGTAAACGTAGTACGTAAGCATTATTATATATGCTTAGCTACTTATTTATTTATTTATTTATTTATTGCGTTCCATACATAGGTGTTTAAGCTAAAGATGTTAAAAAAAAAAAATATAGTAACAGTATGGACCCTGTCGGGCATTGCACAAAGTTTAGAAGAGAGGGAGAATAATTTGTAAAATTGTAAACATAATTGCGAATTGTAATTGAGATTATTCTGGATTCCGGCTGAAATAATTAATAATTTAATTTAATAATGTAATAAAATTTAAAAATGTCAATATAAGAATAAATAATAATAAATAAATTTAAATGTCAATAAGTTCCATTAGAGTACCAGAAAGAAAAAATAAATAAATGTATAAGTACAGTAATTTATAACTTAATTTTTATCTGTTATGTCAAAGTTAGTCTTATTACTATATTATTGTGAATGTTGTTTTAATATTATTTTAGTCAAAATCTTCAAAATATTCAGCAATTGTATAGTATGCTTTACTTATTAATATTTGCTTCAGTCTTTTTTCAAATATGTTATTATTTTTTATATTTTTCGTATTTGCATTTAATTTATTATATATTTTAATGGACATGGCTAAAGTGCCAGATGAAAACATCTTTAAGCGCGACTTGGGTTCAACTAGACGACTTTCTTGTTGAGAATTTCCATCCGAATCAGACATTACTACTTCAGTTTTATATAATTGAGGATTATTAACTATACCTACATCTACAATTAATTTTAAAAATCTTGTTAACACCCAGTACCTATATCTGTATGAATCCGTTCAGTGGTATAACCTGTGCTTTGATAGATCAGCCAGTAAAAATTCCACGTGTCAAATAAAATTTATTTCAAAATTAGAATATTTTCTAATGGGTTCACTTTTGTTTTTTTGAAGTGAAAACTTCTTTAGCGGCGCTGAGCACTTTTTTGTATGGGTAAAAACTTTCAAACTCGCGTCAGGGTCACGTGATGCTGATCGAAAAAGCGTAAGATCGAGGGGAAGGGAGAGGAACTAGTATCTCTCACTCTTTCTACCGTGCTTGAGTGTGCTGCTCTGTGAATTTGGTATGTCAAATGATCGCAATTTTAGCACAACGGAATACAAAACTACTATTGATGCGGTCTTTATTAGACACTTAAATAGGTTCGAATCAAAACTGTTTGTTTCTTACTTCAGTTATCATAAACCAATTGTATCAGTTGTAAAAATTTGGGATGATGATTCTGATAATAACGATGGTGTAAAAGTCGTCGAAATTATGGATGGAAGTTGATTTTTCTGAGAGATAAAATTTAATGTAATATATAAATAACGATATAATATTATAAATAACAACATATAAATTGTCATATTTGTGTACGATAGCGCAATAAATAAACATTGTATTCTACCTCATAAATGATAGTATTTTTATACTTATAATTAAACACAACGTTAATATTGAAGTTTTCACTTCTGCCGGCACTCCCGGAGTGCTACCTTTTTTTTTTATTTGTCCCATGTTCGGACCGCACCTGCCAGCCCCCCGCTGAGCCAGTGTTGCCCTTTCATGCCGCAGGATTATAATACGGAATTATACCACCTTTGTATTAAAAAAAACAACTGCAGGTTTCCTTGTAACTCGAATTTAGAACGTTCTTTTTCTTTCGAATTGTTTCAAGTGGCCGGTGATCCCATTCGCCACGCTAGCCATAGATAATGTTATAATCGCCTTTTTATTTCCTTGACAGTGCATTCAAGTTTGTATTTTTATTACTTTATAAATCAATCAATACAATATTTTCACTTGTTAAAATGTCCGTCTCAAGTGTTTTATGTGAAAACTAAAGTAGTTTTAGAAACAAACAATATGAAGGGGAATTATAGTAAATTTTATTTGTGTTGGCGTAATTCGGCGCCCACGCAAACTGTGATCCATTTAACGTAAGTGCTCGCATTATAGCATCAATCTCGTAACCTATAACAGCTCTTTTACAATCCATAAACACATTAATATAACAATAACTGTGGCATTTCTAAATTAATATCAAAACAAACACACCTAAAAGCGCGCATCGGAACGCATCCGTACGTTAAAACACGAGAGTAAACAAAAGCTCGAACAAACTTTAAGAATGAATAATCCGTATCATGTATAATCCTTAATGCTTGTTAATACGGGTTGAAATCAAATAAAAACGTGATTTCAGCGTTGGTGTTTGAGATTTTGTTGGATTTATAAACAAACGGCGTCAGTGGAGTTTGCGCGCGAAATCTGGATAATTTCGCGCGCTTTGTACACAAACATGGCGGCCGGTGCGAGCAGAGGCTGCCAGCGTGGAACGAATGTGTCGAAATATCGGATTAATTACGTCATCCGACGGAGAGCAAAGCGAAATAACACTCGCGTCGGTCAACACTGTCTTATATGCACCTTGCTAATTGAAATATTGAGCGTTGCAATTAGAATACGTGCTATTTGCCTCATCCTAACTGTCTCAGAATAACGCCTATGAAAATTAAAGCCAACATATTAAGGTTGCATGTCACCTTCTAAGTATAGAACTTCATTTTCTCATTGTAAATCTTGGGGTTTTCGGCCTGGCTAAATACCTGTCATGAGCAGTAATTCGCTTGTACTTTTCAGTCCGGAACACAGTAACGGCACATTACCATGCATATTATTAACGGATAATAAAAAAAGCTATTTGTTAGACGCCTAATTAATACTCAATTCTATATATACGAATAGCTTCGATTTAAAAGTGCAATAGTAGCATAGCTGAGTCACAAGAATGTTTAATAACGAGCTACCTATCACATTAGCGATCCATCACCTCGCGTGAGTCCATGCCACGCCTCAAACCACCTATTGTAGACTAACCTTTAGGACCTAGACTAGTTAGGAAGTTGGTAAGCTTTCAATATGAAAAAATCTGATCCAAATTGACTAAATATCGTTTGGTAGGAATTTTCCGTGTCAACATGTTGATATAGAGTATGACATGCACAATTCGCTTCCTACTTTAATCTTGAGTAGAAATCACTTAAGTTGTGATCTCAAACCTCTTTTTACTCGACACTGGCAAAATAAATAAAATAATATAAATAAATAAATATTTCAGGACATTTCACACAGCGCCACCTAACCCCAAGCTAAGCAACTTAATGCTTGTATTATGGTGGTTAGGATAACGGATACACAATACTTATATTATACTTTTCTTTTGTAAATAGGTACATACCTATAATAGATAAGCCGTTTGTGTTGCCAAAGTTTAAAAAAACGTTTCAAAAAGCTTCTTCTTGTATCGTGCATCTCCTATTTTCGAAAATCAATCATCATAGCGATCTTTACGGAACAGGGATCTTGAGACTTGAGACTTGAGCTCATTCTCATATTGAACAACATTCTGGGGTTTTTATGCAGAGATATTATTTTTCTCTAGAGATGCAAAAAAATTATGTTACATTTGACATCGTACAGGAATGGTAATATTTTTCAAAATTCCTTAAATAATAAACTTTGACAGCAATGAAGCTGACGACACACAGTTTTTTTTTTATGTGGAGAAGTAAGTAGACGAGCAAGACGCTCTCCTGGTGTTAAGAGATAACGCTGCCCATAATCAGTACAGTGCTACTCAGAATTTCACAATTATGTGCAATTCTAGGTGCACTGCACCAACGCTTCTTACTCAAGAGTCATAAGATGCGGGAAAGCGGGAGCAATCTTCATTTTGTTCCTGATCGCATCCGCTTCATATGTGACACTTACAACCAATTACAATGTGGTTACAAATTTGAATATTACAACAATTGAAATTTTTAAAAACCTGTTTAAAAACAAGCTTTTATTATTATTAACCATCTAGTAATCTAGCACCAAATTACTCGTCAAGACGAATCAAATGATTCCAAACTCGGTGGGGTTACGTCGTTAAATTACGGTGTTCCTATGGCACCTTCCAGCTCCATCATCAGATCAGCTCCATGTCATTGCATTGTCATCCGATTTATACACGCATGCAAAATTTTAACTCAATCGGAAACCGGGAAGTGGGTCAAATTTAACATGTAAGATTTGATTACAGACAGATAGACCGACAGACAACGGACAGGTGAAGGTAAATAAAAGCTTGTAAAAATTTCGTCCCGCACTGCGACCGCTTGCTCACGTTGCTTTGAATTTGATCGTGAATAACGCCTCTTTCCTCTTTTTTGTGAAGTCAGGTAATGAAAACAAGTCTAAATAGCAACATTAGTCACTGTCTAGTCACAGTAAATGTACACCGATCTTTGGGAATTAACACAATAGGAGAATTAACCACCGGTCATTAAGTATACCAAGTAAGTGTGTAAGTGGCCATGAGTGCATGTACCACAACTAGGTGTTACAATAAAAATGGCGTGCGAATCATTTGCAAGTCTTTCTTGTAATTATTATGGTCCTTCAAGTTTCTTTACTTTGTTTATGTAGGTATTGTGAATTGTAGCTATATTACTAACTGAACTTTTCACTAATAATGTTAATGAAATAAAATGTTTTTTAATCAATTTCGATAAAAACTCTACAATTTAATTATTATGTGCAAGAGTACATAATTTCTCAGTATAGTGGCCAAGACAAGCGAGAATCGCTAAGCATTTTAAATTACATAATTAAATTTTTATATGCTTCGAAATTTAAATTTCGTTTTTACATGAATTCAATAAAAATCACACCCCCTTCTCCCAGATAGAATATAATATTCGTGAGAACCCAGGCAAAAAAAAAAGATTCATAGAGTTCAAACGTTCCAAAATTAACATCCAAAACATTATTCCCACATAATCAACATAAAACAATCTTTAAACTTGATTCCGTCCCACCTTGAGTTAAAACTAACAAACTTAGTTGACATACCAACTTCAAACGATACGCATCTCTAAAATAAGAAAAAAAATAAGGTCTAGAAAAAAACATTGAATTCTATATTTATTAATATACCACGTTCTAGAGACGACACGACGCCTTACATTACTGCTGTGCTCCGTTTTACTGCAGTCGTCTGGCCACAAAATTACTTTAGTTATATTTGAGCTCGAGAGCGTAAGTACTGCTGGGTTTTAAATTTAAATGAAAAAACATTCAATCACAGTAAATTATCATATTAGGCTATTGGTGCTTTTTCATTTTTATAATCTTGTGTAGATTGAAAAGGACAGCGTGAATATGAAAAATTGGGAATAAGAACGTATAAGTTTTATGGATAAAGAATTTGCCACCTGGGTTAATCCGCGCGCAACAAGTTATTTAATAAATAAATTAGGGTTTTAAGTTTTACGGTGAAGTCCAGAGGAATAACATTACAGCGAACTTTATTTTCAAAATGGAACAATATGGAGTAGCTAGTTATGTTTTCAGTACAACCTCCGGTCCTAAGTATTTGATTTCCGCAACATTGCAACTTTAAATAAACCTTTGTTAACATTGCAAACTAAGCACATCCTTTGTTTAATATATGTAATCCGAGTACCGGACGTCTAACAGAGACCACCCTTGTTCTTAGTGTTAACATTATATATTGTTAATTCCTAAAAGTTAGTTTAGTTCTTACAGTCGAATTGGCTCGACGTATTTTTAAGATAAAATCTTGTTCTCAAATTGAATAAGTTTAATATTATAAGTTCTATAAATCGAACATTAATTTTAATTCAATAAAATATTCTTAAATCAAATAAATTTGTAGTTTTAAAAAGGCTGTTCGCTCGCACACAAACTTATCTGGCGCTGAGGACAGGATCACTGTCTTCCATGCGAAAACGGTATTCGCGAGTGCAGTATAAAATCTATTGTCCGCGAGTATATACATCGCTATCAGTGATCCGCGAACCAAATAAATTCGATAAGGCTGGAACGAGAAATGGCGTTAACTTTGGCTGGCTGGTGAGTAAACCTTTTCACCTTCCTTACCTCTCTACTTTCTTGAGATAAGAACTCTCTCATTTAAGTGTTATCTGGCTTTCTAGTAAAAATAAGTGATAAACAAGTGAAAATAAGGGCAATAAAGTGAAAAAGTGAATTAAAAATATAAACGAAAAATAGATATAAGAATAAAAGTTTAAATATAAAATAAATTAAGTATAAAGTAATTGCATATAGTTACTAATAATTATAAATATAAATTGTAAGTGTAATCGGAAAATTCGAAAATGGCTACTCCAAGGGAAACCATCACTATTATTCCGAACGAAATGTTGAAGGTAATTCCCTCATTTGGAGGAGATAAACGTCAGTTAAGTCTCTTCATAAGACAATGCGAATTTATAATATCTAAATATGCAGGCAATGCCACCCAAAATACATATGTCATGCACAGCATTATGGGTAAGCTAGTGGATAAAGCCGCCGCGTTAATTAGTGAACGCGAAGAAATAGGTACTTGGGATCAATTCAAAGAACTTCTTACGCAACATTTTGGTGACCCACGCAGTGAAGAATGCATTGCAATAGAACTAGAATCCATGAAGATCCGATCAAATGAATCATACCTAGACTTCTGTAATATGGTACAATCTGTGAGGTCCACTTTAATTTCTAAAGTTAACCTATTATCTGATCCGAACCTAAAGCAAAGTAAAGTCACAATATACAACCATATATCGTTGAGTGTATTTCTATATAATCTCAGTGAAGACATAGCACGCGTTGTTCGCTTGAGTAAACCTAAAACATTAGAGGAAGCCTTGAGCGTAGTTATGGAAGAAGTAGACTTCCACAATCAACACGTTGCACATAATAGACTCACAAGTAATAGACCACAACCACAGTTTCAACTACAACCTCATACACCTACAAACACATTTAAATTTGGAACACAAAATCAAATGCAAAATCAACCAAAACCACCACAACCCTTTGGTTATAAACCACAATTAGGTTATAAACCACCGTTTAATACCCAAGGTCAATACATGCGACCCCAACAATTTGGCTCTCGCCCCCAACAGCAATTTGGCTATCGACCCCAATTTGGCTATAAACCCCAATTTGGTACACATCCTCAACAATTCGGAATGCGTCCCCAACAATTTGGAATACGTCCACCAAATCCAGTAAACCCACAATTAGGATACAAACCTTCTGTACCTAACTACCAACCCCAAGACGTTTCTATGCGCACAGCTCCCCCTATGAAAACGCAACAACCCGGTTTTAAACTGAATGAACTAGAATGCAACCCTTCGTATAATTATGAATATGATGTTAACGAAGACGAGGACTATGATGCATATTATAATAGTGACGATTATTGCGAATATCAAACGGAATCTTTCAAACAAGATAACAATGATGAATGTAAGGATAAACCTAATACTTCTGATGCTAATGAAATTCAAAATTTTCATCTGCGCACAGGCGCAAACCATCCGAAGTAATAGAAATTAATTGTGATCCGAATCTCAAATTGCCTTACATCTATATACCGGAAATAGACGCAAACTTTATGATCGATACTGGTAGCATGCGATCATTCATTAGTCCAAAGAAAGCTTATGAATATTTTTCACATGCAGTACAATACGAACCTTTTACCGTTGTAAGTACACACTCTTCTAGTGCACATACGGAAGTAATTGAAATACCCTTGTTACCGACTTTTAAAAACAACGAATACCACAAATTCTACTTGTATGATGTGGATAATCGTTATGACGGAGTTATAGGTGACGACCTTTTGCGACAGCTAGGCGCCCTAATTGATTTGAAACGAAATGTACTAAAAACTAACAACACGGTAATTCCAATTGTACATAAAAATTTGAACTATCAAATTGAAATACCATCACGCACTGAAAAACGTGTTAAATTGCCAACAGACTTACATACCGGAGAAGGAATATTAGAATTTAAAGAATTTGGAAAGAATGTGAGAATGCCTTGTGCTTTGGTAAATTGTGTGAATGGTTATGCAACAACAGTAATTCAAAATAGTACAGATACATACGCGATATTAACAATTACAGCCCCATTTAAAGTCACGGAATATAAGCAAGATGAATGTGAGGTAAACAACATGAATGATGAAAGCGTTAGTATGAAAGATGTAGAGATAGATGAATTGTTAGAACAGAATTTAGGAAAACTACGTCTTGATCATATGAATGAGGAAGAAAAGAAGGCAATATCAGAATTGTGTAAAGAATACAAGGACATATTCTATTGTAACGAACTACCACTCACATTTACGAATGAAGTAAAACACCATATTAGGACGAAAAATGAGGATCCTATATACCTCAAACCATATAGACAACCCCCTGAACAAACCGCTGAAATTAAAAGACAGGTAGATAAACTTTTGAAGGACAATGTTATACAGGAATCTTATTCACCATGGAGTGCTCCTGTACATCTTGTACCTAAGAAAATGGATATGTCTGGCGAAAAGAAGTATAGAATGGTAATTGATTATAGAAGGCTCAATGACGTCACTCATGACGATAAATATCCTCTCCCGAATATAACAGACATTTTTGATAAATTAGGAAAATGTAATTATTTCACAACAATTGATTTAGCATCCGGTTATCATCAAATTGAAGTAAACCAGGACGACAGACAAAAGACAGCTTTCAGTACACAATATGGTCATTATGAATTTCTTCGTATGCCATTCGGCTTAAAAACCGCGCCCGCTACTTTCCAAAGAGCAATGGACAACATCTTGCGAGGACTACAGGGCATACATTGTCTAGTTTACCTAGACGACATAATAATTTTTTCCAAAAGTTTACAAGAACACGTACAAAAACTCAGATTCGTGTTTGACAGACTGAGACAGACAAATTTGAAAATTCAGTTAGATAAATCAGAATTTTTGAGAAAAGAAGTACTTTACCTGGGACATACAATTACTAAAGACGGACTTAAACCTAATACAGAAAAAATCGACGCTGTATTAAATTACCCCCTACCAAAGACCGCAACTGAAATCCGCAGTTTTATAGGACTAGTAGGATACTATCGAAAATTCATAAAAGACTTTGCAAAAGTGACTCAACCTTTGACGTCATGCCTTAAGAAACGAAACAAGATAATAATAGATCAAAAATATATAGAAGCTTTCGAAAAATGCAAAGAGCTCCTTACATCTGCTCCTTTGCTTCAATATCCCGATTATGAAAAACCATTTATTTTGACAACCGATGCATCTAACGTTGCCGTTGGTGCAGTACTATCCCAAGGAACAGTAGGAAACGATAGACCAATAGCTTATGCTAGTCGTACGTTGAGCAATACAGAAAGGAAATATAGTACCATCGAACGTGAACTATTAGCTATCGTATGGGCGGTAGGACATTTTAGACCTTACCTCTATGGGAATAAATTTCAAATTTACACTGACCATGCACCATTAAAATGGATTCAAAATTTAAAAGAACCAAACACTCGCCTTACGCGATGGGGATTAAGATTACAAGAATATCAATATGAAGTAATTCACAAAAGCGGAAAACAAAATAGTAATGCAGACGCTCTTTCGCGCATACAACTCAATGCTCTCGATTCCGACAACGACAACGAAGACGTATCTATGAAAGTTAATATTGACGACCAAGATCAACAAATCCGCGAACATCTTAGAGACCTAGATAATAGAGTAGAAACACTATCTAGGGGTAATAGACAATCATTCGACACAGTATCCATATCCGACTCTGAAGGAACCGCGACTGCTGATTCTGACAAACCAATCACAATCAATTCTGAATCAACCGAATCCATACCACAATATCCAGTAAGAGATGAAAGTAGTATAGATACCATCCATTCTAACGTAGAACCCGACTCCTTTGGTATCCCAATATTAGACGAAGCTATAGATACGAAACCAAACCAAATCTTAATTTTTGAATGGTTCAAAAACGAAATACTAGTGAAAAATCTATCGCGAGACAAACAAAAAGTTCTAGAAGTTTTCCTTCCAGTAAATAATGAAAATTTAATCAAAACATTTTTGAAAGAATATATCAGACCAAAAATTAAATATTTCATATATTTCGAAAAAGAACAACATAGAAAAGACTTTTCAAACGTAATAATTAAATTATTCAAACCAGGAACAGTAAATATACAGGAATGCAGAAAACGCGTTATATACCTAGAAGACGAAAATGAACAAAGGGCAGTCATCTTAAAGTATCATGAAGGTAAAACTTGTCATAGAGGAATAAAAGAAACAATAATGCGATTAAAAAGAACTTATTACTGGAATAACATGCTTGAAACTGTTTCTGCTATAATTAACGGATGTGAATTATGTAGAAAAATGAAATACGATAGACATCCATTAAAACCAAAAATTGAATTAACCCAAACACAGAATGCCCCCTTTCAGGAAGTTTTCATAGATCTTTTCACAATAGACGGAAAATATTATCTGACTCTAGTTGATGCTTTTAGCAAATTAGGTCAAGCAATTGAAATTAGTGACAGATCCACAGGCGAAGTAGTTAGAGCACTTATTAAGTACTTCTCTATGTATGGAGTTCCGACCAAAATTAGTTGTGATCCTGGAACGGAGTTCAATAACGCAATGATAAAGGAAATGACAGACATGTATAAGATCCAATTGCATATTACTACCCCTAATAACCCAAATTCAACTGGTATTGTAGAAAGATTTCATTCTACTATAATAGAAATTTATAGATTGGCAAAATATAATCAAAAATGTACTGACGCAGCATCTGTTATGACTTACTCTATCATGTCATACAATAATACTATACACACTGTAACAGAACTTACACCTTTTGAAGTAGTATTCGGCCATACAGACGCGAATCAAACATTTGACGCAAATTTTGAAAAACTCTACACTCAACAACTTATGAAAGATCACGCAAATAGGACAAAATACTTGTATAAGTACTTATCAGGAAAAATGTTAGAACATAAAAAGAAAGTTAGAGAAAAGCGAGGTGGCGAAGAATGCGAAAGCTTAGCGGAAGAACAAGTAGTTTTCACAAAAGAAGTAAATAAGCGAAAAAGCAAAGATAAGCCGCGTTATCAAAAAGCTATAGTAAAAGGAAAGACAATACGGAATATTGTTCCCATACAGATAGGACATAGGGACACTAAAGTACCTATTAAAAACATCAAACGTCCCCCACAGGTACTTCCTGCTGGTAGTCCAAAGCCAGGGCCTTCAGATTCAAAAGGTTGAAGGAAATCCGGGGCTTCTACCAGTTAGAATCGGACAAGCTTATAGAGAAGAAGATAGTTGGACTATTTTTAAGGTATTAGATCTAAGTTGGATTAAGTCCACATTAGAATATAATTTAATTAAATATGTAGAATTTAGCGATTTATTAGATAAAAAGGAAAACATCTCTGAAGAATTTTTGGGATTACGAAAACAAGTTGAATATCTCCGAGACATTGTAACAGATAAAATAAATCATTTACTTCCCACTATTCGAGGAAAACGAGGTTTAATCAATCCTTTAGGCTCTATAATTAAACTTGTAACCGGAAATTTAGATCACGAAGATGCCATACATTACAATTCTCTGATTACACAACTTAAAGATAGACAAACGATTGTAGATAAAAAGATGACACTAATTTCGAAAACTATCGATACCTTTGTAAATAGTACAGAAGCCTTACAATATAATGCTGACATTTTAAACGCGAAATTAAGAAATTTGGAAGAAATAATTACAAAAATGTTATCCTTTGAAACAGATCACCTATATGCATCTAATGTACTTATGACATTCAATATGTTTAGTATTAACTTTCGTTCAATCTATATTACATTAAGTGAACTTGAAACAGCCCTAGCATTTAGTAAAGTCTCTGTACTACACCATTCGATATTAAATACTACGGAACTATTGTCAATTTTAGAAAATATTGGAAAAACGGAAAATTTAGTTTTTAATATAAATACAGCAACACTAGTAAAAATAGAAAGACTAATAAAAGTTAAAGTGTTTATTAAAGAAAGCCGAATAACATTCATTTTAGAGGTTCCATTAACAGACGGTTATACATACAACTATTTTAAATTATATACTTTTCCAATTTTTGAAACCGCATTAAATAAAACCATAGCAATCATTCCTAAATTCCCTTACCTTTTGGTGAATGGGTTGAATTTCTTGCCTGCCACACGCCCCTGCAACGATATAAGCGATAACAAGTACATCTGCACCGAAGATGACCTCACCCCAATTGCGGAAGAAGTTTGTGAAGAACAGCTCATAAAACTAACACCTCCAGTAAACTGCCAAGCTGTACCAGTAGATGTCGGCGATATCAAAGTACAACGAATTAAATTCAACACCTGGATTGTATATACAAAGAAAGAAACAATTCTAAACGAGACCTGTGATAATAATTTCTCATATAAAGTCTTACATGGCTCCTACATCCTAGAAACTGAAGAAAAATGCATTGCTTTTCTTGGAAATACCCGTTTACATCATCAACGATTCCAGGGAAGCGACCTTAACCAGATAGCGCCGCAAATAAGCCTTCCACATTTAAAACACCAGTTCGTCGTCTCCAACAGCAGCAGACCCATCAACATCAGACATATAAACCTAGATGACATCAGACAACTGACACAGAAGATAAACAGCATTCCAGAAGAAAACGTATACCCAAGCTTCAGTGGTGTTCATGTAGATAGCGTAAGCTTAGCGACTATAGTTTTATACATTATGTTATCCTTAAGTCTTGTTATGTACCTCATCCTTATTAAATATAAGTGCCTTACGCGAAATGATCCTAACATAAACTCTGTTGAGGATAATTTCGCGCTTAACGAGGGAGGAGTTATGTTTTCAGTACAACCTCCGGTCCTAAGTATTTGATTTCCGCAACATTGCAACTTTAAATAAACCTTTGTTAACATTGCAAACTAAGCACATCCTTTGTTTAATATATGTAATCCGAGTACCGGACGTCTAACAGAGACCACCCTTGTTCTTAGTGTTAACATTATATATTGTTAATTCCTAAAAGTTAGTTTAGTTCTTACAGTCGAATTGGCTCGACGTATTTTTAAGATAAAATCTTGTTCTCAAATTGAATAAGTTTAATATTATAAGTTCTATAAATCGAACATTAATTTTAATTCAATAAAATATTCTTAAATCAAATAAATTTGTAGTTTTAAAAAGGCTGTTCGCTCGCACACAAACTTATCTAGCTTCTCTGTAAGTACATCAATCAATGACAAAGAAGTTATCGAACACCCGATCAATACCATAGACAATTTATCAATCACTCATTTCTTTTTAAACTTTATGACATTGACATAAGAGTTTTTTTTTATTGAGAGAAGTGGCAACGGTGAAGCATTCAGCATTCCCGGTGTGGATGGACGGCTCAATTCCTGAGTTATCTGGCATCACTCTTGGCATTTGATGTCTACATGACTGGTGTTACTGCGGGTCAGTGTATTGTTGGTATGTCGGACAAAAAATATTGAAAACAATGTAGGTTTGTATCATGTATCTACCTATAAAGCATAATAGCACGGTAAAGAGATATACAGTAGTTTGACTCCATAGAAACGGGCGGAAAATGGAAGTGAATAGATGTCGGTAGATGTGGGTAGAAGTGGGTATATAATCCAGAAGCGGGTGCCACGCAGCGACGGGCGGACGTCGCGATAGTTTTTTGCAAGTATTTAGTGTTATTTACGTTATTTACTTTTGACGTATGTATACATAATATTATAATAAATTATAAAAATAGCAAAAAAATAGCATACTATATTATGCTGTTTTTGGTAGCTTGAACTTATCAGGAAATCCAGAAATAACATTATTAACCCCCGACGCAAAATCGACGGGGTGTTATAAGTTTGACGTGTCTGTCTGTCTGTCTGTCTGTCTGTCTCTGTGTGTGTGTGTCTGTCTGTGGCACCGTAGCTCCCGAACGGATGAACGGATTTTGATTTAGTTTTTTTTGTTTGAAAGTAAGGTTAGTCGAGAGTGTTCTCAGACATGTTTGGTGGAAATCGGTCCAAGATGGCCGCCGCTACAAAATGGCGGATTCCTTTTTTTTGCGCGACCCCCTCAATATGGGTATCAAATGAAAGGGCTTAACTAGTAGAATACAACCCATTATATAAAATTAAAAATCCAAGATGGCCGCCACCACAAAATGAAGAATTGCGTATTGCGTTGGGGGTTTTTTAAATTTTTAATTTAATTCACTTGTTTATCAAGCAACATGGAAAGGTAATAAAATTAAAAAGGTCAGTTAGTTAAAAAGGGGAGGAGAAGGGGGAAGGGGAGGAGGGGAAGGGGAGGAGGGGAAGGGGCGGAGGGGGGAGGAGGGGAGGGGGAGAGAAGGAGGGGAGGGGAAGGGGAGGATGGGGAAGGAGGGGGAAGGGGAGGAGGGGGAGGGGGAAGGAGGGGGAGGGGAGGGGAAGGGGGTAGGGGAAGGGGGTAGGGGAAGGGGGTAGGGGAAGGGGGTAGGGGAAGGGGGGTAAGGGGGAGGGGAGGAGGGGAAGGGGAGGAGGTTGTCTTGTCTTGTCTCTTTTCTTGTCTTGTCTCTTGTCTTCTCTTTTGTCTTGTCTTGGGTTTTAATATACGCCGCCACGACATGATAGGTAAGTAGGTAGTAGGTAGGTAGCTCAAGTAAGTAGATGATATGAAACAGGTAGGTACCTACTGTATGCGGGCAGCGGCTGCCCGGCAGCCCTATGACTTGCGCATGTACCGCGAGACTGTAGGTATTTATGTTCAATAAAACGGTCAAGTACGAGTAGGACTCGAGCACCGAGGGTTCCGTATAAACCTACGACATTCTACGGAACCCTAAGGAAAAGTGGGTATAATATTATATACTGTAGGTTTTGATTCCTTTGCGAGTACTTGCGAGTTTGAAAATATGCCGCTAAAATCGCTGTTTCTTTTGATTTCGTTGACATAGATGTTTGATTTTTTTACAGCTTAAAGTTATTATAAAGCTGAGTATTTGGTATGAATTTCAATTTAATACCTGTACGCGTTCTTGAGGAAAGGGATAATAAATACAAAATTATTAAAAATATTTTTTTATATGATGTAACTAAAAATTTACAGTTTTCGCAATTTTTCCTGTGCCTGTGATTTAAGACGTTGCTGTGAACCAAATTTCAAGATTCTGAGTTAACGGCAAGTACCCTGTAGGTTTTGATTCCCTTGAGAGTAGTCGCGAGTTAAAAAATACAGCTAAAATTGCTGTTTCTTTTGAATGTGTTGAGATAGAGGTTTGATTTTATTACAGTTTAAAGGTATTATAGACCTTAGTATTTGATATGAATTTCAGTTTAATACCTGCACGCGTTCATGAGAAATAAGGTAGTAAGTATGAAATTATTAAAAATATTTTTTTATATGATGTAACTAAAAATGTACAATTTTCGGAATTTTCCCTTTATCTGTGCTCTAAGGAATTGCTTCTTACCAAATTTCAAGATTCTACGTTCACGGCAAGTACCCTGTAGGTTTTGGTTTTTTGAGAGTAGTTACGTGTTTAAAATTTCGGCTAAAATTGCTGTTTCTTTTGAATGCGTTGAGATAGAGGTTTAATTTTATTACAGTTTAAAGGTATTATAAGCCTTAGTATTTGATATGAATTTCAGTTTAATACCTGCACGCGTTCATGAGAAATAAGGTAGTAAGTATGAAATTATTAAAAATATTTTTTTATATGATGTAACTAAAAATGTACAATTTTCGGAATTTTCCCTTTATCTGTGCTCTAAGGAATTGCTTTTTACCAAATTTCAAGATTCTACGTTCACGGCAAGTACCCTGTAGGTTTTGGTTTTTTGAGAGTAGTTACGTGTTTAAAATTTCGGCTATAATTGCTGTTTCTTTTGAATGCGTTGAGATAGAGGTTTGATTTTATTACAGTTTAAAGGTATTATAGACTTGAGTATTTGATATGAATTTCAATTAAATACGTTTACGCGTTCATGAGAAAAAGGGTAGTAGGTATAAAATTATTCAAAATATTTTTTTCATATGATGCAAAAAAAATATTTTGGTTTTCGCAATTTTTCCTTTATCTGTGCTCTAAGGAATTACTTCGTGCCAAATTTCAAGATTCTGAGTTCACGGGAAGTGCCCCGTAGGTTTTGATTTATTTGGTAATGTCGAAAATTTGCTGAAATTTGCGACATATTCGACTATATCTTTTGATTGCGTTGGCCTAGAAGTTTGAAATTTTCACAGCTCTAAGAGGCAATAGACCTTAGTATTTCCTATAAATTTCAGCTTATTACCTCCACGCGTTTCAGAGAAAAAGGGTCTTGACAGACAGACAGACAGACAGACAGACGGACAACAAAGTGATCCTATAAGGGTTCCGTTTTTTCCTTTTGAGGTACGGAACCCTAAAAATCACGCTCAGTCAAACTACTGTATATCTCTTTACCGTGATATAAGTAAGTACCAACCTAATTAATTATTTCACAAGCTAACACTTTCGTGCAACTTCATCTTCGTCCGTTGAAGACCAGCGGGCTCAGAGAAGTGCCAATCGCTTAAAGCTAACCCCCTGTTCACTTTAATAAACTTAGAAGCAACTTTAGAAAAATTTTGACTATATTCAAATCTGTGCTTGCGACTTGAACGTCTGAGTGTCGCAGTGTAAAATTCTCAAACAATACAAAACACACTCTTCCCATTGTCCAGTACGTTTTCTCCAGTTACAGGTCAACTGGTAAAAACGCTACTTTAGCATTAAGTTAGTCCTAGCATTATGCTGAATATAAAATAAAAAAATAAAAAGGCAAAAACTTCTTTATGAGATTTTGAACACTAAGTTTTCCATGATCCAGATGAGCACGAGGGTTGGGAATCACATTACAACATCATTTTCTCAGGTCTACCAAATAAATCCAACTAAAAAATTAAACTTCTGGGTTCAGTAACTTGAATTGTTAACGTAATTCAAGCATTAAATTGGAGCAAAAACCTTATCTATCATCAAAAATATCAATCAAAATCAGCAGCAATCACTCGCTAACCGAAAACTGACCAAATCACCATACTTTAGGAAGTCCAATGAAAAAGTGACAAAGAATCAAAGATGCGCTATTATTTACGTCCAAACGTCAACACCCCTTACAATTTTGCTTCGTTCTCGTCAAACTCTAACTCAAACATTAGTCAATCTGTCAAACTATCTATCCAATCTTATATGCATAGGTTTTATATTCAAAAGACATGATATTAAATATGAATTTAACGTTAATCCGATTGTGATAAGATTATGTAATATTAATCTCAGCAACAGATGTAAGTGATCACTTAGCTTTAATGTGACTTGCATTTACACTTCGTTTTGTCTTCATGATGACATCGTTTTTCGACCATATTATTCATTTTCTTTTTTAATTTATTTTATTTATTTCAGACTTCCATACAGAACATTTAAATATCATATCAAATATCAAATAAATACATAAAAATTTAATTATAATTACATTAAAATTAAATCAAAGTTTAAATTAAAATGAAATCAAAATATATCAAATTAACAAACTCATTAAATAGAATAAATCCATTCAATAAAAAAGTAACAAAGAATCAAAGATGCGCCATTATTTACGTTCAAACGTCAACACCTCTTATAATTCCGCCTCTTTCAAACGTCTAACTCTAACTCGCATTAGACTTTCTACATTAGTCAATCTGTCAAACTATCCTATAGTATTTGCATAGATTTAATATCTAAAAGATATGACATGAGATAAATGAAGAATATACCAGGAAGTCACTATAATACTCATATCTAACGAAGTGTCGTTACGACGACGAACTAAGTACTAGTCTTCCGGTCCGAATTTAAATTATTGGAATGGAAAAACACTCCGAAATGCAGCAATCTGATTGTTTTTTTGGTGGGGTATGAATAAACCTAGGTAAAATAAGTAATAGGTAGGTATCTACTATCTACACAAAATATTCCTACGTGACAGTCATTTAAAAAAAAATCTGTTCAGACTTGAACCAGACGTAGCATGAAGTCCGGTAGCGCAAATCATAATGAAAACTTAGATAAATGCGAAAGACTTGTATGTTACCTTTATCCTATGATTTTCAGCCCCCCCTCTATATTTTAGCACATTTTCTCCAGTCTTAGGGCAACTGGTAAAAAATGCTATTGTAGCATTAAGTTAGTCCTAGATTTGTGCTGAATAATAAATAAATAATAATAAATAAAGACAGTAACTACATTCGAGAGATTAGTAATAACCTGGATCAGTCGCTAAGATTCATGGCCGTACAATCATCAGTCATAATGTAACGTCAATCAGTCATTCCCCGTGGCTCTATTAGTCATTGGTCTCCGGTAGCCGAATTATAAAACGTACGTCATTGTTGTAACGACCTCGCTGATGTGTTGTGACAACGGGAGACAAATGATGAAGCGCCTATTGGCGGATGACACTTCTTTAAATTAGTATGTCACTTGATTTTAAATGATTAGTTTAATGTTTTTTTTTTGTTGCATAAATATTACAATTAATATAATTACCATTCAATAAATACAATTATCATAAATTGTATATGTTTCTGTTTAGATTTTTTTTTTGCTTTTTAACTTAATAAAAACTATTTTTTTTAAATACTTACCTGCTCTGAACTGGCTCATCTAGTGGCACGTTTATGATAAGTATTGAGCTTGATTCTCATTGTACCACCTGGAAAAATATAGCTCTGGACAGGACGGAATGGCGTGACGGAAGGGAGGCCTTTGCCCAGCAGTGGGCCATAAATGGCTAATATAATAATAATTATGTATTAAATGATAGTTTTACAAAAACGTATATTATAAAACTAACCTCGACGTTTCGGCTCAGTTACATGAGCCGTGGTCACAAGAGGACTGCAAAGGCGACCGACGGTCCTGCGGCATCGAAAAGGTAGTAATTACAACTATCCGCACTTGGTCAAAATTTAATGTTCTCGGGTTTTTTTTTATATAAGTACTTACAAAGAAGTAAGTAGACGCTCACCTGATGGTAAGAGATAACGCTGCAATCCGTACAATGCTACCCAGGATTTCAAAATGATATAAAATTCTAGGTGCATTGCGCTTCTTACTCCCATATAAGTCAGTAATAAGATTTAAGATGCGTTCACGTAAATTGGTTCGTTCGTTGGTATATTTGCCAGTGTCAAATAAAATTATATCCGCTTTACTAAAATCTAACGGAAGACCAAAAAAAAGTAAAAAATAGTCTATGGTTAGCTGACAAAGTGCCTCGCCAGTGACGCACTGACATATCGATAATCGAGTCGATTTAGAATATAATTAATCGATGTCCGAATTACCTGCCCTCGCTCGTTTATCAACGTAGATAAGTTTGCGGTCGTGGACCTAAGAACTAATGCACAAAATCTCTTGGAAAAAGAAATGATGCACCCTAAGTACGCCTTAAACTGGCGGTAGGCCTCAGCTGTGACTAGTTACCCACTACAGGACAAAACCGTGTCGCCAAGCGGTCTTTATGACGTGTTCCGGCATCATTCACATCAGCACAGGGAGGGAAATCAATGTTGCCATTCTGATCTTAAGTACCTTCATTCATGTTGAAAATTGTATTTCGACAGCAATGCATAAAAAAAAGTTATAGTAAAAAAAGGCGCTGGTGATTCGTCGAAGCAGCGTAAATTTTCCTAAGCATGACATAATGTATAACTGTATAAGTAAAATTAGTGTCCTCAGTCCTCCATTTTTGTGCTTCTTGTTGGCTTCTTGATTCAATAATGACAGTACCTCAGTTCGCAGTTTAAAAATGGAAATAAAACCTCCTCAGACAACAATGCCGGCCCATTTGAATTGAATTCTTTGAAGTTTCGCTCACATCTATCCTTGCGAAGCCTTGTTTGAATGGAGAATAAACAAACGTTTCGCGTCCATATTTATTTCTTAATTTAAATAGTTTCGGTTGGCAGCGTGATTTATTTTGCCGTTGAAAAGAGAACGTTTTGAAATAAAAATAGATTAAAATGTAATTTGTCTGGTTTCACACATTTAGTTTTGGAAGATCTATGTTTTATTTCCATTTGTGAGGCATGCGGGGTCTTCCGGAAATGTCAAATTGACAACTTTCGACCATCAAAAAATCAAAATATCAAAATGATCCGTTGCCTATAAATATCAAATTGCAACTCAAAGTTAAAACCGTACTTAATTAAAAAGCAATCATAAGGTTATTGATTTGAAGAATTTTCAGTAGGTAAAAATACATATAACAAGAATGCCATTATCTAAGTAGGTACTTGGTTCTTTGGTACCTATAGCAGATCGCAACTTCGTAGGTCCTATAGATATAGCTAAAAATACGAGCCCCCAAGGCATTCCTTTCCGCGCAATGTGATCCCAAAAACGTTTAATATCAAATAAACAATTTAAATACATCATCGCAAATTACTGCGCGTACGCACCTGCACCCGTCGCCATTACTCTTTTTAATTATATCTTTGCGCATGGCAACATTAGCTCTTGCCGGAAGGCATACTGGCAATACTTCCATGAAAGGTCACTGGTCACAATAGTGTGACGTAAAACATGACTTAATGACCATTTTATTCGCACTTCCGTTTAAAATTTAAAAAAAAAGTGTTGATGCATATTTCCATTTTTATTTACTTTGTAATTGCGAAAAGTTAAAGCTACTGCACCGTTTTAAATGAAGTTTATTGTGTTGTAGCTTAATATATTCTAGTTCTCTTCTTATTAATTCCTATTTCTTTATATTTCTCTCGTTAGCCCTATCGTCGACTACTGCTAGACATTGCCATGGGAATGCCGGACCACCTTTACTCTGTATTAGGTAAAGTATACCATAATAATATGAATATCCTATTATTTTTACATAATAATATTATGACTTCATATTATAACATATATAACTTCGATGACATATCTTTTATATACTTATTTGATTCCCTTCAACACCCATAGTTCTAAATACAAAAACATAATTCTACCCTTATAACGGTTTTACAGCGGCCATATTGAAAACGAAAAGGCGCGAAAAAATAGACAGCACATCAATTTGTCAACGCGAGTCGCACGGGGCAGTAATTGGTGGGCACAGATGATAAAAACACACCATTGTTTATTCAAAATGTAAACAGACACCGCCCAACTGTGGGCCAGTGTTAATAATTATTGTCGATGGTATTTGTTTTTTTTTTAAGTGTAACCTTTTTGATGTTTTAAAATGTGTCGTGTTAGAGAGTTAGAATGATGTGAATGAATGGATAGTAGAGCAATGAAAACCTTTTAATCTTCTATACAATACAGTTTTTATGTATGTATCAATAGATATAGTAGATGTTTGTTACTCGTCTAAACGGATGAACTGATTGAGCGGAAATTGGGTATGTAGAGGAATAACTAACACATGTAGCGTTCTTAACTGCTAGAATCTGGAACCAGCGAGCAGTTGATGTGTATCCAGCTTTAATATTTTATAAACAATAAGTTATAGAGACAAAACTCCATTGTTTATTAACTAAATGTAAACAAAGACCGCCCAACTGTGGCCCGTAAATAATTACATTGATTGTCTATGGTATCTTTTTGTTATAAAGGTGTAAGTTACACCTTTATAACTAAAAGATACACCGTGTAACCTTTTTGATGATTTTAAAACGTTTGAATGATTTTATAGAATGGTATTTTTTTTTACTTTTTGGCTTTGCTATTAGGGGGGAGGGGGGATAATTTTTTGTCTTAGGGAGATAGAAAATACTTATCGTACACCAAAAAAAAAGAAATACGTTGCAAGCTTATATTTATTAGCAAATTATAAATGTACAGGCTAAAAAGCGATTTCTTCCAGACAACCGGCCATTTCTTCCAGACCACCTCTTATCTCAGATCTTAGCTAAAAGATTTTGTATTTACTTATTTATTTTCTACTATAGTTTTAGATGATTGATGATAGGTATTTAGTTTTTAAGGTAGGTATTTCATTTATGTTCTTAATTATTATTGTTTAAAGTTGAATAAATTTCGTTTATTCCTTTTTTCTACAACTACTTTCTACACAGTTCACTCTCAATAAATTTCGGACACAAGCTTCCTCAAAGACAGACCGTCCAACATTTGCATAGTCTCGAAATATTTTAAATTAGGCCGATATCTGCAGGTGACATCTAAACCTGAGACATATGCAATAAATAACGTGGAAACTGGAGCGTCGCCCGCATTGTATGCAGATCGCACGTCCGCCTCTGACGGTGGATTTACATCGACTGGACCATAGACAATACGTTCATCTGTATCTCCGAACTTAGATCACACCTCATTTGAGGAACCTTTTTTAACTTTAAAAAGGAAAGGAAAATTCGGCGGGATGTACTTTTTGGGTATGTTTATTCTTTACTAATGACTCGATGATGCCTGAACCGATTTATTGGGAAATATTTTTTTCCGTGAAAGGATTTTAAAAAGACACTTCACACATATCATGACTCCAATTAAATTTTATCGAAAATAGTTGAGCAATTTTCCAGCTAACTATTAAAAAGTGCGTTTCGCCCTCGCTTATTGAAATGCGAGTTTTTTTTATTCCCTTTTGATAACCATCATAATGTCAAGTTCTCACACCTCATAATAAAATAACTCCAATCTTGAGATATAATTGAGAAAGGTGCCAGAACTAACACTGCATCGTTATCCCATATTTTCAATAATAGAAACAATGCACGATCATTAGATGAAAAACATTGGATTTAGTTTGCTGAAAATAAATGAAGCAGCCTTAGTAAGCTCTTTTACACGTACACATAAATTCATACAGCTTGCGCACTACAAAATCTCTTCTACAGTATACCTAAAGGCGATTCCGCACTAAATTGCCACGATGCAAATTCGATCTGAATACGTCAATAAATGACAATCCAGCCGTTTTGTATGGTAACTTACAATATTGTACCAAAGTATAGGCATAGAAGTTTTAAATAAAAAGCGGCTGATAATTTAAATACTGCACATTTACAGCATTGGTGGGTATTTTTTATAGAGATTAGGGCTGCGTTTGACCACAGTCTCACCTGTTGGTAAGTGATGACGTGGTCGAAGATGTTGCGCACAGACCTAGTAAATTACCTATTAACCCTCGATTTAAAGACTCCTAAGTTGTAATTAACAGGAAACACTAATGCTGGCAGAGAGTTCCAAACCTTCACCGTGCGGATAATGAAGGTTGAACTAAATCGCTTCTTACGGACAAATGGAATATTAACCATGTAGCGATGACGCAGCGCTGTTCCGGTCAGTGCGCTGTGCACGCAGTATGGCTTACTCTCCTTTTTAAAATTACATCGATGCTTTATTTCTGTTTAAATGGAACTACTTCCAGTATTGTATTATTTGGCACCACTATTGTTCAAACTTCGAACGGCAATAGTGCCTCATTAGTCAACCTCGTTAGCACAGCACCGCCGCAAAACTCTTTATCTCCGCCTCATGTCAAATATCTACCGATCTCAAACTATTTCTTCCAAAGAGGTTTGAACACAATCGACGTAAAAAGAAAACTCTTTGGCAAAACAAGGTTTTTATTGAATTAAGTGTCATAATTGTCTGTATGTTAGTTAGGTTTTCGCTGATCATGAATGACACGCTTTTTTCTCTTTAATACTATTATATTTTTAAAAGAATTAATTAACATAAAATAACAAATAATATTAGAAGTCAATAAAATCAATAATAATTAAATTGTAAACCAATGTTAATGTAGTAGGTACGTTGCTAATTATGTTTTCGAAATTTAATCTTTAATATTACGTCTAATGTCTTATTTGTATCACATCTTTTGGGTGTTTTATCTATGCCCAAAAAACACCAGTGTGTTTTTAAAAAACACACCTGCCAGTAGCCAGATGCGTATCAACCAAAGAGTTTTCGACTTTTCGAAATGCGAATCTCGATGACGTTTCCCGCGTTCCTTTTTCAAAATGCCCGCGAGTTGTCAACCGTGGCATAGACAACGAGCGCATTTGAATTTGCGATTTGAATATAAAGGTCGGTTCACGTGTTGAGGCCATACATCAAAAGAGGATCGTCTTGAATGCATTGGACACAAATAACAAAGTTAAACAGTGACTGGACACAAACGCGTTATAGATTTGGATGTGTCCCATCACAGAATCACAGGAAATAAACGTTAAAAGAACCGAACAATAAAATAAATCTCAAAAAAAAACGATAGAGCAGAACTTACTCTACATTTACGAAAAGGTAATTATTGTTGTTGTTGAAAAAAAAAATATGCCAATATTGCTTTGAAAAAAAAATCAAGTCTCGCAACTCAGTTCTTCTACCCGTATAAGGATCCATGTAACTAGTAGTTCGCCTCGAACTGGGACCTCGCAGACCCAATTTCCCTGAAAATGTTAAAAGCTTGGGTTTTAGGTAAAAGTTATATAAGTATCTACGAAGTATAAATGTATGTATATAAATGTATGTATAACCTATAATATTCGTAAAAGGGAAAAAAATATTCGTAAAAGGAAAGGAAAATGCCATAATTGAAAGTAATTTTAAAACTCAAAATACGTAGGTAGGATATATTTAAAAAAAACTTTATCTCTGTGACTATTCTATTGTTGTGATCAAAGTTTCAATAATAATAAGATATTAAGGATATTCACTTGCAGAAAATAATAGAATAAAATAATTAATATTTCTATAGTTTTTTACAAAAAAAATCATAAAATCTTCATAGTTGGTAGCACTTATTTACGAAAAAGTTGCCGATGCAGTGGAGATTAGAAGAATTGGAATTGGAAAAAAATATCTAGCTTCACTTGTGTTATACAGCAAATTTATTTGTGTTTGTTATTTGTTAAGTCTCATAATCTTGTTAACTTTTCCTTAAATAAATAAATTTACGACAGCTATTGATATTGTAGCTAATTCTAACATTTTTGTCGTAGCAGCCGACGATGACTTGGACTTGGAGCGAGAACGCAGAGCTTTGACAGTCACACGTAACATGTTGGCTCGCAGGTTTTCAAGATGTATCTCAAGGCATTATCAGACTTTATATACGTGCAGGTCTTCGATCACATTTGCACTTTCCATCAGGTGGGATGTGATCAAACGTAGGCCTAATTAGTATTTAAAAAAACTTGTGGGTGAACTTTACAAACAGGGATCTCAAGGCGCTGCGGATCCAGTACAACAATGCTTTCAGGATGCTTTTGGAGCTGTCTCGATACTACAGAGCATCAGGGATGTTTGCAGATGCTATTTATTTATTTATTTAAGGACAGCCAACGCAGGAAACACATTACAATTAAAAGTCTTAAGGCTATTATGTCTTTAGTCTGTGTGATCCTACAATTATAGGATGCCACAGCGTGCACAACTAAACATTACAACATTATCAAAATAGGACAAAGTTAATAAAAATCAAAACAAACAATAACACAAAATAAAATTAAATTGAATTAAACTGAAATGAAATGAAATTCTTCTTATACAAAACAAAATAATTCTTCTTATACAAAACAAAATAAAATAAAAACAGATGTATCAACAAAAATAAAAAAATTACTAAATTAAGATACTGTAGCTTGTTTAAGTGACTTTTTAAATTTCGAAATTGAATCAGTTATGTCTAAATCGTGGCTTTTGGATAGTGAATTATAATTTCTACAGAGGCGTGACATGGGTGCGTTATAGCCGAGATTGGTTTTAGAGTATGGTACAGTGAACAGATTGTAAACTTTTTTTCTTGGCAGTCGAGCAGGAGTGTTTATTTGGAGGAGATTTGTTAATTCATTGCAGTCAATGTTTCCATTAAATATTTTGTGTAAGTTTGTCATGTCTGTCATTTTTCTGCGATCGGAGAGAGATGTCATGTTGTAGTGTTTGAGACGAGATTTATAGCTGTTAAGTTTTTTAGCTAGATGGTCTGAGTATGACAAGTGATAAACAAGTGCTAGAGTGGATGATGGTTTTATATCTTGCACCCGCACGATCATTTAAATGCATAATAATATATTGAGTAAGTCAACATGGCTATTTACTTATCTGTTAGGGAACCAAACCTAGGACCGAATTGTCAAAAATGTATGAAATGACGTATTACGTCGCATCGATTTTTGACAATTCGGTCTTTGGTTCGGTTCTCTGACGGATAAGTGAATATCCCTGCAGTTCTCATAATATTACAATCGATAAACATTGTAATTTTGTATTCTCTTTAACTCGATAACCCTTGCACCGATTTGAATCATTTTTGGAGGTGAGAATTCTTTTAGTTTGTACTACCTGTTTAAAAAAAATTATCAAGACTGGATCATCGGTTTCATTGTAATAAAGCAATCTCTTTAACTCTAGAACCTTTCGACCGATTTGGCTCATGTTCGAACTTAAAAATTCTATGGATTTATATTACGCGTTTGCAAAGTTTCATAAAGATTGGACCATTGGTTTTCCAGTTATCGCGTAACAAACATACATACAAACATACACTTTTGATAATATATTTATGTCGCTTATAAAAAATGTGTATATGTTAGAAAAAAAATTATCAGTGCTCCAGTTTTGAAATAATCGTAAGACCTATCGTAAAGACTTTAAGTCACCTATATCTCTACAACTCTAAATTCCATTTGGCTATTTTTTTACTATAATTATTATATTAACCTACTTTACTTGTGTGCAAAGTTTCATTTAATTTGGATTAACCGTTTTCGAGTAAATGTCGATCAAACTTAAGCACCAGAGGTCAACCGTTAAACTGGACAAAACGCAGGCTTTTCGCGGCTCTCGACTCTAAGACCTCGCTTCGCTCGGTCGATAATTTTTTTAAATATTAATATTACGAATTACGGTCACTTTAAAATAAATGTTTATAATTTTTTTTATGTTTTTTTTTAAACTACGGCGTAGGTACCCTATTATATTTGCTTTTATGCAACGTGCATTAACATCTGCGTTTCTTAAGCAATAAAATCGCTAAACGACTATTGGTAGTGATTAGTTAATGATCGTAAACTTTAGTTTTCAATACAATTTCAGTGCCTAAATATTAAGGTGCGTTTCCACCGAGCGGAATGGAGCTCAGCGAGACTTGAAGTGACCAAACGCGATGCTCAAAATATCTGGTCCGATTGTAAACTGGTTACACACCAAACAAACGAAGTCCAAGGAATAAATGGGGTTTATACACCCTACTTACACTGTCAGAGTCAAATGACAATTTATAGGTTGTGTTGCGAACCTATATGTTGCAGTTTCACGTCGCCTAGATAACAACAGGGTCTGCAACATGACCTAACGACTGCCTCCTACATATCTTATAGGAAACAGCCGGGACCCACAGTTTTACGTGTCTTCCGAAACACGGTAGCGAAAATCTTGGACGAAGGGGTTCGTTGGCAATCGTTGACGCTGTGTGGACGATTTAGCCTTACTCTTACTACGTAGCAATAGTTTCTATTCGTTCACTTAGCGAAGGCCACTATAACATGCCGCGGTCGAGTGCTTCGCTGTACCCGCTGCCCCGGCATTATGGCGTCCCACAGGAACTCTCCCAGGTTTTTAGTGGGTATCCCCGCCGCGCCCATACAAGGCGGGGGAATCCCACATACTGCCACGCGTTCCCAGCGTGGGATGATGATGCGTATCGTATTTTTCAAAAAAAGGCCACCATAACATTTGAACCGAGTCTAAAGAGGCAGTGCATGATGAAAAATTTTCAAGGCAAAATTTTCAAGTCTCTGCTCCAGTGGAAACTGCACTTTTCTTCGTCTCAATGGAAACGCACTGGTAGCTAGATGGCTAAGGTATTTATGTGACCGTTTGGTTGAAAGGTGCCTAAGCTCTGGCTATTAGCAAAGTGCAGGTAACCTCGATCCTTCCCGCGAATATAAACGTATTGTGTGCATTTAAGCTGGTGACACACATAGCCGGAAAGCGCGTGAAAACGGTGCGTTCCGGGAATGATGGGTACGAGAGGGTTATCTGGTACTCCTCGTGCACGAGTCGATCTACTGAAACAACTCGGCGGCTATCCTGCGCACAGAGGTCCTCAAACAAATATCCTAAATCAATGATCCTGCATCGTTTTTGTGACGATGGACTGAGAATCGGTGGCAATCGGAAGCCTTAGCCATTTTCTCATCAACTTTACCACAGCTCATCATAATCAACACATCATAAGTACAAACTATCATATACAAAAATATCATACCTCTATCATACAAGAACTCTTCCTAAAACCACGGTAAAGAGATAAAAACGGTTAAACACGTGAGGCGGCGAGACGCCGCGTGCGCCCGCTCAGTGTACGCTAAGACGATTGACGCTGGTTTACATTAACCACGGTAAAGAGATATACAGTAGTTTGACTGAGCGTGATTTTAAAACATAAATACCTACAGTCTCGCGGTACATGCGCAAGTCATAGGGCTGCCGGGCAGCCGCTGCGCTGCCCGCATATAGTAGGTACCTACCTATTTCATATCATCTACTTACTTAAGCTACTATCTAGACAAGACAAGAGACAAGACAAGAGACAAGACAAGAGACAAGACGAGACAAGACAAGAGACAAGACAAGAGACAAGACAAGAGACAAGACAAGAGACAAGACAAGAGACAAGACAAGAGACAAGACAAGAGACAAGACAAGAGACAAGACAAGAGACAAGACAAGAGACAAGACAAGAGACAAGACAAGAGACAAGACAAGAGACAAGACAAGAGACAAGACAAGAGACAAGACAAGAGACAAGACAAGAGACAAGACAAGAGACAAGACAAGAGACAAGACAAGAGACAAGACAAGAGACAAGACAAGAGACAAGACAAGAGACAAGACAAGAGACAAGACAAGAGACAAGACAAGAGACAAGACAAGAGACAAGACAAGAGACAAGACAAGAGACAAGACAAGAGACAAGACAAGAGACAAGACAAGAGACAAGACAAGAGACAAGACAAGAGACAAGACAAGAGACAAGACAAGAGACAAGACAAGAGACAAGACAAGAGACAAGACAAGAGACAAGACAAGAGACAAGACAAGAGACAAGACAAGAGACAAGACAAGAGACAAGACAAGAGACAAGACAAGAGACAAGACAAGAGACAAGACAAGAGACAAGACAAGAGACAAGACAAGAGACAAGACAAGAGACAAGACAAGAGACAAGACAAGAGACAAGACAAGAGACAAGACAAGAGACAAGACAAGAGACAAGACAAGAGACAAGACAAGAGACAAGACAAGAGACAAGACAAGAGACAAGACAAGAGACAAGACAAGAGACAAGACAAGAGACAAGACAAGAGACAAGACAAGAGACAAGACAAGAGACAAGACAAGACAAGAGACAAGACTTGGACTCTTACTCGCACTCTTACTCAAACTCTTACTCGAACTCTTACTCGCACTCTTACTCGAACTCTAACTCGGACTCTTACTCGGACTCTTACTCAAACTCTTACTCGAACTCTTACTCAGAATCTTACTCTTATTCGCACTCTTACTCGGTCTCTTACTCGCACTCTTACTCGGTCTCTTACTCGCACTCTTACTCGGAATCTTAATCGCACTCTTACTCGGACTATTACTCGCACTCTTACTCGGACACTTACACGCATCCTTACTCAGTTTCTTACTTGCACTCTTATCGGACTCTTACTCGCACTCTTACTCGGTCTCTTACTCGCACTCTTACTCGGTCTCTTACTCGCACTCTTACTCGGTCTCTTACTCGCACTCTTACTCGGACACTTACACGCATCCTTACTCAGTTTCTTACTTGCACTCTTATCGGACTCTTACTCGCACTCTTACTCGGTCTCTTACTCGCACTCTTACTCGGAATCTTAATCGCACTCTTACTCGGACTATTACTCGCACTCTTACTCGGACACTTACACGCATCCTTACTCAGTTTCTTACTTGCACTCTTATCGGACTCTTACTCGCACTCTTACTCGGTCTCTTACTCGCACTCTTACTCGGAATCTTAATCGCACTCTTACTCGGACTATTACTCGCACTCTTACTCGGATACTTACACGCATCCTTACTCAGTTTCTTACTTGCACTCTTATCGGACTCTTACTCGCACTCTTACTCGGTCTCTTACTCGCACTCTTACTTCAGCAGAATACTTTTAAAAATAAAAAATAAATATTATAATAACTTCATACTAACTTACCTCAAAAACAGCGTAATATCGAATGCTATTTTTTGCCATTTTATGTAATTTATTATATTAAGTATACATACGTCCAAAGTAAATAACGTAAATTACACTAAATACTTGCAAAAAACTATCGCGACGTCCGCCCGTCGCTGCATGGCACCCGCTTCTGGATTATATACCCACTTCTACCCACATCTGCCCACATCTACTCACTCCCAAATTCCGGCCGTTTCTATGGAGTCAAACTACTGTATATCTCTTTACCGTGCATTAACAGTGTATTAACGTCGATATTAGTACGTATTATTATAATACTATTATAATTCCCATCCTGGCGGCCATATTTCATTCCGCCACAATTACACTGGACGCCACCTCTTTAATAATATCAATGACATTTTATATCTTAGAGACGCTGTTGAACGCCTCATGCATCTTTTTTTTTGGCCGAAAAAAAATCCATTACGCAACATCACCCCACGACGGGGGGCGCGGGGCGGTATGTGGGACTCCCCTGCCGAAGATGGGCGCGGCGGGGATATCTACCCACTAATAAACCTGGGGGTGTTCCTGCGGGACGCCATAATACCCGGGCAGCGGGTACGCCGAAGCACTCGTCTGTGCCAACGCCTCACACACCCACGACCCACACCAACATGGCGTTGTGTGAAATGTCCTGAAATATTTATTTACCCATCTCTTATTATTATTTAACTCAGTATCTACTTACATAAGTTCTCGGTGCTATTTTGGAAAAACTTTTCAATTGCTCTTAGTTTACAAGTGGAACTCATCAAAGGGAAGGAAGAAAAGTTCCTACTGCTCCCAACAATTAAATTGATTACTATCTCAGAACTAGGAAGTACCTTTTGAAACAAAAAAACTGTATATTTTCAAAATTTTCGATGAACACACCAAAGACACCAACGTCTAATAACTTACCTTACTCCGATTTTTTTTAACTCAGTTAAAAAGATCCCATGCCCTTAGCATAACGTATTTATAACTTAAAATGTCATCACTGACAATAAAATGCATTTAATATAATTTATAGAAGCAAACTTATAAGGAAGGACATTAATGATGACAAATGGAGCCCTAACTCTGGACGACGTGTTTAGTTGTCGATTTAAGGAAAAGCCTGGCACAAACTATGCTGGGCCGCATCGCAAATCGCATAATAAAATCCGCCTGCGTACATTTTTGTATGAACATTCTACATTATGGCCATTTTATATGGCCATTCTTCAGGCCTATGATACAGCCCGCTGCTCTAGTATCTATGCGTTGGTTCATATAAAATGTATGAAAGCGATGCAGGCGGATTCTTATTATGCGGTGCGGCCCGTTCTAGTTTGTGCTTAGCTTTAATAAGTATCGAAAGGTGGCCAATAATTATTGTGCTATCTATTTCAGGCGCGGATCCAGACCATGATTTTGGGGGGGGTCATCGGCAAAATTTTTTCTCAAACTAAGATTTTATTTGGGAAACATTTAACCATAGTCTTACAATGTTGTGTTTTAGCTTGCTCTGAGTAGCAAGAAAACTAAATATTTTTATTTATAAACGCGCGAGCAGGTTTCTGCGAGCGCCGAGAAAATTTTGAATTTTTCAGCACGAAAGATGTATTTTTAGCTTGCTCCGAGTGGCAAGGAAACTAAATATTCTTATTTATAAACGCGCAAGCAGCTTGCTGCGAGCGCAGAGAAAAATTTGATTTTTTTATCACGAAAGATGTGTTTTTAGCTTGCTCCGAGTGACAAGGAAACTAAATATTTTTATTTATAAACGCGCGAGCAGCTCGCTGCGAGCGCCGAGAAAATTTTGAATTTTTCAGCACGAATGATGTGTTTTTAGCTTGCTCCGAGTGGCAAGGAAATTAAATATTCTTATTTATAAACGTGCGAGCAGCTCGCTGCGAGCGCAGAGAAAATTTTGAATTTTTCAGCACGAAAGATGTGTTTTTAGCTTGCTCCGAGTGGCAAGGAAACTAAATATTCTTATTTATAAACGCGCGAGCAGCTCGCTGCGAGCGCCGAGAAAATTTTGAATTTTTCAGCACGAAAGATGTGTTTTTAGCTTGCTCCGAGTGGCAAGAAAACTAAATATTCTTATTTATAAACGCGCGAGCAGCTCGCTGCGAGCGCCGAGAAAATTTTGAATTTTTCAGCACGTAAGATGTGCGTTCAGCTAGGTCCGAGTGGCAAGGAAACTACATATATTATTTTTCTTTATAAAAGCGCAAGCAACTGGTTGCGAGCGCCGAGAAAAATTTGAATGTTTCAGTACGAAAAATGTGCGTTTAGCTTACTCCGAATGGCTTGGAAATTAAATATTCTTATTCATAAACGCGCGAGCAGCTCGCTGCGAGCGCTGAGAAAATTTTGAATTTGTTAGCACCAAAGATGTGTTTTAAGGTTGCTCCGAGTGGCAAGGAAACTAAATATTCTAATTACGAAACGCGCGAGCAGCTCGCTGCGAGCGCCGAGAAAATTTTGATTTTTTCAGCACGTAAGATGTGCGTTCAGCTAACTCCGAGTGGCAAGGAAACTACATATTATTTTTCTTTATAAAAGCGCGAGCAACTGGTTGCGAGTGCCATGAAAAATTTAAATGTTTCAGTACGAAAAATGTGCGTTTAGCTTACTCCGAATGGCTTGGAAATTAAATATTCTTATTTATAAAAGTTCGCTGCAAGCGCCGAGAAAATATTGGATTTTTTAGCACGAACAATGTGCGTTTAGCTTGCTCTGAGTGGCAAAGAAACTAAATACATATCCTTATTTATAAAAGCGTGAGCAGCTCGCTGCGAGCGCCGAGATAATTTTGCCTTTTGTAAATTGTGCCAAAATATTGACTATTATAATATTATACATGGGTAAGAACCTCGCTGCAAGCGCAAAGGCTGAGCCGCAAGGACAACATAAAGTGCGAACAGCTTGCAGCAGTTAATATAAACCAATTAATCCTAACTATGAAAGATGCTGAACAGCTTGCTACGAAAACCTATGGATAAATTGTAGGCGAGAACCGAAAAAAAAATTAAGTACACAAATTACTCAATGCGCTATCAACAGCCAAACAATTTTATGAGCTTGCTAATAAAGAGAAAAATTTCTAATTCTATGACACTGAAAGAAGCGTAAAACCAATCGATATGACCGGTTTTTTTTTCCGACTAGGATTTTGGGGGGGGTCATGACCCCCTTGACCCCCCCCCTGGATCCGCGCCTGATCTATTTACTATTTATGCTAATAAAAGGTTGTGCTCGCGGCTTTGCCCGCGTGGATTTCCTTTTTTACCAGAGGTTTATATAAAACTATTAAACCTATAGCTATCTGTGTTCCAAATTTCAACCCAATCCAGTCACCAATTTACTTCTGCTGCGATTGCTACTCCTGTGCGTTGATAGATCAGTCAGTCACGCATGCCTTTGATCTAGAAGATAATAGCAATTTATCAAA
This sequence comes from Hemithea aestivaria, assembly GCA_947507615.1. Classification (NCBI taxonomy): domain Eukaryota; kingdom Metazoa; phylum Arthropoda; class Insecta; order Lepidoptera; family Geometridae; genus Hemithea; species Hemithea aestivaria. Next base: position 14,706,323 of record OX382344.1, read on the forward strand.
GTGTTGGATAAACAAGGTGTAACAAACAATAATTAGAATAATATTCATTTAATTATCTACAAACAAATGTCGGCCATTACCCAAATTAAATTATCAACTTCAACCCGAACTAATTTCCAAGAAGGTTACCTACACGTAACATAACCTTTTTTAACGCAACCTATTTTTAACACATTTTTTTTAATTACGAAACTTTTAAGGCCAGTCATAGATAAATTAGCGCAGATCGAATCACTCGAATTTGAATACAGCGGAAACACAATGTTTTTACCGCGCTTTTAATTTAATTTGAATTTGGAATGTCGGCCGCGGCACCCCGCTGGTTATAAATGGCGTCAATACATCAACTGATGATATCTCTTTCATGTTTTGAAGAAGCGGCCGGTCAGTGAATTTATAAACACGTTGGACACACAGAATAACCCTAGCTTTTTATGTGAATAATATTATTTTTTATTGGGGCAAGTTAACTAAGATTTTAATTTATAAGATAAATCAAGTCGGTTCGGTGTTGTGTGCATGTTTTTAAATTCATTATCACTCATAACTACCTAATTTCAATTACAAATAAAAATTGCGCTTCTTCAAAAAAGAAGCAAAAAGTGCGCCTTACAAAATCTTAGAGCAACCATTTGGGTAAGTTTATATTTACGTCAGGCGTTACTTTCCTTAACACGCTTAATATTATTATTTTAGATTTTCTTTAAGGTCATTGTTTTTAATTGTTTAACTTCAGTATCAGATTTTATTAGTACTTAAATGAGAACATAATAGGTACCTTTATTGAACACACGCTTACCAACCAAAATTTAATACAACCCGTACAAATTATTTTTTAATAAATACGCAAAGCCATACACATTATGCTGTTTGCGCCCTCTATATTTTCTCCATTGTGTTCCTAATTATGATCATAATAAATTCTATGCTTATTAAATGTGCAATAATGAAGTTTTTATTATAATGTTACCGATATTTAGCATATTATAATATCGGTACATTTTTACAACACTATTTTAGAGGTGCATCACTACTCACTACATAAACGTCAAATTAATCATCTGTGAAATTGAAAATGACAGATGCCAAATCCAAAATGGAAACAACTCGAGAGGAGAATCCTCAAGAAATTATACAAATTGAATCCCCACCACTAACTGCAGCCGCTTTCACCATGGTACATCTTCCACCATTCATTTACTATGCCGTTGAGGCTAGCGGACAGTTCAGTGACTAGTGTAAATTAAAATTACAGGGCACGGCAATGTTCGCGCGAGTAACTTTTTACCCCACGCTTTTGTACAATGTCTTCATGGAAAAGGTGACCAGCAGGCGCTGGTATGATCGGATAGATGACAGTGTGATCCTAGGAGCCCTTCCGTTCCAAAGTATGACCAAACAGGTGAGTTTTGTGGGTCAATTTTGACCTTGATTTTTTAGGGGCGTTTGGTTTGCAAGACCTAGAAAGTTGATGATTATAATAATTATTTGTGACCTCTTTTCATTTAGTTTTTAAATGAAATGTATTTCTATTTTTTATGCAAAATCTGTTACAATTAGACCATTCTTAGATCTTTCAAAAAATATGTTATTATTTCCTATAGCTCTAGAATGCACTTCTATGAGAAAATTAGACAGGAAACTTTGTTTATTTAACTGCTTGTTTCACAATGTTTGGTTTGGTTATATTTATTTGCAAGGAAGTGGATGTGATAATATAGAAGTTCCCAGTCATCTTTGTCTTCTAGGTAGGTACCTATATTAGAAATTAAAATTTAATACCATAACTAACTCAACCTTATTTAATTTCCTGCTCTCTCTATAAAGATGAACTTGAGAATCAGGTGCTAAAATTTATGAAAATTCTTAATGTATACTGTCCTATTGCTGGGCAAAGATATCCCATATACCTTCACTCATCTCCAACCTACCTATACCAACTCTGATCAGCCGACCAGCTGTGTTTATAGGTCATATCACCATCCCAGGCGAATAAACGGATAACTGCAAAAACTCAACTCTACAGAAAAAATAAAAAACCTATCTTTTGTTACAACATTTGTTCCAGAAACCAGACTTTTAACATGTTCATGGACACTTGCATTATTAAAAAAAATACAATATGACACACCAATTTCCATACAACGTCTGTAGGCGGATTGTCATATGTAATAGATTATTATAATGTCTGTTATGGCAGCAACCTATATACCTATGGCTATATACGATAACGTCTGTAGACGGAAGACATATCAAACATTTCAGAATGTGAGCACTATGACCATTACGACCATGGACAGTACCGTCTATAGGCGGGTATCATAACAAGCAGAGCAATAGAAGTGTGATGAGACATTTGTCGGCGGGGGATGGTTGGACGTCGGACGTCGATGGACGTGGTGCCACATCGAAATTATATTTTTTACGCCTATCGACGGAGTGTCCATGAACGTGTTAATATGTACTTATTTATTACAAGAAAAATGTAAAAAAAATTGAGTATATGTATTTGAAATTTGGACGTATCCATATATATATAGAATCCTATCCTATTTTTATAGAATTTGAATGTGAAATAAAGCAAAAACAAGATAATGGTGATTATCTGTTTATTCGCCAGGGACAGTGTTATTATCACCAGCTTATTTTTGGCCTTGTTGATCAAATATATTATCATGAGATAGGGAATTGTGTGTTTTTATAATAACAATTATACTACCCCTATGTGGAAAGTTTTTGTGCAGAGGGTGATTCACCAAGTGTACATACCACGCTAAATTTGATCTGTCCAATCAAATTTAGTCCAATACAACTATATCATTCTATATCATTATTATAATTTTTTTTTTGTTCTATATCATTTTGAAATTTATTGACTTTTAATTCACCAATATATTTTTTATTTTAATTGTTATGACATTATTATTTATTTGATTTAATTTCTAATATTTTATTTTTTATTATTAGTATTATTTATTAAATTGTTTTAGAATTTTAATGTAAATTATTCTAGTAGCTGTTATTGACATGTTCATTATTAAATTTTATTATTATTATAATTTCTGTGTACTCTTGGCACCCTATTTAACACGTTCATGGACACTTGCATTATTAAAAAAAATACAATATGACATACCAATTTCCATACAACGTCTGTAGGCGGATTGTCATATGTAATAGATTATTACAATGTCTGTTATGGCAGCAACCTATATACCTATGGCTATATACGATAACGTCTGTAGACGGAAGACATATCAAACATTTCAGAATGTGAGCACTATGACCATTACGGCCATGGACGGTACCGTCTATAGGCGGGTATCATAACAAGCAGAGCAATAGAAGTGTGATGAGACATTTGTCGGCGGGGGACGGTTGGACGTCGGACGTCGATGGACGTGGTGCCACATCGAAATTATATTTTTTACGCCTATCCACGGAGTGTCCATGAACGTGTTAAAACTTTTAAATTTATAACAAAATTAAAATGTAAACTAACACTAGATATATAAGAAACATGTAACTAACAAATTATGGTCTGAATTGGCTGAATAAACAATTTTATTATATTATTATTATTATTATAATAAAATGAGAAAATAACAGGGCTCACAGGTCAATTCAAAAGACGTGTTAAGAGGGTATATATCGAGTGACGACTCTCTCGCTCGCACAATTTGACAAATTTTGAAATATATATTCAAGGAATTAATTTATTGAAAATTCCTCTATACAAGTCCTGCATAAAATTATTGCACATATTTTAAAAGTGTTTTCAGTGAGATATATTAAAAAATGGGATGAGGAGCGATGTCGAAAAAGTTTTTTTTTTTTTTCAAAAAATCTCATTATTCCATTTTTTATATTTGTATTAAATGGAACATAATAATTTCAGTTAAAAGACGAGGAGAATGTCAGAGGAGTGGTGTCAATGAATGAAACATACGAGCTCAAGATCTTCTCCAATGATGCTGAGGTGAGTCATTTATATTATTATGTCGCTCTTTAACACGGGCTAAGCCCGGGCCTTTTTATAGGCATGCACGGAGACAAAAAAATCCAACGTGCAGAGGCCCTTTGGGCTTTTAATATAAATGTAATGGGTGACACTTATTGGAGTCTATCTGTGTGTCCATCTATATATACAAACTGGGCTCAAAGACATATTTATATATTATTATTATTATTTAATGATGCACAAGCAGCTCTAACACAACCTCTATATAAGACATATTGGAAATTATTTTATAACTAAAACGGCACAACTGACATCCAATATTGTCAACCACGGTTTCGGACAATAGGGACGTTGGAAAGGTCTAAATTTTTAAAATACAATTAGTCCGTAATTTTAATAATAAAAAAAATTTCGATACGTATTTTTTTTCTTGCAAATAACATAAAAAATGTTTGAGATATAACGCTTATAAGAATCTGTGTTGGGATGCGTGACGTCACACCACTAAACAGAATTGTACTAGATTGAGTGGTGTGACGTCACGATCAAGCATCTTTAGTGCTTTATATCTCCCACGTTTTTTTATCAGATTTACAAATAAAAAAATACTTACGTGTCCAATATTTTTCAATAATCTACATTATGGACAAAAAATTTTTTTTGTCAACATCCCAATTACGATGTCCTTCATCAGGAGTTCACGCCTACAGAACCCGACGCTCACTGTATACTAATATTAGACGTGAATTGTCCCATTTTTTTGTTTGAGTTATTATTACAAAAACTCGGTGATCTGCCGTATTTTAAAAACTTATAATGTGCAGTTCAGCGAAACTAAACTTTTTAGTGTAAATAAGGCTAGTTTTAAACACTCAATTATTGATGTATTTAAAAATAGTGGTAATGATAATAAAAATAAGAAATAAGTTATGAAGAGTTATTTATATATTTTTATAAACTCATACACACGAGACACACACACACACACGCGCCCACACACACACACGCACGCATACATACAGACACACACGCACGCACACACGTACGCATGTGTAGGTGCACTACACTACATACCTACAAGTACCTTACCTTACCACGTACCTCAAGATCAATACCTGCGATGTACCTCACCATGTCCACAATATACCCGGACATGGCTACAACATACCTTACAACACAGCACCAATACCTACAAGTTACCAGGGAAGAAAGAAAACACAACACTCAAGCACTTCACTTCATTTATTTCACAACGTTCGTGTATGCAGATCTTCAAGAAACAATAGAAAACCATCGCCTTGAAAAGGGCGGTTTTTCTGCTGTTCAAACTAGAAACAAGACGCCTTGAAAAGGGCGGTTTTGTTGTTGTTTGTTCAATGAAGAAACAAGTCACACACGTCGCTGCAGTCCAGACTTCACACACGTCGCTGCAGTCCAGACTTCACACACGTCGCTCCAGTCTAGACTTCACACTTGTCACTACAGTCTAGAATCTAGACTTCTTCACAACACTTCGATGAGCTGGGGCGCACACGTGAACACGTGTGAGCGGCGAGGCGACGTCCGGGCGAATGAAGAGGCCAACTCCCGCGCGCTGTATTTACGAGAGCCGCAATATATATACCCTGCGCACATCGATCTGCGCATCAATTTTATATCACTGTTTCTATCTCTTTCATGTAAATATTTCTTCTCTTTCTAATTTCTCATAAAACTTTCTTTTGTGTACGCTAGTTGTAAGGTATTTATTTTGTATATAGGTAGGCTCATTTTTGTAAATAAACATTCCATATTTTACCTTCTGATTTAGTGTTTCACTTACACTACCTACTTCAGTTAGGCACCATAAACGCTTAAAGTGGTGACCCCGAAGACTGTTCACCGTGGCCCGAAGAATGTTCACCGTCGTCCGAAGAATGTTCACCGCCGCTACCGCCTAATGTGGTGACACATCGCTCGAAGTCTCATCACCGCTGTCGCTGCCGTTCACTGGTACCTACAGTGGTGACCGACACCATATCAAGACGAAGCTCTGCACGACGACCACGCAGAAAATCCACCATGGACCCCACTGCAGCTGCCGCCGCCGCTTCGAACACAGCGAAGTCCACCACCACCTACATCACGCCACCGCCACTTTCGTCACAAGAAGACGCCGACTTCAACAAATACCTCATCGAAGTAATCCGCAAGCTAAAATTCGAAGTTGCCGCCATCAAATCGGAGCAACAACGAATCTTCAATTACTGCCACAATGCAACGCCGACGAGTCTCAACAACAATAACAAGACAAGAAGAAGCTCCAGTAACACAGTTTCACCGCACTGTTATTATCATCGTCGGTACGGCGCACAAGCACGCCACTGCACTACACCGTGTAGCTACACAAAATGCGAAGTCGGAAAACCTAAACAAATATCACCAGAAGCTCAACCCAGCATAGAAGAAAATTCTTACCGCCTATTCGTCGTTGACAAGAATTCTCAACATAAATTCCTCATCGACACCGGCGCCAATATCTCCGTTTTACCGCGACCAAAAGGAGCGCAACCTAAACCGCTCGATTTTCAACTGTACGCTGCAAATAACACCGTCATACCTACATACGGGGAGAAGACAATCACGCTCGACCTCAGTCTACGAAGACCGTTCCAGTGGACTTTCATCGTCGCTGACGTGGGAAAGCCAATAATCGGCGCTGATTTCCTGCGACACCATCAGTTAATCGTTGATCTACCTAAACGACGATTAATCGACGGTAAAACCAGCCTCACTGCGATCTCCACTATTCAAGCCTGCAACATGCCTACAATCAAGACGATCGACGACACACAGAGCTACCACGCGATACTCGCCGAGTTTCCCGGTATCACCCGTCTCACTCCCACACCGAACGCAATCGAGCCGAACGTCGAACACTACATTGAAACGAGCGGACCGCCTGTACATTGTCGCGCACGTCCGATCGCACCGCATCGTTACGAAGCCGTTCGCAAAGAGTTCCAGCATATGATCGAACAGGGAATATGCCGTCCAAGCAAAAGTCCCTGGGCATCACCGCTACACATCGTTCCTAAAAAAGACGGAAGCATTCGTGTATGTGGCGACTACAGAAGACTTAACGCCTGCACGAAACCTGATCGCTACCCGATTCCACGAGTGAAAGATTTCACATTCCAACTCACCGACAAGAAAATATTCAGCGTGATCGACTTAAACCGCGCATACTCACAACTGCGTACGCGCGAACAAGACATCGAGAAGACAGCAATCATCACACCGATGGGTCTATTCGAGTTCCCGCGAATGGTACCCGGACTCAAGAACGCCGGCCAAACGTTTCAACGCTTCATTCACGAAGTACTGCGCGGACTCGATTACGTATTCCCGTTCGTCGACGATGTCATGATCGCTTCTACAGACGAAACTACGCATCAACAACACCTTCGCACTGTACTACGAAGACTTGAAGACAACGGCATCACTATTAATCCCGCCAAATGTGTCCTAGGCCAGCCGCAAGTAAAATTCCTAGGATACACAGTTTCAAGAGAAGGAATCTTACCGCCTGCCGAAAAAGTAACAGCAATCACGAACTACACCAAGCCGAACACTATTGAAGAATTAAGGCGCTTTCTCGGAATGATGAATTTCTATCGAGATCACCTTCCGGACGCCGCTACAATTCAAGCACCGCTAAATGCCTATCTGCACTCCGTGAAAAAGCGAGACAAGACTGAAATACAATGGACCGACGAAGCGACATCTGCATTTGAAGCCTGCAAAAATGCGATTAAAAACGCAGCTTTGCTCGCTCATCCATCGCACACCGCACCGATCGCTATTTTCACCGACGCCTCAGACAAATCCGCCGGAGCAGTACTACAACAGTACATCGATGAAAAATGGCAACCTCTCGGCTATTTTTCAAAGAAATTCAGCGACGCACAACGACAGTACAGCACATTCGACAGAGAGTTACTGGCTATCTACATGTCAGTAAAACACTTCCGCAAAATGTTCGAAGGCCGAAACATCATCATTTTCACCGATCACAAGCCGCTAACCTACGTACTGCAGAAGCCACCATCACCATCCGAGACACCACGCCGTGCAAGACAGCTGATTTTCATTAGCGAATTTACCACTGATATTCGCCACATCAGCGGCAAAGACAACATTGTAGCCGACGCACTCAGCAGAGTCGAAACAATTACGTGCCCAACAACACTCGACTATAACAAGATCGCAGCCGCGCAAGAACGAGACATCACTACAATACACAAGCTCAGCCAACAAAGTAATTTAGCGCTCAAACCAATTACTTTGCCTGGAACGTCGAAGCCTGTGTACTGCGAGACATCTACACCGTCCATCCGACCATACCTACCAGAAGAATTTCGCCGCGACGCATTCGACGCCGTCCACAACATCAGTCATCCCGGTATACGCACCACACGCAAGCTGATCACTGAAAAATTCTTCTGGCCCTCAATCAACGCCGACGTCGCTTCCTGGGCGAGACAATGTATTCGATGTCAACAATGCAAGATCACACGACATACTTGGAGCGAAATTTCAAAATTCCCGCCAACTGACCGCTTCCAACACATACACGTCGATATAGTCGGACCACTGCCTACATCTTCACACGGACATCGATATTTAGTCACTATGATCGATCGAGTGACTAGATGGGCCGAAGCTATACCTACCGAAGACATCTCAGCCGAATCCGTCGCAAAAATCGTCTATGAAAATTGGATTACTCGATTTGGGTGCCCAATGTACCTAACGAGTGACCAAGGCCGCCAGTTCGAGAGTCAGCTGTTCACCAAACTACTCGCCGCAATGGGGATCAAACGCAACCGCACGACGCCGTATCACCCACAATCAAACGGCATGGTCGAACGCTGGCATCGCACACTCAAGACCGCGCTCAAGACACGACTTCAAAACTCTACGTGGATCGACGAGCTACCTACAGTCCTTATGGGTCTACGCGCCGCCGCTCGAAGCGATACGGGCGTAAGCGCCGCCGAGGTTACCTACGGCCAAAACCTACGCCTACCGAGCGATTTTTTGGCCGCGCCGTCCGTCACATCATCCTGCGACATGGACTACGACTTCGTTGATCGCCTGCGCAACTCCATCGCCGCCGTGAAGCCTGCGCAACCTACAACGCCGCATAGCAACAGCCGACCCATATTCGTCAACCAAGATCTCAAGACCTGCGAGTACGTTTTCGTGCGCACGGACGCAGTCAAGAAGCCGCTGCAACCTGCGTACGAAGGGCCGTACAAAGTCGTCGAGCGGAACGATAAAACGTTCCTACTAAAAGTTCCTGACAATCGATCGCCCACTATATCGATCGATCGCCTGAAACCTGCCTACACGATCAACCTCGACACTGACGTCGATGCACCCGCTAATACCACAGACAGCGCAGCTACTCCGTCATCGAGTGATCTACATATACCTACAGCATCCGTACCTGCTACGAAGCAATCAAGATCCGGCCGCAATATAAAACTGCCGGTACGCTTCGCTTGAGGGGGAGTACTGTAGGTGCACTACACTACATACCTACAAGTACCTTACCTTACCACGTACCTCAAGATCAATACCTGCGATGTACCTCACCATGTCCACAATATACCCGGACATGGCTACAACATACCTTACAACACAGCACCAATACCTACAAGTTACCAGGGAAGAAAGAAAACACAACACTCAAGCACTTCACTTCATTTATTTCACAACGTTCGTGTATGCAGATCTTCAAGAAACAATAGAAAACCATCGCCTTGAAAAGGGCGGTTTTTCTGCTGTTCAAACTAGAAACAAGACGCCTTGAAAAGGGCGGTTTTGTTGTTGTTTGTTCAATGAAGAAACAAGTCACACACGTCGCTGCAGTCCAGACTTCACACACGTCGCTGCAGTCCAGACTTCACACACGTCGCTCCAGTCTAGACTTCACACTTGTCACTACAGTCTAGAATCTAGACTTCTTCACAACACTTCGATGAGCTGGGGCGCACACGTGAACACGTGTGAGCGGCGAGGCGACGTCCGGGCGAATGAAGAGGCCAACTCCCGCGCGCTGTATTTACGAGAGCCGCAATATATATACCCTGCGCACATCGATCTGCGCATCAATTTTATATCACTGTTTCTATCTCTTTCATGTAAATATTTCTTCTCTTTCTAATTTCTCATAAAACTTTCTTTTGTGTACGCTAGTTGTAAGGTATTTATTTTGTATATAGGTAGGCTCATTTTTGTAAATAAACATTCCATATTTTACCTTCTGATTTAGTGTTTCACTTACACTACCTACTTCAGTTAGGCACCATAAACGCTTAAACATGCACACACGCACACGCGCACACACACACACACACACACACTCACACACACACACACATACACAAACTTACATTATCAATAAATATTATGCACACTTAGTAAACTAGTATTACATACCTACTTTAAACGTTTGCTGCTCTCTTATATATTATATTGTATAAAAAGTACATCCGTAATTGGACTTAAGTTTTATTGTATAGTTTTACATAACTTAGTTTATCATGGTCTGTGGATGTTGTGATTTAAATAAATAAAAATAAAATAAAGAACACTCGCGATAGTTTTAAAAATCAGAAATTATTTTTGTTACTAAGGGTAGGTATCATCTTCATAGGCCTTGTAACATCTACATAAGATGATATAACTGTGGCACTTCTTTTGATGGCTGAACAAGCCTATACGAGACTTGCAGCAGCGATTACAAAGATCGCAGGGGGTTGCAGAATGCGAGTAGGGTGGAGGTGGTTCGTGCCTAAGAGCGCGTTTCAGGGCTACCGTCTTAAGCCACGCATCGTCATGCGTTTTGACGCCATCGTTAGTTAGTTGTCTCCAAGACACGTGGTCCTCGGCAAGCTCTTCCCAGTTTGCGAGATCAATATCGAAGGTGAGTAAGTCCCGCTTAACGCTGTCCTTAAACCTTAGTAGAGGGCGGCCGGTAGGTACATAGTATACATAAATGAGAGAATTTGGTTTAGTCCAGCTTGCAGGTATAATATTATAACATTACAATAAAAAGCTGTCCTGAGAATTAAGAACCCTTTTCCACATAATAATTAATTAAAAAATGTACCTTTTTTTGTTTTAAGGAAAAACATATGTTTCATTCTTTTCCTTTTTTAATAATACATTTTATTTTATATTTTCATTGTCAATTAAAGAATACCCACGTAAAAATATGTAATAGACCTAAAACATGTTTTTAATCTAAGGGAAAAATATCAAATTATTATTTTTTACATAATTATAATTTCAATAACGTCATGAAATTAGTATGCTGAGGTCATTTGTAAAGGTAATAAAAAACAAATTAGTAGGTATTTTACACAAAAAGGTAGAAAAGATGCAACGCATAATGCAAGTAATGGCGCCTGCGTCTCTTATGAACGCTTTACGAGCTCGTATATGAAATGAATTGAAATTAATGTCTAAGCTATCTCTATACCAAATTTCAGCTCAATAGGTTTGCAATTGGTTTAGGCGTGAAAGAGTAACAAACATACATCCAGACATCCTTACATTAAGAATGTAAGGACACTTTCACTTATATAATATTAGAAATATAGTAAGAAGTACGCAGGTAGATTTTTGTAATATGATGCGTTGCGGAGCGGCCCGCTACAGTTTGTGCCTTCTGTTAAACTAGCATATGCTTGCGACTTTGCTTTGCTTTGCAACCTATTTATATTCCAAATTTCAAGCGAATCCGTTCAGCGGTTTGAGCTGTGCGTTGATAAATCAGTCAGTCGGTCACTCTTTCCTTTTATATGTATCTTACTAATATTATAAACGTGAAAGATTTATTTATTTTATTTATTTATTAATAGAACACAAAACAGTTTGTAATCAAATACACATTAGAATAATAAGCTTAAAAGTATGGATCCGAATCACAAACCAAAAATATGTGTCCCTAAAAACGTTAGAACAAAATTAAAAAAGATTGTAAGAATGGATGTCTGGATGTCAAGATGTTTGTTACTCTTTCACGCCTGAACGGGTGGAGCGATTGAGCTGAAATGTTGTATAGAGATAGCTTAGACCCTGGAATAACACATAGGCTACATAAGTAGGTACTGCGGGTAAAACCGCTGGGCGCAGCTAGTATTTAGATAACATAATTTTCCTCAAAAACCTGACTCACTGAAAGTCGTCACCACTTGTTATTCAGTCAAAGTACTTAATAATAATAATAAATATTTCTGTACATTTCACACAGCGCCACCTAACCCCAAGCTAAGCAACTTAATGCTTGTGTTATGGCGGTTAGGATAACGGATATTATACTTATTGACTTTTCTTTTGTAAATACATACTTATAATAGATATGGAAAGCCACCCAGACCAGAAACAAATACAGTGCAACCTTAATATAACGTACCTCAATATAACGACTTCCTCGATTTAACAAATTCTTCGTAATCCCCTTGAATTGTCCATAAGAGTCAATATAAAATATACCTTTACATTGCGAACATTCTTTGCGTACAACCTCTTTATAACGTATTTTCAACTATCAATGTGTTCACTTATATGTAATGTGATTCATGTCTCGACATGTTTCGACACGCTTTTGTTTGTACAGTAATCATTGTTGTTTTGATGGAAAGTAATGTAAACACCTCTGCTCGTCACTATTGTTCAGGGGGAGGGCATCGGTGGATTTTTTGTATATCAACACTGGTTGTTTTTGCTACCCCACTCGTAGCGCCACGTGACGCGCCGTTTAGTAGCGGCCAGTTTAAGGAACTACGCGGGCCTCACGGAATATTCTCTTTAACAAAAAAATCACGACTTCTTATTTTTTTATAAAACTGTTTACCATATTATTATATAATAAACAATACATATAAAATATCTAAATTTATTAAATCGATTTTAATATCCCCAGAAATGTAAAATAATCCTCAAAATTATGATTATTTTTTGTTCTAGCGAGGGATCAAGTTATACTGGTCAGGCAAATTGCCTCTCTTTCTAATAAAGCATTTTCTCCAAATAGCTATCCTTGTCTATTGACTCGTATTTAGCCAGTGTTGTGAATATTTTGGCGATTGAATCGATGCATGATAATCGATTAGAGGACAAATGCATTCCACATCTTCGACCAGGTCTAATTGCATGCTATCTTAAGGTACAACTAGCGCATAATATGTTCTGTAGGCCCATGTTGACGACTCATAGTTCAGTACGACTACTACGGAAATTCATTTATTCCTATCCAGTTTTACCCATTGAAAAGTACCTACTGTTACCTATTGTCAAGAGCCTAGAGAGACTTATAGAGCCTAAGCTACCTATTATACCAAATTTGATTAGTTCAGCTGTAAATATGTTAAAAATAGCTAATGTGTAATGTGTATGTTCATTAGAAATATCCCAAAATAACATTGCAAGAAATGAGTTTTAAGGGGTTTGCCCACTATACCGTACCATATGCTCGTTTGCATTTCTTCTTTCTCTCGTATTTTGCCCGTGTTCAAAACAGAATCTAATCACGAGAATGCAGTACCAATTTCATTTTTGCATGCCTATCAATATAATATGTTGCTTACATGTTCAAGCATCTTTACGTGTCAACCTTTTTCGTTGAACTGGCAACAGATGAACTTAGATGAGTTTTCTTTATTAATAATGAAAATAAGTTTATATTATTATCTTTTTATCGGTCATCATTCGTGGCTATAAACCCGTAGACTCACTGCATTCTTGTCCCCACACGCAGTTGTTTGGCAACATCGCATGCCATGGATAGAGCTGTCAGTATCAGCAACATATTCTCAGCGATATTTATTGTTAACGCTCCGTGCAAGGCTCGCAACGATGTTCTCTTACTTTTTAATACATACAATACTGCCGTGGTATATATATAATATATAATGCGGTTATCTACCAAAACCTAATTTTAAGCTATGAGCAATAAATAAATGAAAATAAGGTTCATAATGGCATGGGCCAGATGTTTATCTTTGTAAATAAACGGCATAAACTCACTTGTATTTATTTCGGCTTTGTGCCGGCCGGTTCGATCCTGTACGAGGATCTTCTTTAAGGAGTAGCTGCAGTCGGCACGAAGCCGAAGTAAATACAAGTGAGTTTATGCCGTTTATTTACAAAGGTGAATACTCACGAATCGTTTAGTGTAAAAAGGGCCTGATGTTATTTTTCGGTTTGGCATGTTCCTAAGACAATTATTATTATTGTATGATACGGTATAATGGACAATCGCCTTGAAGTCCATGTCATTTATAAGTTGACAACTAGAGCAGATGATTTTTATAGTGGGTTATTCTCATAAAATTTTATCGTGGCAGTATCGTCACAATTTATTTTTTAACCCCCCACGGAAAAATACGGGGTATTATAAGTATGACGTGTCTGTCTGTCTCAGTATTACGGATTTTATTTTTTGAGATTGTTTTTTTTTTAGGTCGATATAGTCTAGAGTGTTCTTAGCCGCCATGAAATGGTGCTTACATTTTTTTCCACAACGCCCTCAACATGGGAATTAAACGAAAAAGTTTGATTAGTAGAAAACTACAAACTATAATAAACATATTTTAATAAACTAACATCTGAAAAACTAAAAGATGGTTGCAACCACGAAATTACATATTTTGAATGCGTTGGGGGTTTTTTTTAATTTTTAATTTAATTCTTCACTTGTGTTGTAAAAATTGGGTAATTCCCGTGTTCCCCACTATTCGTCCCACTAGTGGGGCAGGTGGAACTGTCAAATATTTTTTGCTTCTCACGCGCCCCACTGATTGCGCATTTAGTGTGGCGGGTGATAATATTAAAAAAAGTAGGTACACTTCACGCGCTCCACCAGGGCGCTGTAACTCATGCAAAAATATAATTTATTGGGCACGACTAAATGATGAATGGTGTTATTAATGCAAATATTTTGCGAAGAACTAGGAGATCAGAAATTATAAGGAACTATGTACTATTTAGTAGACAAACAACACATAAGAAAATCATCCCAACTGATAATATATTATTAAAATCTCGTATTGCGGTGATTTTAGTCGCACTTTCCTGATTAATTCGAACTTTTATGTACCTTTGTGTAATTTATATGAATGGGATAACATGTGTTTTTTACATTAATAGACGCAGGTACAGGCAAAGCAGTACAAGTCAACGAATACTCGTATCACCATGTTGTTTGCTCTCACTGACAGCGCCCTCCTCTCCCGTTCCAAATCTGCATCGTCCTTCAGAGAGGGTGTAACCAAGTGGCCAAGATATTTATTCAAGTATGTAAGACTTCATTTCAATTATGATCTCCTGGTACCTTTTTCTTGTTATCTACCTTGCAAATATGTGAAAGTGATGGAAGAAATAAAGGGTCTTGAGGAAATCTTCATTTCAAATGACAGCTATCAAAATTAAAATATCAATATCTCGGAAAGTTCTCGTAGTCTTAGGCTGATGGTGTCTTGGAAGAACCCGCCCCACCAAAACGCGATCAATGGGGTGCGTGAGACACAAAAATTATTTGACAGTTTCACCTGCCCCACCAGTGGGGCGGATAGTGGGGCACGCGAGAACTACCCTAAAAATTTGATTTCAACGAAATTTTAACATAAATAAAAAGTACACGGATATTTTAGGATGTATCAAAAAAATATGACACGTGAAGTTGCGTAAAGTTACAGTCATTTTTCGTGACAAAAGATCATCTCGTATTTAGGTATATAAAACCTATGGCGAATGCGAGTCAGACTTGCGCACAAAAAGCTACGTATCATTCATTATCTATACAAGAGGGAGACACTTTTATAATATTGTCTATTATTTATAATATTTACAATATTATCATATAACCTCTTGTTTAGTCGCATCACGCGGCGCTGCGAGTAGGTTAGTGAAAACCTACAATATTGATATACAAATATAAAATTTGCTAAAATATAAAAATGCTCCGATGCCATTCCCCTGTTTTTTTTTTCAATCGAGATACCTACAAATTTAATATTTTCTTTTTTATGAGCGGATGAGAATATACCATCCACATCATGAAAACGTCATTTTTTGTTATAGACTAAAATAAGTTCCGAACAAGAAATGAAAACTCTTTTTAAAAGTTATTCACCAAAAACATAAAAACCTGACCTCTTTTTAACCCCGAAGCAAAAACGACGGGGTGTTATAAGTTTGACGTGTCTGTCTGTCTGTGGCATCGTTGCTCATGTACTTTGTCTTACTTCTGGGTCCCGTACAGATGAACGGATTTTGATCTTGTTTTTTTGTTTGAAAGTAGAGTCGAAAGGTAGTCGAGAGTTTTCTTAGCCGTGTTTGGTGGAAATCGATCTAAGATGGCCGCCGCTACAATTTGGCGGATTATTTTTTGAAGTGAAAACTTCTTTAGCGGCGCTGAGCACTTTTTTGTATGGGTAAAAACTTTAAAACTCGCGTCAGGGTCACGTGATGCTGATCGAAAAAGCGTAAGATCGAGGGGAAGGGAGAGGAACTAGTATCTCTCACTCTTTCTACCGTGCCTGAGTGTGCTGCTCTGTTGATGGTGTAAAAGTCGTCGAAATTATGGATGGAAGTTGATTTTTCTGAGAGATAAAATTTAATGTAATATATAAATAACGATATAATATTATAAATAACTACATATAAATTGTCATATTTGTGTACGATAGCGCAATAAATAAACATTGTATTCTACCTCATAAATGATAGTACTTTTATACTTATAATTAAACACAACGTTAATATTGAAGTTTTCACTTCTGCCGGCACTCCCGGAGTGCTACCTTTTTTTTTTCTTCACAACCTCGTCAAATGTAAGGGTATGAAATGAAAAGACTTGACTAGTAAAATATATGCATTACATTTAATACATTTAAAATCCAAGATGGCCGCCGTTAAAAATAGCTGATTAATTATTTTCTCCATAATCCCGTCAATGTGCGCATCAAATGAAAGTTGAAAGGGCTTGACTAGTAGTAGTATGTAGTATATATTATTATGATAAATTTAAAATCAAAGATGGCCACCTTCCACAAAATAGGTAATTTTGAAAACGTTGCGTAGGGGGCAATTTTTTTAAAATTTAATTCACAAGCTTTTTTTTACATTCGCCTGTCCTGTTGTCTATAATCAAATCTTGCAAGTAAAATTTAATCTACTTCCCATTTTTCAATTTAGCTTAAACTTTGCATGCATGTGTATAAATCGGATGTCTTTAAGAATCTAAATTTATATATGGAAAGAGTGACTGACTTATTGACTGACTGATCTATCAACGCACAGCCTAAACCGATGGACGGATTTGGTTGAAATTTGGATAGTAATAGGGTTAATGACGTAGACCTCCACTAAGAAAGGATTTTGCCATTCGGGCAAAGCCGCGAGCACAAGCTAGTATTTTATATTTGACTTGTTTAAAACTAAAGCGCTATTTTTGCTATAAGATGAAATCGGAACTAACAATGTCTTTGGAAAGCAAAAGTCTTCCTTTATGATTTCCGACATTAACACCATTTAAAACAAAAGAGCAGATTTGCAACCGTGCGTATGTTCTGCCTCTTAGTCAAAAATATTATATTATCGCTTTGTAATCGATTACTTGGCATAATCGAGTTTTAAATTGAAACTTTTTCGTTGCCCATCACTAAAACCAGCGTAGCCAATAGGAAAAGTGGGCGGAGTCGTCAAATTGTGAAAAAATTTATTTCAAGGAAAACTTTGTCTATTGCCCCTCTATTGGATATGTCCTCGATGCTATTGTTAAAGATTTAAGTTAAAATGGCTCAGAAACGTAAAAGGTGTTCCTTATCGGTCGCAGAAAAGCGAAACATCATTAATTATGTTGACCAAAATCCCATGACGAAAAAATTAGACATAGCTAATAAGTTCGGGATTCCCGCAAGTACATTGGCTACAATTTTAAAATTTAAAGATAAGTTTTCAGAAGAAAGTGGTTTGAATGTAAACAGTAAAAGATTAAAATCATGCGAGTTCAAAGACGTAGAGGAATGTGTGTTAAAGTGGTTAAAACAGTGCCGAGACAAAAAAATCCCAATCGGAGACCCTATTCTTCAGGAAAAGGCTCAGCGGTTTGCAGTAGAATTGGGACATGAAGGGTTCTTCTTTCATAAAACTATTCTTTTACCTCTTTATAACAAATTTTAGACCAATCTAACCTCAACATAACAAACCTCAGTTCAACGAATTACTTGATATTACGAATATTTTCTTGTTCCCCTCCGATTTGTTATATCGAGGTTGCACTGTATCTGTGAATCACACAAACATTTGTCCCATGCGGGAATCTAACCCGCAACCTTCTGCGTTGCAGGCGGGTATTAGCCCACTGCGCCACAGAGGTTGTAAAACAATGTTTCCTACAGTCAATAATTACGTGTTAAAATACACAAATACATACAAAACCGCCTTTATTTGTTATCAACATTAGTTCAGGAGTTCAAGTATATTTAGACTAACAAACACCATTCTAATGGTAATGTTCTTTTGAGTAGTGATCTTTGATCTAGATTTTGATCTTAAATAAGTAACACTAACTATAATGCTTGCGGGTTTTTAGGCTTCCGTAGTGAACAAGGAAGCCTTATAGTTCTCTTTGTCCGTCCGTCTGTCCGCGGCTTTGCGGAGAAACTATAAGTCTTAGAAACCTGAAATTTTGCACAGAGGAGGGTAATGATTAGAGTAAGAAAACGGTAATAAAAAATAATTTAAAGATAATTAATTTAGGTACACGTAAGATTAGGATGATTTTTTTTTCCTAGGCATACTTTCCTTGACCAAATAAATGTCGTTCTAAGGAAAGGCCAGGTCAAGAGTACCCAGAACCAGCGAGCGTGCATGAAGAATGTGATGAAAGTCGAGGAAGCGAAAGAGGTGTGTCAGGATCGTACCAAGTGGAGGGAAATAGTCTCTGCCTCTTTAAAAATGCGTTACGCATCATCACCCCACGCCGGGGGCGCGGGGCGGTATGTGGGACTCCCCCGCCTTGTATGAGCGCGGCGGGGATACCCACTAACAAACCTGGGGGTGTTCCTGCGGGACGCCATAATGCCGGGTCAACGGGTACGCCGAAGCGCCCTCGTGGGTGGACGTGCTACGCTGCGTTTGCTAGTCCGTGGTCTCCACTCGAGCACTTTTCGACCCCATCGGCCATCCGCTCACACAAACACACACCAAACACCTGGTTCAATTCCATAGAATTTGTATGTATGCGTGTATTGTTGCAGCGGTGGCGTCAGCACGGCGTGGAGTTCTTACAGCTTGCTACTACAGACATATTCGAGGCGCCAGACCAAGACAAACTCTACGAAGGCGTCTCTTTTATAAACAGGTGGGTATTATGTACTAATTTGTGTTTAATTTGGTAAAAATGTCGTTGATCTAGATGAGGTAGTTCGTACAACTGACAAATTTTATAAGGGAGACAAAACACTTTAAAACTAACTGTAATACTTTTAGGGTGTTAATACTAAATAAACGTAGGCTTTTACTACATCCCACCTGAGAAAGAGCAGATGCGGTTGGTCACGAATCACGTAAGATGCCTGGAAAGGTACACCAAGGCACCTATTAATGCCTTCATTGGTTTGCAGATAATTAACTGGAAAAGGTAACCCCAAGCGGCTTTTGATATAAAAGTCTACCACTACAGGGATAAATAATAATTTTTTGACTAGATTTTTTTTATACTAAATAGGCCTACGTTTGAATACATCCCACCTGATGGAGAGTGAAAATGCGGTCGACGATGGATCACGTAAGATGCCTAGAAAGGTAACCTATTCACTCGTGCCTGGAAGATACCCAAGTTGTACCGCTCGGGAAACACGGATGACGGCAAAGTGTGAGAAGATGTTACAAAATATAAATATTTCCCCCAGGTTCCTCCCTCTAGCCAGCAAGTTACGCGGTCTTCCCTCCCAAGAAAACCAGCAGTCTGGTGGTTCAGTGTACGTACACTGTAAGGCGGGCCGCACACGCAGCGCTACTCTCGTCGGCTGCTACCTCATGATGGTGACTATACAAACATTTCATATTGTTTCCCTCCCAGTTCCCCCCTAGACAGTAGACAGCAAACTCCGCACCCTCCCCTCACAAGAGGACCAGCAGTCTGCCCTCATGATGGTGACTATACAAACATTTCATATTGTTTCCCTCCCAGTTCCCCCCTAGACAGTAGACAGCAAACTCCGCACCCTCCCCTCACAAGAGGACCAGCAGTCTGCCCTCATGATGGTGACTATACAAACATTTCATATTGTTTCCCTCCCAGTTCCCCCCTAGACAGTAGACAGCAAACTCCGCACCCTCCCCTCACAAGAGGACCAGCAGTCTGCCCTCATGATGGTGACTATACAAACATTTCATATTGTTTCCCTCCCAGTTCCCCCCTAGACAGTAGACAGTAAACTCCGCACCCTCCCCTCACAAGAGGACCAGCAGTCTGCCCTCATGATGGTGACTATACAAACATTTCATATTGTTTCCCTCCCAGTTCCCCCCTAGACAGTAGACAGCAAACTCCGCACCCTCCCCTCACAAGAGGACCAGCAGTCTGCCCTCATGATGGTGACTATACAAACATTTCATATTGTTTCCCTCCCAGTTCCCCCCTAGACAGTAGACAGCAAACTCCGCACCCTCCCCTCACAAGAGGACCAGCAGTCTGCCCTCATGATGGTGACTATACAAACATTTCATATTGTTTCCCTCCCAGTTCCCCCCTAGACAGTAGACAGCAAACTCCGCACCCTCCCCTCACAAGAGGACCAGCAGTCTGCCCTCATGATGGTGACTATACAAACATTTCATATTGTTTCCCTCCCCAGTTCCCCCCTAGACAGTAGACAGCAAACTCCGCACCCTCCCCTCACAAGAGGACCAGCAGTCTGCCCTCATGATGGTGACTATACAAACATTTCATATTGTTTCCCTCCCAGTTCCCCCCTAGACAGTAGACAGCAAACTCCGCACCCTCCCCTCACAAGAGGACCAGCAGTCTGCCCTCATGATGGTGACTATACAAATATTTCATATTGTTTCCCTCCCAGTTCCCCCCTAGACAGTAGACAGCAAACTCCGCACCCTCCCCTCACAAGAGGACCAGCAGTCTGCCCTCATGATGGTGACTATACAAACATTTCATATTGTTTCCCTCCAGTTCCCCCCTAGACAGTAGACAGCAAACTCCGCACCCTCCCCTCACAAGAGGACCAGCAGTCTGCCCTCATGATGGTGACTATACAAACATTTCATATTGTTTCCCTCCCAGTTCCCCCTAGACAGTAGACAGCAAACTCCGCGCCCTCCCCTCACAAGAGGACCAGCAGTCTGCCCTCATGATGGTGACTATACAAACATTTCATATTGTTTCCCTCCCAGTTCCCCCCTAGACAGTAGACAGCAAACTCCGCACCCTCCCCTCACAAGAGGACCAGCAGTCTGCCCTCATGATGGTGACTATACAAACATTTCATATTGTTTCCCTCCCAGTTCCCCCCTGGACAGTAGACAGCAAACTCCGCACCCTCCCCTCACAAGAGGACCAGCAGTCTGCCCTCATGATGGTGACTATACAAACATTTCATATTGTTTCCCTCCCAGTTCCCCCCTAGACAGTAGACAGCAAACTCCGCACCCTCCCCTCACAAGAGGACCAGCAGTCTGCCCTCATGATGGTGACTATACAAACATTTCATATTGTTTCCCTCCCAGTTCCTCCCCTAGACAGCAAACTCCGCACCCTCCCCTCACAAGAGGACCAGTAGTCTCTAATGATGGTGACTATACGAACATTTCATATTGTTTCCCTCCCAGTTCCTCCCCTAGACAGCAAACTCCGCACCCTCCCCTCACAAGAGGACCAGTAGTCTCTAATGATGGTGACTATACGAACATTTCATATTGTTTCCCTCCCAGTTCCTCCCCTAGACAGCAAACTCCGCACCCTCCCCTCACAAGAGGACCAGTAGTCTCTAATGATGGTGACTATACGAACATTTCATATTGTTTCCCTCCCAGTTCCTCCCCTAGACAGCAAACTCCGCACCCTCCCCTCACAAGAGGACCAGTAGTCTCTAATGATGGTGACTATACGAACATTTCATATTGTTTCCCTCCCAGTTCCTCCCCTAGACAGCAAACTCCGCACCCTCCCCTCCCCGCTTCCTTATAAAAAGAGCTAGTCGCATAAATTTTGTTGACCAAAATATAAAATTTTCTTGGCGCGCGCAGGAAGCTGCTAGCTCATATAAGAATTTTTTATTTCCTTACCACTCAGATCGACCTTAACGCACACCTATTTGGTTGGCAGAAATATAAATATTTTCTCTTTTATTATTCAAAATTGACTATTTTTTACTATTTGACTATTTTTTTTTGTTGATTTTTTTTTATTTTCTTTTATTATTCCGTAATGTAACCTCGTCCTTAATCTTTTTCTAAATCCATGATTTTGTCCACTGGTTTTTTCTACAATCTAATTTTCCCATTTATTTTCAGAAAAACGGCTGGTCCCCCACTGAAGCGGTAGAATACATGAGATCGAAGCGACCTCACGTATTATTACACACTAAGCAATGGGAGGCGCTCGATATATTCCACAGAAAACATGTCCAAACGTAATCCTAATGACTAATTATGTTTGCTACCTCTTCATGACAAAACTGCCTAACCTATTAATATGAAATTCGATAAACAGGTAGCTTAGACAGTGAAAATACACTTTCTTTAAGCGAGTACAACCGCGAGACCGAGATCAAAGATTATAGAAAAATGAAAACTATAAAAATGACGATTTAATAGCGATTATGATTTTATAATGAAGATTTATGACTTTTTCTTTTACGTCAATTTAAAATGGTTTGTAAAATGTGATTTATTATTTATAAGTGACTGATATTGTTTTTACAATGTTAACATTCAAGGAGACTTGTATTTGAGAACAAATCAACAAAAAAGACAATAAAAATCAGACAATTATAAGTTTTTTTTATATGTAGTTCGGCTATGGTATCACTGCGGCCATGATTGGCTTATTGTGATCGCCGTTTCTTATTATTTATAAATTATAACTTTCCTAGTTTGTTAAATCGGTTAATGGCGCTCGAATGTAATACAAATAACTACTTTATGTACGTAATTTGTTTGTTTTAAAAAATTTAGCTCTTTTATGAAAATCGTTCACAGGATAAATCCACATTTGTACGTCAGTTTCATCATTCATCACATTTTAATGATTAAATAATACAATTAATGGACGAAACATGCGTTTGTATAGAAACGAGTGGATGAATAGCGCTTTCACTACACCGGATCCGAATCCGTGACGGATTTGCATCGGATTCGATGTATTGAGTTAGCGTTTTTACCATAGGTGATTCATTCTCCAACAAGATCGGATCCCAATCCGCAATAACGAATTAAGATCAGATTCGGTGGTGTGCATAAGCGCTCTTACTATGGGTTGGTATTATTCTTTAACTACAACGAATCCGCCATGACGGATTTGGGTCTGATTTGATGTAGTACAGAAGCGCTCATACTATGGGTACTTCATTCTCTAACTACAACGAATCCGTCACGACGGATTTAGATCAGATTCAATGTAGTGCGTAAGCGCTCTTACAATGCACTATAGGTGTTTCATTGGTTTATTCCCTCTACGTCGAGTCCCGTTACGTCGAGTTTTCGAGCCTATTGTTCTCCGAAGATATGGCTTTTTACGCTTTCTATTCCCTCTACGTCGAATTTCGCAAAGTACAGTCAGAAACAAAAAATCCTTTAGATCGTTTTTGCCGTTGAGGTACTAGGTGCCCAGTAACATTAAGAGATATTTTTAAGGAAAAATAGATGGTACTTTTATAATAAGTATTAAAATAATATGCTATTATCTCTTACTTCATTATATGATTTTAGTGTAGTAAGAAATAGTAGATTGGTATATTTGGCTTATTTTGCTAAAATTACTGATTTAGCTTATATGGTACTAGGCGCCCAGGAACGTCAAGAGATGTTTTTTAATATAGAAGAGAGGTACTTAATAATTATATCACTATTACTTCGTTCATTCATGTTTAGGTATGTACTTTATATGTATACTTTATGTGTTTGGTATCTCGTATCTTTATTATTTAACCTAATAATTACTAATTTTAGCTTATGTGGTACTAGGCGCCCAGGAACGTCAAGATATGTTTTTTTTTTTAATAGAGGAGAGGTAGGTACTTATTATATTTTATTGCTATCTCTTACTTCGTTTATTCATGTTTACTTTATATTAGTGATTAGTATCTGGTACCTATCTTGATTATTTAACCTAATAATTACTTATTAACCCCCGACGCAAAAACGACGGGGTGTTATAAGTTTGACGTGTCTGTCTGTCTGTCTGTCTGTGTGTGTGTGTGTGTGTGTGTGTGTATGTGTCTGTCTGTGGCATCGTAGCGCCCAAACGGATGAACGGATTTTGATTTAGTTTTTTTTGTTTGAAAGTAGAGTTAGTCGAGAGTGTTCTTAGCCATGTTTGGTGAAAATCGGTCCAAGATGGCCGCCGCTACAAAATGGCGGATTACTTTTTTCTTCCACGACCCCCTCAATATGGGTATCAAATGAAAGGGCTTAACGAGTAGATTACAGCCCACTATATAAAATTTAAAATCCAAGATGGCCGCCATCAAAAAAATGGTGAATTACGTATTGCGTTGGGGGTTTTTTTTAAATTTTTAATTTAATTCACTTGTTTTAGCTTATGTGGTACTAGGCGCCCAGGAACGTCTAGAGATGTTTTTTAATAAAGAAGAGAGGTACTTATTATTATATTTTATCTTATACATAGAATCGTACTAGTAGTAGGCTTGTAGTGGACTACTTTGTCTAGGTCCGACTTAATAATATAATTTATTTTATTATAATAACATTTGGTATTTCAGTTTTCTTGCTAACTGTACTTTTACAAATTTTTAGCACTCGACGTAAAGGGAATAAAAGCGGGGCAAAAACAGTAGGCTCGACGTAGAGGGAATTAAAGCGAGACTCGGTTCGTCGCTCGACGTAACGGGACTCGACGTAGAGGGAATAAACCGTTTCATTCTCTAAGGATCCGTCATAACAGATTCAGGTCGGATTCGATGTAGTTCAACACCGCTCTTACTACGGATGCTTCATTTGTATTATTAAATATGTTACCTCTGGAGAAAAGGGCACAAATTTAATCTAAACTAGTATATTATATTATTGAATGTTGTATATTATGTGCCTATATTGTTTTGTAAATACATACAATTAATTATAATTATTATACAATATTATTGACATTTGTTTTTTATTTCAAAACAATCCTTTCTTGGGTATCTTTCAACTTTTTGTCTAATTTCGACCAAGTTTGGTTAATGTGGTATATTATTTAATATTTAATATTTATTGCATGAAAACATAATATAGGTAGTTGTTTTAATAAAAAAATCTGCGTATAATAGATCCTTAAAATATTCTCTAAACACTTTAACGATCCGTCTATGTAATAAATTACTAAACCATTTTTACAACCTCGTTCAAAGTTTGACCAAGATTCTACCCAAGATGACTGTACCTTTTTGACCTTTATTTTTAAATAATAAGAATTAATTCTAAACTTGAATGTTTAACTAGAAGGAATTTAGTATAGATAAAATTAAAACCAGTTATTCGAATTATTCAACTATTTATTTACTAATAATAATAAATAATTAACAGCGTTACCCGCACATTTTACAAATTCAAATTAAATCGAAATATAAAAATCTCGATTTTTACAAAGCACCTCTAGTTTCGATTCGTAAAAAATCGAACATTTTGCTTTTTTAATTATTTTGACAATATAATTCGCATTTGGTGTTGCCATGTTAGAAAAAAGATTTTCATTTTAAACCAAATCCGTAAAACGAGCAGGTTCCACCGCGTAACAAAAAAATAATACTTATTACAAATAAAAGTGACAAACACAAACGTAATTTTCCAAAAAGCTTGTGCATAAGTACATTTTTATTGTCAATTTTTTCGTGTTGCCACGGAATTCCAAAACTTTAAAAAAAAATATGAACGACCTAAATTGAATTGGCAAAAGATCACAAATAATGAAATAAATATAAAATGAAATCTTATAATTATCACAAAACATAATATTAATTCTTCATGTAGTTATATTTTCTAACAAATTACTCTATTAGAACGTAAGACGAAATAATATTACATTTTCTCGTTTTTCGTATTGTAAGTGAGCTAGTGTTGAGTGAATAGTAAAAAGCGCCAATTTTCATGTCTGTCAAGTACTATTTCAGAAAAAAAAAAAACATTTTTTCTTTACTTCGCGCCAAAAATCTTATTATGGCAACTTTCAAAGGGCGCTTTTCACACGATGGAATTAGGGATCTTGACATTTAAAAAAAAAATGAATCCATCATTTAATTTATAAAATACTCCATACATATTTTGGGATACAACACTTATAAGAATTTTGGTGGGTACGCATCACTTTAATAAATGTATAAAATGTTCCGGCCGGTGTATCCGTCCAGTGACGTCATAACCCGTCAACCCCCCACCGAGCAACCTTAGTGCGAAAACTAAAAATATGTGTGAAGTATTTTCTACATGGCATACGCTTATATTTTTAGTCAACATCCCTTATAGATCATTTAAGCCTTTTGCTCAGATTTGATCGCCCAAATTTGGCGCACAGTGTTTGCTAGGCCAATATCATGACTGATGATGTAAAACAGACCGCCTAGGGTAGCTATGGACAGGGCATAGACAAGACCTATAGCCAGTTTAGGTATCACAGGGCCGAAAATACTCGCGCGTACATAATCTACAGCTATCGCTTCTAAACCCCTGGAAAATAGAAAAAAATACATTAGTAAATTGGTACAAATTGCCATAAATAAAGATTTAAGTTTTTTTTTTGTAAAACACACTTCAAATCAAGATTTTAATGAGGCACAAGAACACCAAGAAATTAATTATTTCAAATATTTCCCTAAAATTATACAAAATTAAACTTAAAAATAGCCCTAAAAATATACGAAACAGTATCTACTTAAAAACTAAAGTTATTATTATATAAAATAAATATTATTTGGGAAAAAGTGTTACAATTGGCGGTCAGCAACCTCTTCCAGACAACAAAAATAACAAGTGACACTGGAGTAATATTATCAAGGCGAAATTGTGTGTACATTTTTGTTACTTCACGCCGAAAAAGCTGATCTGATTAAGCTGAGATATATTCAACAAAGTAAGAAGACGAGCAAAACGCTCTCCTGATGGTAAGAGAAACCGCTGCCCATAATCTAAAACCCATCTGTATTCCAAATTTTAACCAAATCCGTTCAATGGTTTGGGCTATGCGTTGATAGATCAGTCAGTCACTCTTTCCTTTTATATATTTAGATTATCCAGCTCTATCATCAGATCAGTTCCATGATCCATGTCATAATAATATTGCAATGTTATCCGATTTATACATGCACGCTAAATTTCAGCTCAATCGGAAACCGGGAAGTGGATCAAATTAAACTTGCATAATTTGATTACAGACAGACAGACAACAGACAGGTGAAAGTAAATAAAAGCTTGTAAAAATATAAGTAAAAGTAAAACTGTGGACCGCGATAACTAGTTGACCAAGAGTGAATAGTTTCATAATTTGGAACTAGATGGCGCTGTTCGTCGTTAGATCGCGGTAGCGACTTGTTCGTAGTAGTGTTGGTTTACAAGAGCTTAGTCATTGCGGGTATCTGATGATGGAATTGAAAGGAATTTTTAAATGTAGAACTCCTTCGGGACTTCTATGATATTAGAAAACCCGTCTATTTTGTCCACTGTACTAAATAGCCTATGTGTGATTCCAGGGTTAAAGATATCTCTATACCAAATTTCAGCTTAATTGGTCCACCCGTTTAGGCGTGAAAGAGATAACATCCATTCTTACAAACTTTCACGTTTATAATATTAGTAAGATATATAAGTTAATCTGAATTTTATGTATCTGATATAATCTCGAAATACTAGCTGCGCCCAGCGGTTTTACCCGCTAGTCTATATGTTATTCTAGAGGCTAAGCTATCTGTATACCAAATTTCCGCTCAATCGGTCCACCGGTTTAGGCGTGAGAGAGTAACAAATAACCAGACATCCATTCTTACAATTTTTTATTCTACCATCTGAGCAGTATTATGTGCAAACATTACTGTGCACAGGTAGGAAGGCACTGTAGATAGGGAAATTACTGGGCTGAAGAGTCTTAACATCTTATGACTCTTGAGTAAGAAGCATTGGTGCAGTGCACTTAAAATTTCACATCATTGTAAAATCCTAGGTTGCATTGTACTGATTATGTGCAGCGTTATCTCTTAACATCAGGAGAGTGTCTTGATCGTCTTCTTACTTTCTTCGGACAATTTAAAATAAAATGTTTGTATCAAACAGATTTAGCTGAAGTTTGTTATTTATAGTAACTTAGACAATAAGGGGGTAAATTCGAACGAAATTTGTAAATCTTGCCTTAAAAATCACAAGCGACGGGCGCCTTGGACGTGGATTGAGGAGGGGGCGATTTTGGGGGTGACTTCTTTTCAATGTTCTTCCAAATCTTCCAAAACGCCCGACAGAGGCCGATATCGTTGAAAGTTAGGTAGAACAAGCCACCCAGTATCACCGCCGTGAATGTATATACTGCCATCATGGCGATTTTGGGCACTATCGGCCCAAATAAGAGCACCCTTATGTATTCAACTACGCACGCTTCTAAGCCCCTAGGAAAGGATGGGATGGGATTAGGAAAGAGGCTAGTAGCAAAGAATAGATACTGCTAGTAGCTACAGGGTAGTATGGAGTCAGTGGCGGATCTAGGGTAGTTTTAGGGGTTGAAAATGTAGCCGCAGACGAGTGCTTCGGCGTACCCGTTGCCCCGGCATTATTGCGTCCCGCAGGAACACCCCTAGGTTTTTTAGTGGGTATCCCCGCCGCGCCCATACAAGGCCCCCGCCTTGTATGAGTCCTACATACCGCCCTGCACCCTTCACAGATTGATGCGGAACTCACTTTTCCTAGTTTAAAACAAATGTGTGTGCAGTGAAATAGCCCTGTCACACACAAGTAGGAATCTTAGGCCCTGGAATAACACATAGGCCACTTCTTAGAGGGTGAAATCACTGGGGAAACTAAATAAATATTGGCAAAAAGGTTGAAGGGGTAAGCGCCGACCATTACTGATCTATTGTACCTATGAGAACTACCATTGAAAACAGTTAGTCTTTACACAGTTAGAAATATGAACACTATGTTTTTGAAGTTGAAATTCAGGTCCTGACACACAAAAACATGGTGTTTTGTGAACTGATGCTACGATACTGTGTGTAATTTTCTTGCTACAGATCAGCTAGAGAAAAACCTACCACAGCCAAAGTGTGAGATTAAAAACCCTTACCAAAATGTATGAGCAGTGATCAGAATAGCGACCAACGAGTCGAAGATCTTGTTGGGCATGATGAGAGCGGCCGGTATGAGGGGCACCAGGGCTGCGGAGACCACCTTCTCAATCACCCACAACTTGGAGTGGTCGTGGGCCTTCTCTTCTGATAGTCGGACCATTGATGTGCGGAATGAGCGAGCCTGGAAGATGGATTCATTTGTGTTTTAGTAAGATGGTTGTAATAATTCTAAGTATAATTTGTCCTATTCAGGCATACATGTTTAGGTTTACAACATAGGTTTATAATCCTATTGTTAGTTAATACTGTTTTAATTTGTAAACTATTTTGTTTGCTATGAAATAATAGCAGTTCTTTACTACTATATTTATTTATTTTATATCCTTATTTATTATGTTTAAATTTATAGGTGCCTTCTTCTTTTTTGTTTTTTTTTTCAAATCAGACTAGTCATCCGAGTTTGGTTGGCAAGTGAAATTTTTTCTTCTTTGTGTATTTAACCTTTTGAACGCCACGGCACAAACGCATTTTCGTGCCCTGTGCGCCAAGGCACAATTTAAAAAAAAATTCCTACGAAAGAACTAGTGTTGCCAAGAGTCGATAAATATATTTATTTCACTTTATTAAGACTGGGTTTTTTGTCGTCTATAGACGTCGTTGGCGTACAGGACCCGCAAGTACTTGTCAAGTATAGGTGACTTTGGCGGTCAAAAGGTTAAGGCCTCTATTGCAGCGGCCACCTGGGGAAATAGAACACTTTTGCTAGTTATTCATCTTTCAAGCAAAGTTACAGGGCTGTGCCATAGAGAAATTTAAATATTTTGCTTGTTGGTTCCCATAACAAAAAAATATACCGGAGTAGCCCCTCACAACATAAAATCAACAGTTCTGCAGCTCTTGGACCTGAGTCTGGATATAT
Source organism: Hemithea aestivaria (assembly GCA_947507615.1). NCBI lineage: Eukaryota > Metazoa > Arthropoda > Insecta > Lepidoptera > Geometridae > Hemithea > Hemithea aestivaria. Next base: position 14,736,765 of record OX382344.1, read on the forward strand.
TGTATTACCTTAGTGCTTGAAAAAAGTGTTTATTATGTAGACTAGTGATCAAAATAAATAACTTACAGCTGTAAGAAGCGGGGTGCTCTTAGCTTCACTCAGAACAAGAGTTCTGATGGGCAATGTGCTGGCAACACTGCGCTGTGAGGCCTGTGTTGCCAGCCTCATCACTTGCTGGCTGAATATGCTTGTGCATGCTGAAATTAAAAAAATATATTTCTAATTAAAAAAAAAACATAAAAATAGTACCTACTCTCATTATGATTTAATTGTATGTAACGGTAACCACTGCCAAGAAATATTGCGATTTTCTATAGACTTGTACGAATTACAAAATAAAACATACACATAACCTCAAAATATTTTCAATAAGTTGTAAAGGCGATAGTTGGGTTTAGGTGTCTTGTTAGTATATTTTTACACGTTATAAAGACAGAATGATCATTAAAAAGCGTTAAATCGAGAAAATACTGCTGATATGTGGCAGACAACCCCTTTAACAACAACTATTATATAACTCTCAATATAACAGTAATATTTACCTGGTTTACGAAGAAACATGGAAAGGGCCATGTCTTCCTTTTATTTTAGCACAAAATCGACAAAAGAACAAGTTTGTTTTGCTAAATTAATAGCTTTTCGAAATAAATCGCCTTGGTTCCTAAATTCAAAATTTTAAATGCAAAATGTTATTGTCACTGTCAAACTCATAGTGACAGTTAGGAGTGGGCGTTAATTCAACGAACGGCTTTTTTAACTGTTAATCTAATGTTAACGAATTAACAGTTTTTTGTTTACTGCAAAACCCGTTAAATCTATCAACTGTTACATTCAACGATTTTGGCAATGCGTTTTTTTATTATCTCAACGAAAAGGTATTCAAAAGTCGCTAACGTAATCTGAAGCTGTTAACGCAAAACCAGTTAAAATTATCTATTTCTTCTGCGTTGAAAGAACGAATAGAAACGGAATATGCCGAGTGGACGCGAGGGCGCCTATGTGAGCGAGCGAGACGCCGCTAGCTTAAAATTGTACGAGCGAGAGTGAGAGATATCTATGTTTCTAAGTTCGCTTGCTACTATTAACTGCTACGTTGCCGTTGGTACAAATCTGTTACATTAATGAAAACCTGTTAATAATGTTAACGGCTTTTTTAACAGGTTAACATAATGAATTTAACGGCTTCGTTGCGTTAACCCAAAAATCGTTAACGACCCACCACTAGTGACAGTGACACTGTCAACGTACAAAAAAATTGCCATTTTAAAGCAAAACGTACTTTCTACCATTTTAGATATAATGAAAAAATCCAGTCTGTAAAACTATAAATTATTTAATAAAATCAAACATCAAAGAAAAGCCAAAAAATGTATTTCTTTTACATTATTTTATTTTTGAACATTTATTTTTTGCATAACAGTGCTGCGGTTCTAGAGATTTGTCGGAATTATTATCAGGAAAATCAATCATACGCCGATAGAACCTTGTCATCAAATAAATTTTGATTGCAGTTGGTAGATTATAGTTTTAATTGTGGTCAACCCCAAATCGGAGTGACAATTCATTTTCATGATTCGTGTTTTTGTTTAAAATCATTCGTTTTCTGAAATAAAAAGAACTATCTCTTTATAGTAACGAAATAAAATAACAATGGCCACAACCCTCGAAGACCAGTCAATCTGGGAGGATGGGGAAGAAGCTCTAAGCGAGGAAGTTCTTCGGATGCCGACGGACGAAATCATCAGCCGCACGAGACTGCTCGACAATGAGATCAAGATTATGAAAAGTGAGGTGATGAGAATTTCACACGAACTGCAGGCACAGAACGAGAAGATCAAAGAGAACACAGAGAAGATCAAAGTTAACAAAACCCTTCCCTATCTTGTATCAAACGTCATCGAACTTTTGGACGTGGATCCTCAGGAAGAGGAGGAAGACGGTGCCGTAGTCGATTTAGATTCTCAGCGTAAGGGTAAATGTGCAGTTATTAAAACCTCCACGCGTCAAACCTACTTTTTGCCAGTCATCGGGCTGGTGGACGCGGAGAAATTAAAGCCTGGCGATTTGGTTGGTGTTAACAAAGATTCTTACTTGATTTTGGAGACTTTGCCCGCGGAATATGATGCGAGAGTCAAGGCTATGGAGGTGGACGAGAGACCCACTGAACAGTACTCTGATATTGGTGGTCTGGACAAACAAATTCAGGTTAGTGTTTATTTCACACTTTCTATTCACCTATTAATATGAAATGTTAAAGTTTTAACGAATGTATCTAAATGTTTATAGGAAAAACGAATAGAAGCTTTATTAGCATCTTTAATTAGATATACAATGTAGTTTTATACTAAAATATGCAGAGTAAAACAAGTTTACTGATATAACAGTAGCACCTCTATAATTTTTAAAGCTATTAAGAACTAGCTTAACTGGAATACATACTGCACTATTATAGTTAACACATTGACTGCAGGAAACACAGCAGCTGTGTTTTTGAGGTCGGAAAGAGAGTCCTGAAAAACACAAACATTGTGTTTTGTCAAAGGATTTTTCTATACTAAATTAATTTCAGACACCTGGGATAGTTCTAATACCACCGCAGCCGATGTGTTAAGAAGTACTTGCAAGTGTGTGTGGATAGTCTGCCTACTAAAAAGAGATAGTAGATTTAAGATTTTTTTGTATTTGGTTTCCTGGCAATAAATGCCTTTTTTTTTTAATACAAAAATAAGAGATATATCCCTTCTGGGTTAAGTCTATTATTATTTAATAATGCACAAGCAGCTCTGTGATCTGATGCGTGCATATCACTGCATTTGTGTTTATTGTTTTTTTAAATGTTTGTCAAGTCTATCATTAATGAGGCAAGATTGTGTCATAGGCTACATGGAATAAAAATAAAACTTGAGAGGTGTCAAGGGACACCCGGATGGAACGAAGTTCCTTTCGATTAATGAAAATATATGGCTTGCTTTCTATAAGAGAGAGAGAGACAGACAGAGAAACATGCGCATGCCGCACAGCTTACAATAGCAAAAAGTGTCGTGACAACTTTTTGTAAGAAATTTGTCCGTCTAGCCCCCTTTCACAACGCGCGATAAGGAACTTCGTTCCAAAAAACACTTTTTTACAATCTTAAATCTCCTCTTCCTTCCCTTTTAATTCTTTGTTCTTTAAACACAAACTGTTGCACATTTCAGGAGCTAATAGAAGCCGTGGTCCTCCCGATGACACACAAGGAGAAGTTTGTGAACCTGGGCATCCACCCTCCCAAGGGAGTCCTGTTGTACGGCCCGCCCGGGACAGGCAAGACTCTGCTGGCCCGAGCGTGTGCTGCTCAGACCAAGTCTACTTTCCTGAAGCTGGCTGGCCCGCAGCTTGTGCAGATGTTTATTGGTAAGATTTGCAATATTAGGCCAAGAATTTATTTAACACATTGACACAATAGAACACAATAGCTCTTTTTTAAGAGCACTTAGTCCATGGGACACTCTCTCACTCACACCATTTGACAAATTTAGATTTTTTTCATCTTCCCATATTTTAACATATCAAACTGAAAATACTTTTATTTTGTGTGCAAAAATGTTGTGTTGCAACCCTCTTGTTTTCAAAAAGTTAAATCTATTTCAAAATGTGTCAAATAGTCCGAGCGAGAGAGTGGCCCACGGACTAAGCGCCATTAAGGAATGCATGTGCTGATTCACACAAACATTATGTTGTGTCTACTGATTTTTCCATAGAAAATTAATTTCTGTTTCCATGAATAGTACCAAAAACGCTGCCGCAGTTAATTTAGCCACACAACCTGTACATTATGCTTTGACTCTGACAGTGTAAGTAGGGTAACCTGTTCTGTTGGAGTATAAACCCCAATTATTATTTTTTAGTTATTGACAACATTAGGGTTGATTAAAAAATCGTAATCTTGTTTCCAATCACTAGGTGACGGTGCTAAACTCGTCCGTGACGCCTTCGCCCTGGCCAAGGAGAAGGCCCCAGCAATCATCTTCATCGACGAGCTGGATGCCATCGGCACCAAGCGTTTCGATTCAGAGAAGGCCGGAGACAGGGAGGTGCAGAGAACCATGTTGGAACTGCTCAACCAACTGGATGGCTTCAGCTCCACCTCTGATATTAAGGTATTTTAACTTAATTGAGGTCTACTTACTTTGTCTATTTTTGGTCAAAAACTGGACTAAACCCGTATGGCTTGATTGAGCCGCACCTTCGCATGCGAATTTGAACCTTATTTTAAAGAAGCTAGAAATATTAGATGTCAATTTTGATTTGAACTGGAAGTGATTCCAGGATCAAGGGGTTAAGGTATTGGCTTTGGAAAATATTTCAGAGTATTGTATTGACTTGCAAAAGTGCTCCATTGTAGCCTATTTGACACAACCTTTTTTAGTCAAGTGATACCACTATAACAATTATGCAAATTTATCTAAGAGGTTTTCTGTTAGCAATCCTCGTACATCTGTTTTCTGTATTTAAACTCTGTTAAGTTATTAATATGTTAAATTCCTTATTGTTATTAATAACCAGGTGATAGCAGCCACGAACAGAGTGGACATCCTGGACCCGGCGCTGCTGAGGTCAGGCCGACTGGATCGGAAGATTGAGTTCCCGCACCCTAACGAGGAAGCACGAGCTAGGATTATGCAGATTCACTCACGGTATGGTCACGTTTTCATAGCATAGTAAGATTAAGTTTATCATATCTTTTAACGGGTGCTGGCAAAACCAGCAACACGCCGACCCATTGGAATCTATTTTTTTTTTATTCGTTATAGGTTAGCCTTTGGCCACGATCTCGCCTGATCTTAAGCAACGATGCGGCCGTAGATAGTAGTAGACTGAACCTAGAAGGCGGGATAACTACCCCCTGGCTTCACTGAACATCATGCCGGAACACAGTGACAATATGACCGCTTGGCGACACGGTTTACCCCTTTCTGTTTCCTTCTCTTGGAAGGAGTGGGTTATTGAAGCGGTGATCCTACTTAGAGGAAGAAACCTATACTCCAAAGACTAAGATTATATGTAATTCGCTTTAGCGCGCATCTACGCATGATCAAATTTTAAGCTAGTTCAGATGACTAGCGCTAACGCTCGTTGCGAGAGTACTCGGCACTTTTAGTCAGTTTAGTTCAATAGAAATTGGCACGCGAATGTCCGCGTCTACAGATTTTCTTTCTGAACGCCGTGTTGACTCGCGTTAACGAGCACGGTTGTTAGGTAAATATTAGATGTCTAAACGCAACAGTGCCAGTTATTCTGCCGCCTGAGCAGTGATGTGCAAACATTACTGTGCACAGGTAGAAGGGCACTGTAGCTAGCGAAATTACCGGGCTAAAGAGTCTTAACATCTTATGACTATCGAGTAAGAAGCGTTGGTGCAGTGCACCTAGGATTTCACATCATTATGAAATCCTAAGTAGCACTGTACTGATTATGGGCAGCGTTATCTCTTAACATCAGGAGAGCGTCTTGCTCGTCTTCTACTTCATCACATAAAAAAAACGCACGTGAAGATTTTGCTATTTTTTTTTTTTTTATGTGGAGAAGTAAGAAGACGAGCAAGACGCTCTCCTGATGTTAAGAGATAACGCTGCCCATAATCAGAACAGTGCTACCCAGAATTTCACAATTATGTACAATTCTAGGTGCACTGCACCAACGCTTCTTACTCAAGAGTTATAAGATGTTAAGACTCTTTAGCCCAGTAATTTCACTAGCTACAGTGCCCTCCTACCGGAGCACAATAATGTTTGCACATCACTGCTCAGGCGGTAGAATAACTGGCACTGTTGGGGTACCCACCTAGACGACCTCCTGCAAAGGAAGTCTACCCCCGGTATCTGAACATACTTATACGCTACAACTACCTATTTATTTTTGTCAGTAAAATGAACGTAAGCCCCGACGTGAACTTCGAGGAGTTGTCCCGTTCGACGGACGACTTCAACGGCGCGCAATGCAAGGCGGTGTGCGTGGAGGCGGGCATGATCGCGCTGCGGCGGTCCGCAGCCGCCGTCACTCATGAGGACTTCATGGACGCTATACTGGAGGTGCAGGCCAAGAAGAAGGCCAACCTTAGCTATTACGCTTAGAATATACCATAATATATGCTTGTAACATTAAACATTTTAATAAATAATTTGTAGTTTCATTGTTTTTTTTCCTAAGTCTGTGGCAGAAATAGGTTGGTTCTATTGTCTATGGTCACGGGTTTGATCTCTTGTCTATGGTCATGGGTTGGTTCTCTTGTCTATGGTCACAGGCTTGTTCCACAGATTAATAAGTTTAGTCACTTGTCTATATGGTCGTAGGTTGGTTCTCTTGTCTATGGTCATGGGTTTGTTCACTTGTCTCTATTGTCGTAGGTTGGTTCTCTTCTCTATGATCATGCGTAACAAATAGAGAGCATAGGTCAAAGAGAATACTAGCTAAAGGTAATTAACGTATCCTTTGAAGAGCCGTCCCTTCCAACGGCGCGCAATGCAAGGCGGTGTGCGTGGAGGCGGGCATAATCGCGCTGCGACGGTCCGCAGCCGCCGTCACTCATGAGGACTTCATGGACGCTATACTGGAGGTGCAGGCCAAGAAGAAGGCCAACCTTAGCTATTACGCTTAGAATATTAATGTATCATGCTTGTGATTTGTATTAAATTAAAATTTTAATTAACAACTTGTAGTTTCATTAGTTTATTCCTAGGTTTCTCTTGTCTATGGTCACGGGTTTGGTCTCTTGTCTGTGGTCGTAGGTTGGTTCTCTTATCTTTGGTCACGGGTTTGATCTCTTGCATATGTTCATGTTTGTCTTATTTCTGTGTTCATGGATTGATTCGTTTGTCTATGATCATGAGTAACAAATATAGTGAGATAAAAAGTTAAAAAATTTCAATTCTTAATAAATAAGGAACTCGTATAACTCTAGACCCTACTTACTAAGAGAATACTAGAATATTACGCTTAGTAGGTATATTGTCCTTTTTTTTTTTAATCTTATTGTGCTTTTAATATGGATTACCATTAGAATTTTAACATTCCCATTAGAATATTAATAAACAATTTATAGTTTCACTAAGTACAAAGCTGTGTTTTACGATTTCGCCTTGAAGAACCATTTTTAACAATTAGCCCAGTCAATGAGTGCTCAAAAAGGGTATGTGGATCGAAAAGTCGAAAGCAGGAGATAAACATACTAAAAGTCCCCTCCCCTCCGAGGTGAGCCCGAGGGGGGGAGGCCGAAGAAGGTCCCATTTTTAGGTTTTTTGCTCATATGTCAAAAACTGTGCGTTGTACGATATTTTTTTGTACTACAGTATTAAACCTCATAAAATTTTCTACAACTTCTGCCTTGACACTTTTTATCTATCTCCAGTCGTTGTCCAGCTATGAGCTTCCAAACAAGGTCTATTTTGAAGACGCTTAAATTAGTTTTCCATACAAAGTCGGTAAAAAAATCTTACAAATAAAATTTGACCAACTTCTGGTTGTCGTATCATAATGAAACTTTGCAAATATCTAGAAATCTGATGATAGTTTAATAATCTGGTACCACTGAGCTGATCTAATGATGGAGCCAGGAGGTGTCTAATGAAACTCTTCAATGGCTATTAGTAAACCCGTCGAATTTGGGCACATTACATTCGAATCGATGAGACTTTTTCATAATACTTGCTGTCGAGGGTCTGATAATGGACCAGGAGATGTCTACGTCTCATTAATCCGAATGTAATGAGCCTAAACTCGCCGGTTTTACTAATGGCCATTGAAGAGTTTCAGTAGACACCTCCTGGCTCCATCATCAGATCAGCTCAGTGGTACCAGATTATTAAACTGTCGTCACATTTCTAAACATTTGCAAAGTTTCATTATGATACGACAACCAGAAGTTGGTAAAATTTTATTTATAAGATTTTTTTACCGACTTTGTATGGAAAACTAATTTAAGCGTCTTCAAAATAGACCATGTTTGGAAGCTCATAGCTGGACAACGATTGGAGATATATAAAAAATGTCAAGGCAGAAGTTGTAGAAAATTTTATGAGGTTTAATAATGTAGTACCACAAAATATCGTACAACGCACAGTTTTTGACATATAAGCAAAAAACCTAAAAATGGGACCTTCTTCGGCCTCCCCCCCCTCGGGCTCACCTCGGAGGGGAGGGGACTTTTAGTATGTTTATCTCCTAACTAGTCTAAACAAAGTTACTTAGTTAGTTTTTCTGCTTTCGACTTTTCGATCCACATTTCTTCTTTTACTGGACTAAATGTATTCTAATCTACGACTATACTTTATAACACGTTGATTGCTGAAAAACACATACCGTGTGTTATTTCCTTTACGGGGTTAGTAGGTACTATTTATGCAGATCGTGGAAAATAGCGGTACAAATAAAACAAGTTGAATGTTTAAAATTGTATTTAGCGTATTCAAAATATATTTTTACAGTATGAGATAAAATTTGCCAATTTTCCTATTTTTCACATTTTGTACTCAAGCAAAGCTTCCTGTGAAATACATAGTATTTATATAGCTTTACTAATCGTAATATATTGCTATGGCACTGAACATTATCAAAAAATATAGAAATAAAAGTAGTTGCCAACAAAATGGTTATTTTATGCAGTAGGTTGAACTAGACGAGCGCGGCACTCGCCTGATGTTAACCATTGCAGTGTTACCTAAAGCCGCGTGTACCTAAAGTGCGTTTAGTATGTTTATCTCCTAACTAGTCTAAACAAAGTTACTTAGTTAGTTTTTCTGCTTTCGACTTTTCGATCCACATTTCTTCTTTTACTGGACTAAATGTATTCTAATCTACGACTATACTTTATAACACGTTGATTGCTGAAAAACACATACCGTGTGTTATTTCCTTTACGGGGTTAGTAGGTACTATTTATGCAGATCGTGGAAAATAGCGGTACAAATAAAACAAGTTGAATGTTTAAAATTGTATTTAGCGTATTCAAAATATATTTTTACAGTATGAGATAAAATTTGCCAATTTTCCTATTTTTCACATTTTGTACTCAAGCAAAGCTTCCTGTGAAATACATAGTATTTATATAGCTTTACTAATCGTAATATATTGCTATGGCACTGAACATTATCAAAAAATATAGAAATAAAAGTAGTTGCCAACAAAATGGTTATTTTATGCAGTAGGTTGAACGAGACGAGCGCGGCACTCGCCTGATGTTAACCATTGCAGTGTTACCTAAAGCCGCGTGTCCAGCTCCTATTTTGGTTCAAACATGAGCATGACAACATTAAAAAAAAATGGCGATTTTGACAATATTTTTTGCTTTTCATATCCGATGGACCGAGCGTGGGGACCGAATCCAGAAATTCCGTAACGAAAAAAACCTCCGACCGGTTAATTTAATAAAAGAAAAAAAAAAGTTTTTTTTTTCGGTCACCACGCTCAAAGTGTAACTTGAATTAATATCAAAGAAAAAAAAAAAGGAAAAAAATACTGCATTAATAAAATAAATAAATAATTATAATTACATAAGTTGATAAAAAATGCTATGCAATAGCTTTACCGCGGCAGTCTCCGAGTGCCACAAGTCTTTTTTTTAAATGTTGTCATGCTCATGTTGAATGTTTAACCCAAAACAGGCCCTGGACACGCGGCTTACGTTAATCAATAGATATGAAGTCCTCTGCAACACTGCACTTTGTTCATCAAGACACAAAATGTTATTAATTACAAAAAGAAAGTAGTAAAAATATATTTTTCAAATTATTTTGGTGTTATAGTCTCCACATGGCTCATATGTTTTTTAATAAATAAAATAACAAAAAATAAAAATACAACCTTACAAAGACAGACAAAACTATAGACAAATTGTCAGCTTTTTCTAATATTTCAAAAGCAAGACTATAATTATTATATTATTTATACGAATTTCGTTACATAATATTTATGGGAACATTTGCCATCTCTTACAGATTTTTTTTAAAATAGGCAAGTTTACTTGTCTATAATTTTATCCATCTATATAATAATTTACCAAAAAGTTCAATGATATCAAATAGTAAAATTAAGTATTAGAGCACATTTCTTATATTATTATTAATTATAATAATACATTTATTGCATTCTTTGGGATCGTTTATTACATAATAATCACTTGCTACTAGTCACTTAGTACTACCTACGTATCTGTTTACATATATAAAAGGAAAGCATGACTGACTGATGGATGGATCTATCACGTCATGCTCCCCAGCAACCCCACCTTCTATTTTGCAATTTATAAGTACATGTTGTAAATGTACGCAATTAGTACCTAATTAGTACTTACTTTAAATAATTAGTACCTTAACAGATTCAGAAGTACAGCCAATTGAATTTGGGGTTGCTGAAGAGCACCTCCCCAGCAACCCCCCCTTATATTTTGCAATTTATAGTGTACGATGTAATTGTACGCAATTAGTACCTAATTAGTACTACCTTTAAATAATTAGTACCTTAACAAGTTCAGAGGTACAGCCAATTGAATTTTCATGCACCTCAAATTCAATTGGCTGTATCTCTGAAACTGTTAAGGTACTAATTATTTAAAGGTAGTACTAATTAGGTACTAATTGCGTACAATTACAATATGTACTTATAAATTGCAAAATAGAAGAAGGTGGGGTTGCTGGGGAGCATGACGTGATCTATCAACGAGCCGTTTAAACTTTAAACCACTGAACGGATTGTATTGAAATTTGCTAAATTAATAGGATTTCTCAACGAAAGCGAAGCCGCTAGTTTAAAAATACAAAAAAAATTGTATTATATTATTTATTAATTTGTTTTAATTAATTGTCGCTCTTAAACGCGGGCTAAACATAGATTTTGGAAAGTCATGAAGACAACGTTCAAAGCGCTTTCAATAATTTAAAGGTGCTGGATGACACTTGTTTCAATTAATTATTATTAATTGTATGGTGAACTGAGGGTCTATTGGCTATCGCCAAACGACATGTAAAATACTAGAATCCATAGACAATGTTGCGTACATTACTTGCTTAAACCTTCGCCTTAATAAGAGTAAAGTAACAAAAGCAGCAATGTACATTGAAGTTGTCATCAATCGTAGTGGGTGAGAATTAGACAATAGGTTGAAAACAGCAAGTCACGGAAGCATGATAATATCAATACGATGCCCACGCCCAGCAGTGGGCAATAAAAGGCTGATAATGAATAAGTGAGGAAAAGTAGACTATTAGCAAGAGCAAGCGGAAATCGATCTTATTTCAAAATCCTTTGGTATTAACTGTGGTATTAATATCTAAAAGCAAAAGTATGAGATTCTATTCCAAAATCCGATGATTTCAAACATGGACGGTAACGCAAAAATTCCTTATATTTATTCAAATCAAGCTTCATAAAATCGATAAATCGCACACCTAATAAAATACTAGCTTAACTCAAAAAGTAAGTTTACAATGACAATTTTATCTCTACTTATTTAAAAAGGGGGGTTGTAATTATAAAAAGTTATTTTTTTAGTTATGTCGGTATTTCACTAGGTGTTCGATATGTACCTACCCAATAAATAAATGCAACTTAACTAAAATTTAATAATATCCGCATGACGACAACAAAAACGATTTTAATATGAATGTTGACAAAGTTAAATTTAATTAAAAAAAATAATATTATAGCTATAGTATCGAAAATACTATGAAAAGGTAAGTATTTATTTTTCAATATTTACCTGATGGACAGATTTTATTTATCAATATACCTAGCATAATATTTTCAACAAAGAAAGATATTATTATTAAAAAAAAAACACGAGCATAGATTTCTTAGCATAAAATAATCATTTCTATTTTCATCATGCGTCTAACTTAAAATTGAAACTATAACAAATTTGGTCTGTTTTACAATAAATAATAGAAGTCTAAAAAGTAACCAAAAAATAATTATAATTATTTCTTTTTTATTTAAAAATAATTATTTTCAAATAAATACTGTGACCAAAATCGACTAGACTAAAAAGATCACTACGCTCAGAGCGACAAGACCGCCAATTGGTACATTGGGTGTTAATGTATTATAGTTAATAGTTTAAGCTTGTGTGGTATCAATAAAAAAATATCTTACATTTTGATACAAACAATTCAACTGCTGAATCGATACAACTGAAATTTAGAATGTCTACAGCTTAGACAATGGAATAATCCAGGCTACATTATAAGATAAATTAAGGCCTGTTCAAACCTGGGCGATATTCGCTACCAATCTGAGGGAAAAATTATAGAAATTTTAATGTCAAAATTTCAGTTGAATCTTTCTTGAATCTATACATAAATAATTTAGCTTTAAATTTAAATAATTTTACAAACAATATTAGGTACTTAAGTTTTATAATACTCGCTGTTTTAAACTAAAATAGCACAATACTGGAAATTAAGGTTCGTTTACACGATGCGTATCGTTTTAGTGACTATATAATATTTTATTAACATTTCCAACAAAAATTTAAAACTAAATAAGTAGGTACTTAAATAGAAATTAATCACCAAAATGTATCCAGTACGCACATAACCAAAATTTCATAGACTTAAAAGATAATTATAACGAATGTACAGTAGTAAATAATTAAAATTAAAATACTTTTAAAAATTTACATGCGAAGGTGGTAATTCAATTCGTTTTTTTTTTCAGACTATGTCCAAACAAAAATTTAAAATCACATACATTATAATCACAAACAAGAAATAATATCAACTATTATTATTGTAACCAATTTGAAAAAAAGTTTTCATAAATAAAACTATAACGATACGACTCGTGTAAATGCGACATAAAATAGTAATATTAAAATCTAACGAAGTATTCTGCAGGGCTATTCACTTATTTGTCAGGGAACCGAACCGAAAACCGAATAGTCAATAATGTATGAAATGATGTATTAAATAGATACGTCGTAATATGTCATTTCTTAGACAAAATAAAAATAGACATAGCCATTTTCTGTGCGAGTGTGATGGCAATAGGGAAAATTCTGTGTGAAGAAAAAGGAGAACCTATTTTTTTCCGTCCCTTTCAGCGTGGCCGGTTTATGCTGTTTGTCAAACTCTGTCAAACTGCTTCACTTTGACAATAATACCTGTTTCGTTTTTTCCGAAACTTTTAAAGCAATTTGAAACAATCCAATGATATTCAACTAGTTTGTGACCTAAAATATCAATATATGGCGTATTTTCATAAAATAATGAAAATCCGTTAACTGTTTTTTGTCCCATCGGTGGCCACGATGATGTGACCCCCTGTGTCATTTCATACATTTATGACCATTCGGCCTTCGTTTCGGTTCCCTGACAAATACGTAAGTGCAGATTATAAATGCAGTATAGCGCTGCAGAATATTTTTATTTTTAAGTGATATATTTTATTCATTGTCTTATTCAAATCTAGATTAAGGCTTTTCTAAGCAAGTCTAAACTACCGTACCTAATTTAATGACTTCGTTAGTATAGCACCTCCAGTTGTTCAACTGAATACAGGTACTTATTAATAAAGTTTATTAATTGCAACAACTAAATTTTTATGAGTTCAATGGAAATTTAAAAAACGGGGTTTCTCAATTTGTCTTATTGATTTCACATTCAAGCCTATAATTATATTTAAGTACGGATTGGAAATATGTTTTTTTATATATTGGATGAATATTTAAATCAATTTTAAATTCTTTGGTGAAAATATCATAAAATGTATAAAATAAATTGCGCAAGAAAGCATCGTTTTAGTATGCTATTGTATTGTTTTTTTTTTAAATTAATAATTGTAAATATTTGATATTTTATTAAAACAAAAAATAAACGTTTTGCTAACGTGGTAGTTTTTCCTTTAAAAAAAAACATTTTTCAAAAGTTTTTACTCGAATTGCTAGGAATGGAAACAACTTTGGAACTGTAGACATATAAATTTTATGTAGTTTATACTTAAAATTATTCGCTTCTCTAAGATTTTATCGCGAAATTCTAGGAATGTAGTTAAGATATTTTCAGGTCTTTGAACACATTTTAGTATATTAACTACTTACGTTAAAACTTTCCATTCATTATTTTCACAGATCACAAAATATACTGACTCTAAGATTTTAATTATTACCGTTTAACAACCGCAAACGCAAAGTTAAGATTCTAACCACTTACTTACCTTGCTATCTGATGGCAGGCATAACTCGAAAATTGTACTCTACTAAAATAAAATGTCTTGGAAAAATGGCATGAGTTTTTTTTTTAAATATTGCTCCCCTTGCAATTTTTTTAATATATCAAACTGAAAACACTTTTAAAATGTGTGCAATAATATTATGGAGGGCTGGTCTTAAGGAATTTAAATAAAAAATCTATTATTTCAAAATTTGTTAATATGATACTAAAACATTTCCTACAGTAAAGTAAATGTTTCGAGTTAGCCAATTGCCCCTTTGGTTTGGTTTATGTCCACGGATACTAGGATCAGATAAATTGGAAACTGACCACCACAGTTGTTGTTGTATTACAATGGTTAATATGGTTAAATGGTTTTGGAAATCATTATAAAATACCTCTTTTTAGTATCTGATCTCCTGGTACATTCTGGTCCGAATAAAGCGCCATACTGTGTGTTAAAATTAAACAAAACTTAAATTCAGAAAGTACGATCAATTTCTAATTTTTATTTAAGTTAAGCGGCCTTGCGGCCGTAAATGGTGGCAGATAAACCTAAAAGGCGGGATAAAACCCGCTGTTCAGTTTCTAATTCATCTGATCCTAGGATCCGTGGACACTCATTGGTCCTATAACTTCAAGACCACAAGTTTTCAAGATCTGGCATACTTGAGGGCTTGAGTGAGAGGTTTTTCCTCCCTCATGGATTCTTTGAGGACCACGTCCGATTGGCTGTAGGGGATAGAGCCTTCCGACTCCGGAACCGAGCCTTCTTCCTGTTCCGATCTGATCGTTGAGTCGAGTGATGGCCTGAAAAGTATTATAATCAATTAACTATTAATATTTTATTAGTGTTTTATCGACAAATAAAATATTCTTATCCTTTTCTTATTAACACATCAAATATTTATTTTAGATTCCCAGTATGAAATTTTCTGCATTGAGGTTTTTTTTATTATACACTTATAAATCCTGCTGCTATCGGTGTTGCAGCACCCTTATAACAAAGTCAGCAGCTTAATTATAAACAATAATTATGCATTATGAGGTTTCAAATATATTACAAGCAACTAGAGAATCTTTATCTTTTTTTAATAAAACAAGAATAAACAATTTGGGTCCTAGAATGCTTCCTAGAAACACTTCAAATAAACACATACATATTGGTGGTATATAGGCATGTACGTTATACGTAGTATACATCTACAATCTTAGCATTTTGTTCCTATGAACAGATCTTATAAGCTACGTTAAGGAAATGTTCAGATTCTCCCTAGTTTTCTAATTAATGCAGGAACCAAGGCGATGTCGAATGCCTTTGACAGATCTAGAAATATAACAACGACGTTGTTTTCTAGTTTTGTACGCATGCAGAGCAGAAGAACAGAGAATAACGAGTCGCCAAGATATTCTTCTAAAAAATATACACATCAATATTTTTTCGTGTACTTCACAAAGGATATATTTATATCTTCAGTATGATAAGTAACTAAGATGTCGTGAGTCTCCTACGCAAGAAGATGCCATTTCTGCTTGTCCTGTGACCGCTAGGCCCAGCTAGTATATCATAAAGAAGCCTAGTACAGTAGTGTGCCTAGGATGGGGGGGGGGGCACTAGTGCATCCTCAGGCAGCCTAGTACAATACCATACTGCGCCATTATTTCGGTAGGAGGGCACTGTAGCTGGTGAAATTACTGGGCAAAAGAGTCTTAACATCTTATGACTCTTGAGTGAGAAGCGTTGCGTGCACCTAGAATTTCTCATCATTGTGAAATCCTCAGTAGCACTGTACTGATTATGGGCAGCGTTATCTCTTAACATCAGGAGAGCGTCTTGCTCGTCTTCTACCTAATCACATAAAGAAGCCTAGTACAATACCTGTATCGCCTAGTGTTGACAGAGGCGAGTGCAGCCATGTGCCTCAGCAGAGTGTGCCTGGGAGGAGGGTCGGCGAGCAGGCGGTGTGGAGGGAGGTCCACACAGAACCTGTTCCGGGAGTCCCCCAGGAACGGAGCCTGGAACTTCTCCAGCTTCAACAGGAGGAGGAGCACGTCCTCCAGGTCCGCCTCGCTGCATAGATACACTTCGTTTCAAAAACATAGACATTTTTTGCAGGGTTCAAAGGATCAATATCTTATTAAATTCGATATAATATTTATCCGATATATATTATGATATATATCTAATAAAACAGTTTTTGTGAATATATCAATGATAATTTCATTGATATATAACCTTCAAATCCTACAAAAATTAACTTTGTTTTTAAAACGAAGTATAGATAGATAACTATTTACTTGCACACAATAATTACAAACAAAACAATTAATTAAAAGTTTGATATAAAAGTTACGATTGGCGGTCTTATCGCTAATAGCGATCTCTTCCAGACAACCAAGCAGGAAAGGAAAAATACAAGTTTAGAATGACGGATATATGTACCTTCACTATATAATCATGCACATATTGAGAGACAGGGAATGGCATAGTCAAAGGGAAGTCTACACCCAACAAAGGCCAATCTTACTCATAAACGTGAAAGTTTGTAAGAATGGATGTGTGTTTGTTACTCTTTCACGCCTAAACGGGTGGACCGATTGAGCTAAAGTTTGGTAAAGAGGTAGCTTAGACCCTGGAATAACATATGCAGCTACACGTGCAGCGGGTAAAACCGCTGGGTGAAGCTAGTTAGAATATAAAAGACCTCATCATTAATTACGTGCGACAATATCCCTCGCACGATACGACTAATTTTGAAATATCGTACGTAATATTGAGGCGGGGGGGTTCGATTGCCTGTTTCGGTGAATTTACTTTTTATTTTGTTTTCTTTACAATATGTACATACTTAAAAAATGACAAAAAGTTGTAATTTAAAATTTTGGTACTTTTATGATCGATGTGAATTGGCATTCATTGAAATTGTCTGACAATGCCTAAAGAATTAAAAAGAACTTTTGTAAATGATAAAATTGAAAAAGGGGCTTTTAGTACATATGGATATTCTCTTGATCTAGATACTATATCATAGATAGATAGATAGATAACCCATTGACACGTTAATAATAAAAATCAGAGTAAAATCTCACCTGGCCGAGTACAAGAAGTGTGCAAAGTTGATATTAGAGACGCATCCGTCCCTGTCCTCGCTGTCAGTGTAGAGATCAGTCTCGCGGCAGTACATGTAGAGGAAGTCGTTCAACTGCTTCGCTACCACCGCGCATCTGTCCTTGTCACACATCTTGTTAGCTGGACCCTACAGTACGGGGCTTGATCAACACTGGTTTAACTAGGCACGAGGGTACGTGAAAATAAGTGAAAACCTAGTTTGACAACTAAAATTCACCACCAAAGCTAAATTTTCGTTCATTTCCTTCATTCATTCAATCAATTCGCTCAGGAAATAGGAGAAAACCAAGTTTGACAACTAAAATTCACCATTAAGGCTAAATTTTTGTTCATTTCCATCATTCATTCAATCAATTCGCTTATTTCCTTCGTTCCTTTCATTCATTCATTCACTCATTTCATTCAAAATCAGCTCAACATAGATATTAGATACACATCCGTCCCTGTCCCGCGAGATTGATACTAGTTTAATTTTGCATGGGGTAAGCGAAAACCTAGTTTGACAACTAAAATGTATTACAAAAGCAACATTTTGTGTAATTTCCTTCATTCATTCAATCGTTTCATTCGTTCTATTAATAAATTCGTTCATTTTATCCGTTCCTTTCATTCATACATTCACTCAATTCTGTAAAAACTGCTCCAATATTGACATTAGTCACACATCCGTTCCTGTCTTCACTATGAGTGGACGACTACACCTAGGTTTAACAGGTTAAACCTAGAGTGCTTTTCACGAAAGGAGTCCTTTTTGCGGGGCGCCACTATCGCACATTTAAAAAGTTAAAATATCTATAAAATTTTAACTCAACACAATTTCTCATGTTTAATTTCTTAATTAATTAGTTATTTTATCTAACAAATAAAAAAAAGACGTGTGGCACTCGGAGACTGCCGCGGTAAAGCTATTGCATAGCATTTTTATCTATAGATGGAAAAACTAAAAAGTATCACCGCTGTGCCGGTCGGAGTAGGGGGTGTTAGGTTTTTTCGTTTCGGAATTTCTGGATTCGGTTCCCACGCTCAAGGCCCGCGATAGAAGCTATGCAATAGCTTAAAATATTTAGGATATGAAGTCCAGTAACAACTGATAAAATTATATTTAGTTCCGCTAAATTCCGCGGGACCTCTTTCGTGAAAAGGACGGTGTAGCCGCACTTCGGACTTTAGTCGTGACAGATACACAGTAACACATTGGTTATTGGATATAAATTATAAAAAATAGGTTAAAAAATGTGTTTAGCGTGCACTATAAAACAATCAACAAGAGAAATATATTTTTTTTGCATGGAATTAAATTATTTCAATCACTCTTTTTGCACAGACTAAAAATGCGTGTTATACGTGATTTACCGACTTCAAAAAGGATGTTACGTAATTTGTGTGTTGTGTTTTGGTCTACGCAATCGACAAAAACCATATCAACATTCAACAAAATTCTAGGCGATTTTGATAAATATATATATTATTGTTGTACGTGAAAGCAAAAACATAGTTGGTGCAAAAAAAAATGTTGACAGTATATTTTGTGAAAAATGTCATGTTTTCGTTAATTGTATAGACCAAAACACGAGTTGGAGACGCGGCTTTAACCATACAGAACATGTTTTTGAAGTCGGTAACCAAAAACAAGCAAAGCTAAGGAATCACCTTTACATTGTAAGGCATCCGGAGCGAAGCACACGCTCGCTTGAGGAACTTGAGAACTAACGCCGCGTGACACACGCCCAGCTCGTTGTTGGGAGACGAGATACGTTTGAGTACGTGGGTGAGGTACAGACCGAATGCACGACGGTTCTCACCCATACTGGAGGGGGAAAGAGGGGGGAGGAGGGATTAGTTTTCATTGCAGTATACTACCATCATCGTTCTACCGAGGGTAGACTTTTGTAGCATTCGTGGCCGGCGGTCCGGCTTGTAAGCCGTAGGTCCTGGGATCAAATCTCAGTGTGGCAAAGATTTTCGCCTGGACGCTACCGTGTTTCGGAAGGCACATTAAACTGTGGGTCCCGGCTGTTTCCTATAAGATATGTAGGAGGGAGTCGTTAGGTCATGTTGCAGGCACAGTAGTAATCTCGGCGACCTGAGACTGCAACATATAGGTTCGCCACACAACCTATAAAAACTACTAACTAAAAAAGGGTAACCTGTTCTGTTGGAGTATATAAACCCCAATTATTATTTTTCATTGCAGGAGGTCGTCTAGGGTGGGTGGTTACCCCAACAGTGCCAGTTATTCTACCACCTGAGCAGTGATGTGCAAATATTACTGTGCTTCGGTAGAAAGCACTATAGCTAATGACATTACTGGGCTAAAGCGTCTTAACATCTTATGACTCTTGAATAAGAAGCGTTAGTCTAGTCCACCTAGAATTGCACATCATTGTGAAATCCTCGGTAGCACTGTACTGATTATGGGCAGCGTTATCTCTTACCATCAGAAGAGCGTCTTGCTCGTCTCCTTACATCTTTGCATAAAAATAAGTGAAATTTTAATAAAAATCTTTTTAAAAACAAGTTTTTATTATTATTACCATCTAGCACCGAAGTACTCGTCAAGACGAATCAAATGAGCTCAAACTCGATGGGGTGCGTCGTTCAATTCCGAAGTTCTTATGTCCTTCCTGCTCCATCATCAGATCAACTCGATGTCATAAAAATATTGCATTGTCATCCGATTTAAATATGCATGTAAAATTTAAGCTCAATCAGAAATCGGATGGATCAAATTAAACTTGCAAGATTTAATTACAGACAAACAGAAAACAGAGGGCCTATTGGCTAATTCTCACCCACTACGATTGATGACAACTTCAATGTACATTGCTGCGTTTGTTATTGTACTGATATTAATGAGGAGGTTTAAGCAAGTAATGTACGCAAAATTGTCTATGGATTCTAGTGTTTTACATTTCGTTTAGCGATAGCCAATAGGCCCTCAGACAGGTAAAAGTAAATAAAAGCTTGTAATGGAACATACGTGAGTTTCATGCCATCAAGCAGCTGTCGTTTGACGAGTTCCTTTGCCCGTCTCGTGTCCATCCGAGGCGGTTGTGTTGTCTCGCCCAACGATATCGCTGGAGCAGTCGACGTTACTGTCACCGCCTCGTAACGTTTCAACCTAAGGGCGTAATTACACTTTATTGTAGTGATAGATGCGTAGTCCCAAATATGAGCTATTACAGCTCACAATACAGGGAAAGATACAGGGAAAAAGAAGTCCAGGAAGAAGGAGAACATCTTGACTTAAAAATCTGCGCCAATGGTACTGCAAGAGCACGCGTTTCCTATTTAAAGCTGCTGTGTCGAGGGTTCAAATTGCCATGATGATCGCCAACCTTCGTTAAAAGGTATGATATCAGCCACAATTGCTACACAGGCGTTAAATTGTATAATACATATTTAAGTAATCAAAAAATCTTAGATAGGTACGTATTTTTTTGTGCGTGAGTTACCGTTGTGGTGTATCAGTGAGGCTGGCAGCTAGCGCAGCGTGACGGAAGTGAGGCAACACGTGGGAGTGTGATATAGTTACCGTTGTGGTGTATCAGTGAGGCTGGCAGCTAGCGCAGCGTGACGGAAGTGAGGCAACACGTGGGAGTGTGATATAGTTACCGTTGTGGTGTATCAGTGAGGCTGGCAGCTAGCGCAGCGTGACGGAAGTGAGGCAACACGTGGGAGTGTGATATAGTTACCGTTGTGGTGTATCAGTGAGGCTGGCAGCTAGCGCAGCGTGACGGAAGTGAGGCAACACGTGGGAGTGTGATATAGTTACCGTTGTGGTGTATCAGTGAGGCTGGCAGCTAGCGCAGCGTGACGGAAGTGAGGCAACACGTGGGAGTGTGATATAGTTACCGTTGTGGTGTATCAGTGAGGCTGGCAGCTAGCGCAGCGTGACGGAAGTGAGGCAACACGTGGGAGTGTGATATAGTTACCGTTGTGGTGTATCAGTGAGGCTGGCAGCTAGCGCAGCGTGACGGAAGTGAGGCAACACGTGGGAGTGTGATATAGTTACCGTTGTGGTGTATCAGTGAGGCTGGCAGCTAGCGCAGCGTGACGGAAGTGAGGCAACACGTGGGAGTGTGATATAGTTACCGTTGTGGTGTATCAGTGAGGCTGGCAGCTAGCGCAGCGTGACGGAAGTGAGGCAACACGTGGGAGTGTGATATAGTTACCGTTGTGGTGTATCAGTGAGGCTGGCAGCTAGCGCAGCGTGACGGAAGTGAGGCAACACGTGGGAGTGTGATATAGTTACCGTTGTGGTGTATCAGTGAGGCTGGCAGCTAGCGCAGCGTGACGGAAGTGAGGCAACACGTGGGAGTGTGATATAGTTACCGTTGTGGTGTATCAGTGAGGCTGGCAGCTAGCGCAGCGTGACGGAAGTGAGGCAACACGTGGGAGTGTGATATAGTTACCGTTGTGGTGTATCAGTGAGGCTGGCAGCTAGCGCAGCGTGACGGAAGTGAGGCAACACGTGGGAGTGTGATATAGTTACCGTTGTGGTGTATCAGTGAGGCTGGCAGCTAGCGCAGCGTGACGGAAGTGAGGCAACACGTGGGAGTGTGATATAGTTACCGTTGTGGTGTATCAGTGAGGCTGGCAGCTAGCGCAGCGTGACGGAAGTGAGGCAACACGTGGGAGTGTGATATAGTTACCGTTGTGGTGTATCAGTGAGGCTGGCAGCTAGCGCAGCGTGACGGAAGTGAGGCAACACGTGGGAGTGTGATATAGTTACCGTTGTGGTGTATCAGTGAGGCTGGCAGCTAGCGCAGCGTGACGGAAGTGAGGCAACACGTGGGAGTGTGATATAGTTACCGTTGTGGTGTATCAGTGAGGCTGGCAGCTAGCGCAGCGTGACGGAAGTGAGGCAACACGTGGGAGTGTGATATAGTTACCGTTGTGGTGTATCAGTGAGGCTGGCAGCTAGCGCAGCGTGACGGAAGTGAGGCAACACGTGGGAGTGCGATATAGTTACCGTTGTGGTGTATCAGTGAGGCTGGCAGCTAGCGCAGCGTGACGGAAGTGAGGCAACACGTGGGAGTGTGATATAGTTACCGTTGTGGTGTATCAGTGAGGCTGGCAGCTAGCGCAGCGTGACGGAAGTGAGGCAACACGTGGGAGTGCGATATAGTTACCGTTGTGGTGTATCAGTGAGGCTGGCAGCTAGCGCAGCGTGACGGAAGTGAGGCAACACGTGGGAGTGTGATATAGTTACCGTTGTGGTGTATCAGTGAGGCTGGCAGCTAGCGCAGCGTGACGGAAGTGAGGCAACACGTGGGAGTGCGATATAGTTACCGTTGTGGTGTATCAGTGAGGCTGGCAGCTAGCGCAGCGTGACGGAAGTGAGGCAACACGTGGGAGTGTGATATAGTTACCGTTGTGGTGTATCAGTGAGGCTGGCAGCTAGCGCAGCGTGACGGAAGTGAGGCAACACGTGGGAGTGCGATATAGTTACCGTTGTGGTGTATCAGTGAGGCTGGCAGCTAGCGCAGCGTGACGGAAGTGAGGCAACACGTGGGAGTGTGATATAGTTACCGTTGTGGTGTATCAGTGAGGCTGGCAGCTAGCGCAGCGTGACGGAAGTGAGGCAACACGTGGGAGTGCGATATAGTTACCGTTGTGGTGTATCAGTGAGGCTGGCAGCTAGCGCAGCGTGACGGAAGTGAGGCAACACGTGGGAGTGTGATATAGTTACCGTTGTGGTGTATCAGTGAGGCTGGCAGCTAGCGCAGCGTGACGGAAGTGAGGCAACACGTGGGAGTGCGATATAGTTACCGTTGTGGTGTATCAGTGAGGCTGGCAGCTAGCGCAGCGTGACGGAAGTGAGGCAACACGTGGGAGTGTGATATAGTTACCGTTGTGGTGTATCAGTGAGGCTGGCAGCTAGCGCAGCGTGACGGAAGTGAGGCAACACGTGGGAGTGCGATATAGTTACCGTTGTGGTGTATCAGTGAGGCTGGCAGCTAGCGCAGCGTGACGGAAGTGAGGCAACACGTGGGAGTGTGATATAGTTACCGTTGTGGTGTATCAGTGAGGCTGGCAGCTAGCGCAGCGTGACGGAAGTGAGGCAACACGTGGGAGTGTGATATAGTTACCGTTGTGGTGTATCAGTGAGGCTGGCAGCTAGCGCAGCGTGACGGAAGTGAGGCAACACGTGGGAGTGTGATATAGTTACCGTTGTGGTGTATCAGTGAGGCTGGCAGCTAGCGCAGCGTGACGGAAGTGAGGCAACACGTGGGAGTGTGATATAGTTACCGTTGTGGTGTATCAGTGAGGCTGGCAGCTAGCGCAGCGTGACGGAAGTGAGGCAACACGTGGGAGTGTGATATAGTTACCGTTGTGGTGTATCAGTGAGGCTGGCAGCTAGCGCAGCGTGACGGAAGTGAGGCAACACGTGGGAGTGTGATATAGTTACCGTTGTGGTGTATCAGTGAGGCTGGCAGCTAGCGCAGCGTGACGGAAGTGAGGCAACACGTGGGAGTGTGATATAGTTACCGTTGTGGTGTATCAGTGAGGCTGGCAGCTAGCGCAGCGTGACGGAAGTGAGGCAACACGTGGGAGTGTGATATAGTTACCGTTGTGGTGTATCAGTGAGGCTGGCAGCTAGCGCAGCGTGACGGAAGTGAGGCAACACGTGGGAGTGTGATATAGTTACCGTTGTGGTGTATCAGTGAGGCTGGCAGCTAGCGCAGCGTGACGGAAGTGAGGCAACACGTGGGAGTGTGATATAGTTACCGTTGTGGTGTATCAGTGAGGCTGGCAGCTAGCGCAGCGTGACGGAAGTGAGGCAACACGTGGGAGTGTGATATAGTTACCGTTGTGGTGTATCAGTGAGGCTGGCAGCTAGCGCAGCGTGACGGAAGTGAGGCAACACGTGGGAGTGTGATATAGTTACCGTTGTGGTGTATCAGTGAGGCTGGCAGCTAGCGCAGCGTGACGGAAGTGAGGCAACACGTGGGAGTGTGATATAGTTACCGTTGTGGTGTATCAGTGAGGCTGGCAGCTAGCGCAGCGTGACGGAAGTGAGGCAACACGTGGGAGTGTGATATAGTTACCGTTGTGGTGTATCAGTGAGGCTGGCAGCTAGCGCAGCGTGACGGAAGTGAGGCAACACGTGGGAGTGTGATATAGTTACCGTTGTGGTGTATCAGTGAGGCTGGCAGCTAGCGCAGCGTGACGGAAGTGAGGCAACACGTGGGAGTGTGATATAGTTACCGTTGTGGTGTATCAGTGAGGCTGGCAGCTAGCGCAGCGTGACGGAAGTGAGGCAACACGTGGGAGTGTGATATAGTTACCGTTGTGGTGTATCAGTGAGGCTGGCAGCTAGCGCAGCGTGACGGAAGTGAGGCAACACGTGGGAGTGTGATATAGTTACCGTTGTGGTGTATCAGTGAGGCTGGCAGCTAGCGCAGCGTGACGGAAGTGAGGCAACACGTGGGAGTGTGATATAGTTACCGTTGTGGTGTATCAGTGAGGCTGGCAGCTAGCGCAGCGTGACGGAAGTGAGGCAACACGTGGGAGTGTGATATAGTTACCGTTGTGGTGTATCAGTGAGGCTGGCAGCTAGCGCAGCGTGACGGAAGTGAGGCAACACGTGGGAGTGTGATATAGTTACCGTTGTGGTGTATCAGTGAGGCTGGCAGCTAGCGCAGCGTGACGGAAGTGAGGCAACACGTGGGAGTGTGATATAGTTACCGTTGTGGTGTATCAGTGAGGCTGGCAGCTAGCGCAGCGTGACGGAAGTGAGGCAACACGTGGGAGTGTGATATAGTTACCGTTGTGGTGTATCAGTGAGGCTGGCAGCTAGCGCAGCGTGACGGAAGTGAGGCAACACGTGGGAGTGTGATATAGTTACCGTTGTGGTGTATCAGTGAGGCTGGCAGCTAGCGCAGCGTGACGGAAGTGAGGCAACACGTGGGAGTGTGATATAGTTACCGTTGTGGTGTATCAGTGAGGCTGGCAGCTAGCGCAGCGTGACGGAAGTGAGGCAACACGTGGGAGTGTGATATAGTTACCGTTGTGGTGTATCAGTGAGGCTGGCAGCTAGCGCAGCGTGACGGAAGTGAGGCAACACGTGGGAGTGTGATATAGTTACCGTTGTGGTGTATCAGTGAGGCTGGCAGCTAGCGCAGCGTGACGGAAGTGAGGCAACACGTGGGAGTGTGATATAGTTACCGTTGTGGTGTATCAGTGAGGCTGGCAGCTAGCGCAGCGTGACGGAAGTGAGGCAACACGTGGGAGTGTGATATAGTTACCGTTGTGGTGTATCAGTGAGGCTGGCAGCTAGCGCAGCGTGACGGAAGTGAGGCAACACGTGGGAGTGTGATATAGTTACCGTTGTGGTGTATCAGTGAGGCTGGCAGCTAGCGCAGCGTGACGGAAGTGAGGCAACACGTGGGAGTGTGATATAGTTACCGTTGTGGTGTATCAGTGAGGCTGGCAGCTAGCGCAGCGTGACGGAAGTGAGGCAACACGTGGGAGTGTGATATAGTTACCGTTGTGGTGTATCAGTGAGGCTGGCAGCTAGCGCAGCGTGACGGAAGTGAGGCAACACGTGGGAGTGTGATATAGTTACCGTTGTGGTGTATCAGTGAGGCTGGCAGCTAGCGCAGCGTGACGGAAGTGAGGCAACACGTGGGAGTGTGATATAGTTACCGTTGTGGTGTATCAGTGAGGCTGGCAGCTAGCGCAGCGTGACGGAAGTGAGGCAACACGTGGGAGTGTGATATAGTTACCGTTGTGGTGTATCAGTGAGGCTGGCAGCTAGCGCAGCGTGACGGAAGTGAGGCAACACGTGGGAGTGTGATATAGTTACCGTTGTGGTGTATCAGTGAGGCTGGCAGCTAGCGCAGCGTGACGGAAGTGAGGCAACACGTGGGAGTGTGATATAGTTACCGTTGTGGTGTATCAGTGAGGCTGGCAGCTAGCGCAGCGTGACGGAAGTGAGGCAACACGTGGGAGTGTGATATAGTTACCGTTGTGGTGTATCAGTGAGGCTGGCAGCTAGCGCAGCGTGACGGAAGTGAGGCAACACGTGGGAGTGTGATATAGTTACCGTTGTGGTGTATCAGTGAGGCTGGCAGCTAGCGCAGCGTGACGGAAGTGAGGCAACACGTGGGAGTGTGATATAGTTACCGTTGTGGTGTATCAGTGAGGCTGGCAGCTAGCGCAGCGTGACGGAAGTGAGGCAACACGTGGGAGTGTGATATAGTTACCGTTGTGGTGTATCAGTGAGGCTGGCAGCTAGCGCAGCGTGACGGAAGTGAGGCAACACGTGGGAGTGTGATATAGTTACCGTTGTGGTGTATCAGTGAGGCTGGCAGCTAGCGCAGCGTGACGGAAGTGAGGCAACACGTGGGAGTGTGATATAGTTACCGTTGTGGTGTATCAGTGAGGCTGGCAGCTAGCGCAGCGTGACGGAAGTGAGGCAACACGTGGGAGTGTGATATAGTTACCGTTGTGGTGTATCAGTGAGGCTGGCAGCTAGCGCAGCGTGACGGAAGTGAGGCAACACGTGGGAGTGTGATATAGTTACCGTTGTGGTGTATCAGTGAGGCTGGCAGCTAGCGCAGCGTGACGGAAGTGAGGCAACACGTGGGAGTGTGATATAGTTACCGTTGTGGTGTATCAGTGAGGCTGGCAGCTAGCGCAGCGTGACGGAAGTGAGGCAACACGTGGGAGTGGACGAGCAGATTGTAGTTGTGTGGGACCACTTGGTACGGGATGTTGTTGTTCAGGGATGTTGAACATACTGGGATGCCTGACACTGGATCTGGGGATATAACAATATAATTACTAGAGGACCTGGCTTCGTACCATTTACATCTATATCTAACTGAACAATTAATTATTCAAACTAAAATAACCAACCCTTAGAAAATCCTCTGTCCCACCTGGAGTTAAAAAAAAA
This sequence comes from Hemithea aestivaria, assembly GCA_947507615.1. Lineage (NCBI taxonomy): Eukaryota > Metazoa > Arthropoda > Insecta > Lepidoptera > Geometridae > Hemithea > Hemithea aestivaria. The sequence goes on from OX382344.1 coordinate 14,763,985, forward strand.
ACCTCAGTCATGAAAATGTTTGACAGGTAGGATAGGAGGACCTAAAGACAGTTTCTATAAGTTTTCCAACATTTTACTATTCAGGTCGGAAACAAATACATCAAATCAACACCCTGACCAGCCTGGGTTCCTCCTAGATTGTAACCAAGCAGAGTAAACTCACCGAGATACTGACTGTACTTCTGCCAGGAGTTCTGACTGGGGAATATTCTCACAAACCCTCCCCTCCTGGCGTACTGCGCCCTCACCGCCCTCACCAGCCTGAGTTCCTCCCCCGTCAGAGCCGCGAGGAGGCCCCCGTTGTTGCCCCCACTGCCCCCGTTGTTGCCCCCACTGCCCCCGTTGTTGCCCCCACTGCCCCCGTTGGACCCGTTCCCCCCGTTAGTGTTGGTACTAGCCCCCGACCCTGCCGTGTTCTTACGGACTGGGCACACGTTTTCAGCTGAGTGTACCCGACGACACTGCAAACAAGTATTAACCCCTTGATCCAGGAAACACTTCCGGTTCAAATCCAAATTGGCATCTATTTCAAATATAATAAGGTTCAAATTCGCATACGCGGGTGTAGCCCGATCGAGCCGCTCGGGGACTCACGGGCTAAATGTAGTGTCCGTGATTAACTGGCCGTACATCCGACTTGTAATCCGGAGGACGTTGGTTCAAATCTCAGAGTGGCAAAAAGTATTCCCTTGGACACTATCGTGTTTCGGAACCCACGTCAAACTGTGGGTCCCGACTGTTTCCTATAAGTTATGTAGGAGGCAATCGTCAGGTCATGTTGCAGGCTCTGTAATAATCTCGGCGACCAGCCAGACCAAAATAGCGGACCAGCAGGTATGCCATGGGGCTTTTACGAACTAATGGAATGAAAAAGACCCATTCCTTTAAAGAAACTGTGTAAAGTCTAAAGGAACTACTACTAATAAAGGCTAAAAATACGGGGGTAAGTGCGAGAAAAGTGAGTGTAAATAAGTAAAGTAACTTACAGCACCAATCCTTACTTTAAGCGAAGCGGGCGCGTGACTCGGCTCGGGCTTGGTTCGCGGCACGGCGGGCAGCCCCACCAGCGTCAGCGTGTCCGCTACTAACGCTGACTTCACTCGCGCGTCTAGCGGACTCTCGCACGCTAGACTGGAGAGATACGAGGGGCATGCCAAAAGTAATTAGATACTCAAATATTATTATGTTAATCATGTTTTATTATTATGTATTATTTAAAAGCATTCAATTTGAGTACGTATACACTTTTTTATGCATTTAAACCATTTATAAAATACTTTAGTCCACCATTTTTCAGATACCTTAATAACGTCATAATTTTGGGCCGTTATTGCATCTTTCAAGCTCTCTAATGTCTTGCCTCTTAAATTTTATTTGATTTTATTAATCAGGTAAAATTTGCAAGATGTCATGTTAGAGGAATATGTAGGGCGATATAGGAATAACACATTTTTTTAATTTAAAAAATTTAATATTCCCGCGAAAGTGTGCCGCGCGGCGACGTCGCGTCGTCTAAGAAAACGCCGGAGTCTAGACTTTGGTCGGTTGTCACATCAAGCCGATAATACTGCTGGAGCTCAAACTATTACCAACCATTCAAAATGTACTGTTCTATGATCTTTTAGCACCGGAGTAGCAATATGACAGGTTTTACAAAGAAAACTTAGCGACGATTTGTTTCTATGTGCATCGCTCACGGCGACATTTTGTTGGTGTTTGTTAATTTCCAAAGCGCCATGTGGTTGATTGTCGCTATGTTTCGAGATCGTAGTTATAGAGCTATGTTTTAATACCATTAAGTTATATCCCATCAAAAACATAAATGTGAAAAGAGAGCCAAGTTCAATATTACGATGTATGTACCTACTCATAGTTACCTATGATTTGGTAGTTGACTTCAACGACAAAAGAAATGAGATCTAAATGGGTGCCAAGTTCAATGGTCAGTCCTGAAAAATATTTACAACATAAAATATTTTATTACAACTTAAAAGATTATTTCTTCTTATCACTTAGAATTAATATTATTTTGAAGCCCAAAGTTTGACTTGGCCAGTTCTCATAATATACTAGGTAGGTTCTCTCTTAACTTTAGCTTGATCACTATTAAACGCACTTAATACTAATTAGTGCGCCACCGTCTTTTATCGTGTAAATTAGTCCCCTCCATCCATTGGTTGTCTGGAAGAAATCGCTCTTTAACGAGAAGACCGCCACTTGTACATTGTAATTTTTAATTTTAATTATGTACTTATGTATTTTCTAACATTATGTGGTATACAATAAAGTATATCTATTGTCTTATCCCAATGATACTTCGTCGTATGGTACCCATGAGAACTAGCCAAGTCAAACTTTGGGCTTCAAAATAATATTAATTCTAAGTGATAAGAAGAAATAATCTTTTAAGTTGTAATAAAATATTTTATGTTGTAAATATTTTTCAGGACTGACCATTGAACTTGGCACCCATTTAGATCTCATTTCTTTTGTCGTTGAAGTCAACTACCAAATCATAGGTAACTATGAGTAGGTACATACATCGTAATATTGAACTTGGCTCTCTTTTCACATTTATGTTTTTGATGGGATATCATTGCTTTTTGTACAGTACTTTTTAGTATGTAATAGGTTAAAACACTCAGTCATTATAAGATTATAATACCAAATGATTATATATTGTACCTCCCCCCCACCCCACTTCTCCACGGCACGGCCGTCGCACCGCGCACCGTGAGCCTCGCCGTGCTTCGATATACCTATACCTATAATTAATTTAGTACTTATTTATATGTAGCATTCATGTGCACTATTGATTTGAATATTGTACCTTATCAATTGATTTTTAAACAATACTAGTTACTGATAAATTTATCTATATTCACCCAGCTATCTTATACCAACCGCCTACCTGGATTTCAATTTAACTTTTTGAGATCATCTGGAACTGGATTAGAATTTCGAACAAAAGACTAACCTAACCTAAGCCGACAAGACTTGTAATGACGACGACATGGCGGGGGCACTGCCGTGCCCCCAGATACCGCCACATACCTATAATATTATGACTATACGTTACAGGTAAGTAGGTATCTAAAATGTTTACACCAACTAGCACCTAAGGCGATATACATACCTACATTATTTTTATTGTAAACAATGTTAATATTATTACCTCTATGTTACTGAGCCGCCTTGTGCTGGTGAGTCGATATATTGATAGGTATTTACATAGGATATACAATTGTTACGTAGCGTAGGTACCAGGAACCTATTTTTATTAGTGACTAGCTGTGCCTAGCTGTTTTACCCGCTATACAGTTTGGTACAGTAGTGTATATTATGTTATTCCAGGGGTCTAAGCTATATTTTTTATTATACCAAATTTAAAGTCAATCGGCCCACCAGTTTAGGCGTGAAAAAGTAAAAAAAAAACATGTATCCATACGTACAGTAGGTATAAAGGTATAAAGTTTTTATTTATATTTATAATTATATTAGTAGGAATAGTGGACTCGCGCGCACTTCGTAGTATCTAACGGAAAATAGCCGCCTACACAAAAATTATAGCAACATGCACCATGTATTGCTTTATGCGTTCCTAGGCGTTCCAAACTTTAATATCATACATTTTTAAAAAATTAATAATAATTTAAAATGATAGAAAAATACTAGTTTCTGATTTTTCCCTTTGTTACTACGACATTACCTATCGGGATGCCAAATTTCAGCTGTCTAGGTCATCTGGAACTGGGATATTACTTTTGATCTATCCCTCAGTATGTATTAACTTCACCGATTACTGGATGTTTATATCTAAATAACCGTTTGAGCTGTGTTATTGGAATTTGGAACAGAGATATAGTTCGCATATTGTAGTATATGTGCCAAATTTGACTTGTCTATGTGCAATAGTTTTTGTATAACGAGGGTGTAAAAAGTCGTCAAAACGCGCTTTGGATGGTTCGTGTAATATAACACACGGCGCGGTCGCCAGTTCCTTTGCTTGAACTTGGCTTGACTCGCTGCCGCGTGTCTAAATCGTATACGTTTTTATTTTAACCTCCGTCGAATATGTCTATGATAAATGGGCACCAATCTACCCGACGGTCTCGCTACTCATCGGTCAGTTCATACGGTACCCATTTCGAACAACGCCTACGGAAAGAAGAGTGATAATCAGTAATGGTTTGCATCGCTGCTGATTTGTTACCCAATTCACGCTCTAGCCCTACATATGAAATTCATTGGTTTCCTCCCAAAAAAAAATTAAAATTTTCTTAGGTGACAGTGGTCGGTGGACGGTCTGTTTTCGCTTTGTATTCAAAGCTTCCTCATCCTCTTTTAAATTCAGCAATCCAATTAAAAACTACTGTTCATGAACAAGCAGACTCACTAGAAGAAGTAATCAAAAGATCAAAACATTAATGGGCTTTAAAAACTTTTTATAATCATATAAACCATAGCGCAAAAATCACGGCGCCTGAGTTCCATTTTATTAAGCAAATGCACCCCACTTTATCACAGAAAAAAGTATATTGAATAAAAAAACAAATGAATTTAAATATGTTCCATATTCAAATTAATTACTAAAAAAACAGGGTTTACGATAGTGTATAACTTGACAATGTCAAAGTCTCGAGTAAAGAGTATCTAATTACTTTTGGCATGCCCCTCGTACACGAGTGTAATTGTTAGTTGAGCGAGGCTAGCGTGACTCGGCTCGGGCTTGGTTCGCGGCTAGGGATGAAAATTTCCAGTAATATTCCGAAAGTTTCCATTACTTCCATGAAACTTTCCAAATTTGACAGAAACAATGGGGAATAAACCCCAAATCAGAAATCTGATTTTTTAAATGAAAATGCTAAGTAAAGTAAAATTACTGCTGATAGGATAGTAGGCTTAGTGCCTGTCTACAATACTCAATCATGAATTTTGACTATAAGATTAAATTTCTAACTAATATACCAAGGAAAAGAAATACGCTGTTCATTGATGGAAAAATCATACCAATTATCAAAAAAACATTGTATTTTGGTTTTACTATGTTAAATAGACTTATTCTTGTGCATATGAAAGTATATACACGTGTCTGTATGTAAAGGGTGAAACAGTGCAATGACTGATTCTCAAGTAATAACCTGGCTGCTTGGTGAGCTAATGTTAAAACAGAATTATATGAATTATGTTTATATAAGTCGGTATCAATGCCCTTTTTGGTTGTTTATAATCTTTATAATTATTGTAAGTCAAAAAAAATGATGGGTTCAGCTATCATAAGTTACCAGTATCATAGTTTTCACCTTTTCTTTGTATATTTCCATTGTCAATTAAATATTCATGGCAATGACCATCATTAATTATAGTTTTCAGATAGATAAGTATAATAACAAAACAAAAATAAACCCAGAAGGCCGTAGTAGTAAAAAAAACGCATTCAAAAATTCAGTGTTAATCTGGAAATTTTGGAAAGTTTCCTGCAATGTTTCCCTATATTTCCGGAAACATTGGAAGTATTCCTGGAAAGTTTCGGGAACATTCGTACATTTTCATCCCTATTCGCGGCACGGCGAGCAGCCCCACCAGCGTCAGCGTGTCCGCTACTAACGCTGACTTCACTCGCGCGTCTAGCGGACTCTCGCACGCTAGACTGGAGAGATACACGAGTGTTATTGTTAGTTGAGCGTGACTCGACCGCCTCTCGCACGCTCCACTGTACGACCAAGTACTTTTACACTTAGTGCGTTGTGTCTCATTCGTTTTTATTAAATTTACGAAAAAATCCAATTTTTTTATTATAATCTTCTTGATAGAAAAAAAAATGTCAACATCTCTATTAATTTCTAGCAATTCGTTTATTAAATACATAATATTACCTATAGCTAAGAGAGATACATACCTGGGCGAGAGGTTGATCTCCAGTAGCCAGGGTTTCAGCATTTCGTCTATGAGGATATCATAGCCAAATAATTCTGAAACAATAATGAATTCATACATTTACTATAATTTCCTACTAGTGCAGCTCCTTAGCTCGATTTTGTATGGAGGTATGACCCGGAGCGGCAGAAAGCATGAAACTTGGCATGCGTATAGCTTTACCGTTCATAAGAAGAAATTTTAGTAGAAACACCCCGACAATGTTTCCACCTCCCCCCCCCCACTTTTATGTCCCTATTTTTAGTTTTTTGAGTTTTTCTTGAAAACTATGAGAGCTAGAATAAAAATGTCAAGGGGAAGTTTAATCTCCGTAAAATCCTCTACAATAATAATAATAATAAAAATGTATTTATAGTTTCAAAAATATGATTTATTTCTCTTTTGAATATTTTCCAAAATTCCATATAAGGGGGCGTCCATAAATTACGTGAGGTGTTTTTTTTAATTTTCTGTCCCTCCCTCCCCCCCTGGTGAGATGTTGTGAGATTTTATTCAACCCCCTCCCCCATCCCCCAATCTAACGTGAGATTTTTCAAAATGTGGGTTTCTTCGCAAAAACAAAAGACGGGCTACACTGTACCGTAAATTCATATTAAATTGAGCTATTTGGTATAAAACAAATATGGTGGTTTGTATAACGTCGATGTATAACGTCGAAGTATGAATGTTTTTTTTTTCTTTCGAACGAATTAGTGAATGATCTTAATTGTATTACGATAACGCTTAAGATTAAATCTTAAGCATGTACAATCTGAATTAAATGGACCAAAATAATATATTTTTTTTTGTTTCAATCAGAAAAAAAATTGCGTGATATTTGCCGAGACCCCCCCTCTCTCCAACGTAAGATTAGATGAGATTTGAATCGACCCGCTCCCCCCCTTAAACATCTCACGTATTTTATGAACGCCCCCTAAGACGTTCTCTGGGCGCAAAACATGTCGTTTTCATGCAGAGGTTTGAAACTTGGCACAATGATTCCTTATCTCCAAATAAGCTGATTAAGATCGAAAACCCTCCCTATCACCCCCTCTGGCAGCAAGGAGGGGGGCAAAAGGGGCCGCGCCACCTTTCTCCATTTAATTAACTCTGGGAGACGATGTAGAGCCACGAGGAAAATTTCGGTATCAATTTCAGATAAATCGATGATGTAGATTTCATTTCTGATATAAAACAACGGTATTGGTGGCGTTATGTTTAGCAAAAAAACTAAAAATAAAAAAAAATAAAATTTTTTTGTGTTTCAAGTCATTGTATATTTTACACTGTTAGTATTTTTTCAAATTAAAAAATATCCTAATATAGCCTATATTATGTACATTAAATAAAATATAACTTTTAATTGATTTTTTAATTTTTTAATGCCAAAAAAAAATTTTAGCAAAAGGGGCCACGAATTTTTTGTTAGAAAAATTATAGTTTTCCTTATTTTTCTCAAAAACTAATTGCCCAAATAAAAGTATAGGTATGTTATATTTGAATTGCCTATTAAATTTTCTACAATAATGTCCTCGGAGGTATGATTAGCACTTATGGTTTGAAAAATATATTCAACGCTACTGGTGCACGAAAAGGATTCACGCAGGCAACTTTGACGCTTAATAACTCCAAAAGCTGACTAAAAATAGGGACATAAAAGTGGGGGGGAGAGGTGGAAACATTGTCGGGGGGGGGGGGGGGTGTACTAAAATTTCTTCTTATGAACGGTAAAGCAATACGCATGCCAAGTTTCATGCTTTCTGCCGCTCGGGGTCCTACATGCGGCTAAGGAGCCGGACTATACTAAAACTAAATGAAAGGAAGGATGCATGTGTTTGTAACCTCTATACATATGAACGGTTGATCCAATTACGCTGAAATTTATCACTTACGTATATAATATGCTAGATCTATGTGTGAACCAATCGTGATTATATGAATGTAAGAACTAAATTTATGTTCTACGTCCAGTATTTTCTACAAATTTTTTTTATTAGGTCCACCGGACAATAAACTGAACATGTTTAATTCACAATAGGTAGGCAAGGTCGTAGGTCGTGAAGCAGGTAATTCTTACCGAAGCAGTTAAAGAAGTTAGGCACGAACACCCTGGCAGCCGCGGCAATGGTCTGAGCTGAGGACAGGATGCTCTTCACCACCAGGTCCTCGATCCCAGCCATCAGCGCCGTGGTGTCCCGCCCCGCCTTACGCAGGTGTCGGAGTAGGGCCGAGAGGGTCCACTTGTGACCTATATTGCCCGCGTTTGGGTCGTCACATCTGGGAACCCCGATTAAGACTGATAACAACGCTTGACGCTCTCTCGCTCGCACTATTTGACATATTTTGAAATATTAATTCATAGAATTAATTCATTGAAACTTCCTTAAGAACAGCCCACCATATTATTATTGCACACATTTTAAAAGTGTTTTCAGTTTGATATAAAAATAAATGGCAAGGGGAGCAATATTTGATTTTTTTTTTCAAACAATCCTTTCATGCCATTTTTTTATATTATATCAAACTGAAAACACTTTTTAAACATGTGCAATAGTAATATGGACGGCTGTTCTTAAGGAATTTTCAATAAATTAATTCTATGAATTTATATTTGCGCTATTTGATACATCTTACTAATATAATAAACTTGAAAGTTTGTAAGAATGGATGTCTAAATGTCAGGATGTTTGTAACTATTTCACGCTTAAACGGGTGGACCGGTTGAGCTAAAATTTGGTACAGAGATAGCTTAGACATTGGAATAACACATAGGCTACATAAGTACTGCGGGTAAAACCGCTGGGCGCAGCTAGTTTTGAAATATAAATTCGCAGAATAAACTTTTTCAATAATTCCCAAGACATGTTTATTTTATTAATCGGGACTTATCGCAAAAACATGAGTAACAGGTTAAAATCTTGAAACTTTCAAGTATTATATCCTCTAGAGAAATCCTGCACAATATTATTGCACATATTTTAAGTGTTTGTTGTATGGAGCCCCCCTTTATATTGTATTTTATTACATTTTTTTAGACTAGAAGAAAAAAACAATACATTTTTAGTTTTTATTTTTATAGGGGCAACAGAAATACACATTTTCACATCTTTTGTGAAATTTTCAACAATATATCTATCATGGTTCATGAGATAGAGCCTGGTGGCAAACAAACGGAAGGACAGACGGACACCGAAGTACCCAATTAAACAATCAAAAGCTAATAGAGCTTTTAGGTGTATTAAATTAAAGCCTTTGTAATTTGTATTTAGTATAGCTTGTAGTAGCAAAGTAAAGCTTTAATTGTTTTCGTTTGTTAGTTTTAAGATCGCTTTATCTCCTTAGCATTGTCTACACTCCTCCCAATGTACAGTACATTTTCTCCAGTTCCAAGTCAACTGATAGAAAATACTAGTTTAGCATTAAGTTAGTACTAGCGTTGTGCTGAATAATAAAATAAATAAATAGATAAACAAGTGAATTAAATTAAAAATTTAAAAAACCCCAACGCAATACGTAATTCACCATTTTTTGATGGCGGCCATCTTGGATTTTAAATTTTATATAGTGGACTGTATTTTACTCGTTAAGCCCTTTCATTTGATACCCATATTGAGGGGGTCGTGGAAAAAAAAGTAATTCGACATTTTGTAGCGGCGGCCATCTTGGACCGAATTCAACCAAACATAGCTAAGAACACTCTCGACTAACTCTACTTTTAAACAAAAAAAACGAAATCAAAATCCGTTCATCCGTTTGGGAGCTACGATGCCACAGACAGACACATACACACACAGACAGACAGACACGTCAAACATATAACACCCCGTCGTTTTTGCGTCGGGGGTTAAAAACCACTTACTTGATATAATCCGTGTGATATTTATTAATACTGTAGTTGCACAGATGCATGCAAGGGTTCCACAGATTTTTGTTGGTTGTGTCGTATTTGACCGTGGCGAAACGGACGAGACCCTCTTCGTAAAGGTATATGAGCAAGGGGTCTATAGAGGTCACACAAACGTACAGCCTGAGGTCACATTTGTGACCCCCTATGAGTAGAGGCTTGTCTATGTATTTGGCTACCACCACGTTCTCGCCTTTCGGTATTTGTTCTGGCTGAAAAGATGTGAAATTTGTTTTAGACATTTTAATAATAAACAAGATCAAAATCCGTTCATCCGTTCGGTAGCTACGATGCCATAGACAGACACGTAAAACTTATAACACCCCGTCGTTTTGCGTCGGGGGTTAAAAAGAAATGTGTGTTTTGATACTAAATAAAATGGTAACATTTTGGAGTGTTTAAATTATTATTGGAATTAGTTTTAATTTTTGAACAATGGCACTAATTTTGGAGCAGTGGCTTGTATTCATAACAAGCTTGTGTTTGAAATTATTATTCCCGTTCCCGCAGGAATTTCGCAAAATCCCGTCTCGTTCCTAGTCTAGGTAGTAAAAGGATCCTGTATTCTAAATTTCATCATTCTAGGTCCAGGGGTTTCGTCTCCACGATGATGAGTCAGTCAGATTACCTCCTTAAATAGTAGTATAGTAAAGATAATTTACTTTTTAGCGGGTAAATCAGTTAGTTTGGTATGTCACTCACAGTGTTAACAATGTATATGCCCCGGCCCCGACTGGACGCGGCCGGTTTGACGATCCAAGGCCCTTTAGTCCTGTAGTGAGTCATACACAGCTCCTTGTACTCCATGGGCATCAGAAACGTGGTGGGGATGAAGTCGAAGGGATTGAGGCCGTACGACTATGGCATCTTGGTTTATACTACTATATGTACCGCAATAAGACCGCCCATTGTATCACTCAGCCTTTTTAACCTCTGTTTGTTGGTAACAATCTTGTTTTGGAAATTATTATTCCCGTTCCCGCGGGAATATCGCAAAATCCCGTCTCATTCCTTGTCTAGGTTAATACCTAACCACCTTACTTTTAATAAAGGAACCTTTATTCCAAAAGTCATCATTCTAGGTCCAGGGATTTCGTCTCTACGATGGTGAGTCAGTCAGATAACCTCTTTTTATATTATAGTATAGTAAAGAAGTAGTAGTATGTATGTTACTCACAGTGTTAACAATGTATATGCCCCGGCCCCGACTGGACGCGGCAGGTTTGACGATCCAAGGCCCTTTGGTCCTGTAGTGCGCCGTACACAGCTCCTTGTACTCCGTGGGCATTAGAAACGTGGTGGGAATAAAGTCGAAGTGTTTCAACCCTCGAAAGTACTGCATCTTCTCTATGTTCTTGAATAATTTGTCTTTACGCGTCAGCTCGTATGATCTGGGAAATAAAAGTTCGCTTTAGTACTTGAAAGTGTACGTATGTATGTGTAGATAAAGGTAAAGAAAAGGTAGGGGGTGTCAGGTCCATTGTTTATACTGGTGGTAGACCTCGGCCGTGGCTAGTTACCACAGAGTTCTGACTACCTACACATGTCGGCGGTTATCCTCAAACTCCCCAGTTCCCATACAAAAAAAACCTGAAATTGCTACTAAAGTCAACCCTGAATTACCCTAGGGATTTCACCTAGGGAAATGTAAGTAGAAGTCCTTGGCTTCAGTCGTGCCTATCACCAAGACTTAGCCCGATAATCTTGAATCCACTAACCATCATCGGGCTGAACTGAACTTAGGCCTTCTTCTTAGAACGTTACCCTTTGCAATCTGCATCCAGCGGAATCCTGTAATCTTGGCCACTAAACCTGAAATATCCTCACCTAGGGAAGTGATTAACTCTCTGATATTGTGACAGCGCTCTCAGCACGTCAGGCTTGGGATGCAGCCCCGACCACATCAGGTTGAAGTCCTTGGCTTCAGCACCCGCTTCCACCAGCCCGTGAGCTTGCAGTAACCTGTGGAGCAGCTTCGTCTCCGTGTTGACCAGCTTGTAGGTTATCTTGAGCAGGCGGGCCGGCATGTTGTTGCTATCTAACACCTGGAGGAACATATTTACTCTACACTGCTTTGAAACGAAAGGGCCGCACATCAAATTTGTCCAAAATTGCTTTTAATATTCAGTTCAATTATTTCATATTTCACAAAAACACCAGACAAAATCATAAATTCCTTGCCTTAATACTATCAACATCTTTAATAAGCAGATGTTCAGAGTCATCGCTATCAGGTAAGGGGGACGAGCTGCGACGGTTGGGGCTCTTCTTTTTACTCTTGCCTTTGTTCTTCTTGGATTTCTTGTCTGTTTCTGTTGAAATAGAGGCAAATAATATTATTGTTATGACGACGAATATCGTGAGTATACAGAGTAAAAAATGAATTTTATCATACCTTTAGGGTTGAGCGGTGGAGGATCTTCATGCGGTTTGATATTAGCCGTTGTATTTTCAATGGTCAGATGCTTCTTCAACGTGATCTTATTCAGGTCGTTCAGAACATCTTCTATATCCCTCTTATGCGGTTCATGGCCTTGTTCTTCTATCGAGGCAGTCATGGGAACTTCTGCCTCACTAACATGTCTCACCACATAAGCTTGACCCGTTACTTTGGCGCTGGTTCCAAACGTCTCCATAACATCGTGCATTATGTTCTTAGGCCTCACGCTGAAAGCATGCGGCTCAGCGACCAGCCTCCTGGCCATATTCTTCGCCTTATTCAACAGGATGGTGGTCCCAGTATTATTTCCTATAGTTTTCGTCGTGGATTCCATCGAAGGTGTTCTAGAAGCAAGCACGCATGATCTGAAGACCAGTACGGCTCCTTTAGTGCCCATGGGCCCTCCAGATACCCAATCGGTGATGGAACCCTCTCCATTATTGTCTTTTGGCATGTCTTCGTCATTTTTTCTCATTTCTATCTGGTTGGGTTGCGTGTCTGTAGTCTGAAGGCCTGATGTAGACGGATTCGAGGTTTCTGATGATACATGTGGACTGGAAGTAATAAAACGACGAAGATTATTGACTTTGAAATGGTTTTTGTGGTGATGAACGTGAAAATGTGTGCTAAAAGCAGTGAGTTGTCATTATATCCAATTTATTCGTATTGTATAATGGGAAAGCTTGAGTGCAAGAATTATCAACAAAGAACTTTGGTGTCAATTATAGTCTTGGTCGTAATATCAATGAACTTTACACCCAAAAGGCAAACTTGTTTATCTCTAGAAAGCACACGTATTTTGGAAAAGAAAGCGTGCGTTTCAGTGACTTATTGTCTCGACTATATGGTATTTATGACCCTTTATACTAATAGTCAAAGTTTTACCATAAAGTTGCTATGAAACGTAGGCTGTTCTTCGCAACCTTGGTCTAAATCTAGGATTACGAGCATGCACATGCATTACACATGAAGCGAGCATATGGTCGGCGAATATAACTATTGAAGCCATAAATGGACAATGGACTCCTATGCTTTGAACGTGTTGACCTTGCTGCATCGACAAAAAGGTGCAATCCTAAATAATACGTAGATATGGGATTCATACATGCATAATTGGAAAGGAAAAAGCGTGTTTAATAACATGGTTAATCTGTGTGTTGCGGCGATGTTCAAGTAGCGAAACCGAAAAATATTTTCTGAGTGAAAAGTAAAGTGAACTGAAAAGTAATACATATGATGGTTTTCTTCAATGGCTATTAGGCCGCCCGTAGGGGCGTCTATAATATAGAATGTAGGGGATATAGAATCTATATTCTAGATATCGTTTCCTCAACTACCTGGCGTTTAACAGACGGTTACTCAATTTGTTTAAATTGATGTTAAAATTTAAATGCACTATAAAGGTTTGTTCAAACCTGAGCGATAAGCAGCCTTAACAGGCCTTTACTTTAAGACATCAAACGTAAGCTCTACCCAGTCGTTTTGAACTAAAATACTATATTTATTGACTCAAAAACCATTAGGAGCTAGGTTCCATAGCCCTTACCAACGTTATCGATATGTTCAATGTAAATCGACTTATGTAAAGCCTTTATGTTAGTAGGATGCGTGCGCGAGACTATTTTGGGGTTTAGATTATAGATTTCTTACTAGAGGTCAAACCTGTATTCGGAAATTGAAAGATATGGTTATGTCAAAGGATGTGGAAGATTGTGGATATCGCTGCTTAGTCATCTTGTCTATGGGTATCAGGCCCATATAATGTTAATCGGTTATCGCGCGACTTTATTCGTATTATTACAAGACGCAGTCTTACGATTGTACTAGGACTCTTAAAAACCATATCCTAAGCGAACATTTTACATTTGGTAATTGTAGTACCAGCGCAAATCCGCGTTTTGTAATAAGGCGGTATTTTGTTTCTAGACAAACTTAAGAATTCCCGTCGTATTATATACTTAAATATAACCAACGTATGTAAAACAGTTTGTAGATATAACTAATGAAAACGATATTAAATCACATGGAGCGTCAAAAAGCGCCTCCGTGACCTGAAACCCTTCCCAACTACTCCAAACTATTAAACCGACTGTTTCACTCGTCTACACGCGAAACGCTCATCTATGGAGTGGTTAAACATAACCTTATGTCACGGTGATAAGGTTTCAAATATACCTATATTCGAGTTAGGTTTAGTCAGAGATTACTAGATCTAGAGTCAATAGATGTTTAGATCGGACATCATCAGGTATATTCACTTATCCGTCAGGGAACCGAACCAAAGATATATTATTTAATCGATACGACGCAATACGTCATTTCATACATTTTTGACAATTCGGTCTTCGGTTCAGTTCCCTAACGGATAAGTGAATAACCTTGCAGGATTTTTTAACTTAAAAAATGTCTACAAATTTCATGTCTGTTCTTCTCATAATTTTCAAATGGGTATGCGTAATATGGGTAGCGTATGGATTGCGTGGTATGGGTTCTTTATTTTAGACACCGACTCACAAGCGGACGGCCTGCATAATGATGGCCATAGGCCATAGGAACCTATACCGATATAAAATGACCACTCCATCGGACATAGTATGATTCGTTTTGACTCTACCGCCCATTGGAGAAGTTAACCTACCTACATACTCCTATAAGAACTGACTAGAAAAACAAAATTTGTAACTTTTATTTTTGTGTTTACCTACATTTTTGCTAACCGTATTGTGGCCGTTCCTACCCCCTATTTATTTATTTATCGTAAGGTTTACAGCGACGTAAAGTGCAAGCAGTAAATCAACTCTGGTTTACGAGTTAACGGCTCCCGTACGACTTGCAATTAAACAGCGGTTAATGAGAGATCACTGACCTACTGTTTATATTTTAACAACTAGCTGAATGTAATAATTACGTAACTATTAGAAAGTAGAATAAATAGTTTCTGCGTGCAGATTGTAACTTAACATTTTATGTTTGACACCCACTCCGTACTCGTGTTTGCTCTAAGATCCGACCTTCACCTTTTTGGATGGAAATTGGTTTTCATTTAATTTTGTATGTTATAGGTAAGACAACGCGATAGTAGTAATAGTAGGTACTTATGTATCTATTCATTGGCAATAGGGTTAACAAAAAATTCTGACAAGGTTGCGAAATAAAAATAATATTGGGTTAGAAAAAAATCCTTGTCAAGCAAGACCGGCCGTCTTAAAGGACAAGAATATTAACTGTGAAAGAATCAACTTCTAGACATAATAAATAGAAAACGTGAAATCATTATTTAGATTAAAAAATGATTTGTTAATTTGCGTCTAAAATTAATAAAATGGTCAGCTATACCGCTATACCCATCTAGCATTCCATATTGACGAAATTTCCACTAAAGATGGACATACAAAATGTCCGTACTGGTAATAGCGTTGCTTGAACCCATTTTCATCACGAATTAGATTAACAGGTGGTTCTATTGGTTTATTCCCTCTACGTCGAGTCCCGTTACGTCGAGCGACAAACCGAGTCTCGCTTTAATTCCCTCTACGTCGAGCCTACTGTTTTTGCCCCGCTTCTATTCCCTTTACGTCGAGTGCTAAAAATTTGTAAAAGTACAGTTAGCAAGAAAACTGAAATACCAAATTTTATTATAATAAAATAAATTATATTATTATGTCGGACCAAGACAAAGTAGTCCACTACAAGCCTACTACTAGTACGATTCTATGTATAATATAAAAGATAATATAATAATATGTACCTCTCTTCTTTATTAAATAACATCTCTAGACGTTCCTGGGCGCCTAGTACCACATAAGCTAAAATTAGTAATTATTAGGTTAATAAATAATCAAGATAGGTACCAGATACTAACCACTAATATAAAGTAAACATGAATAAACGAAGTAAGAGATAGCAATAATATATAATAAGAACTTACCTCTCTTCTATATTAAAAATAACATCTCTTGACGTTCCTGGGCGCCTAGTACCACAAAAGCTTAAATTAGTAATTATTAGGTTAAATAATAAAGATACGAGATACCTACCACTAATACATATAAAGTACCTAAACATGAATGAACAAAGAGATAGCGATATAATATAATAAGTACCTCTCTTCTATATTAAAAAAACATCTCTTGACGTTCCTGGGCGCCTAGTACCATATAAGCTAAATCAGAAATTTTAGCAAAATAAGCCAAATATACTGTCAATCTATTATTTCTTACTACTACACTAAAATCATATAATGAAGTAAGAGATAGTAGCATATTATTATAATACTTATTAGAATACCATCTATTTTTCCTTAAAAATATCTCTTAATGTTACTGGGCGCCTAGTACCTCAACGGCAAAAACGATATAAAGATTTTTTTGTTTCTGACTGTACTTTGCGAAATTCGACGTAGAGGGAATAGAAAGCGTAAAAAGCGATATCTTCGGAGAACAATAGGCTCGAAAACTCGACGTAACGGGACTCGACGTAGAGGGAATAAACCGTTCTATTGTGCCGGCTAGACGATACAGAGTGTTCACATAATTATAGGCGTGACTGTTAATTACTGTAACTTTCAAGGTTGTTTCGTAATTCATTTAATGTGTACAGGGTGAAACAAAATGTTTATAAAGAATAATTAGAATATGTTAGTGAATAAATTCTGCGTAAATCATAAGTGTAGTAAGACCATAATGGCAAATTTTACAAAATGACAAATCAGATTTATAAAATAAAGATTTAAATAACAGGTATAATATTTTTGTTACAGAGCACGATAAACGCGTTAGAATATAAGTCTTAAAATCAACGAAAACGATTTTTTTCAATTTTATCGAAATCAACCGATTTTCAAGTTATGAAACGTGCATCTCGCCCTACCTTATTATAAAAGAGTTTAAAGTTGGTTTAATTTTTTTTCGCATTCAACTGTAATAAAATAATACTTAAAATTTCAACGGGAACGAACGACCGTGACTGTCCGACATTTTTACATTTAGACAATCATTATTGTTTCCATTAAGTAAAGGTTGTTACAATCACCTCAATTTGCCCAATCTTTTGTTGTTTTTATTTGGGTAGTAAAATGTTTATCGAGGTAGTATCGTATTCTTTATTATTAGTTCAATTATTAAGTCTGATATGTGATTTAATTTGAAAATACTGTTTTGAATGTTTGTTTATATATTAATTTTAAATTAGCGAAGTAACGCGTAAAGAGTAACAAACATCCAAACAAAAATACAAACTTATTTTGCTTTTCAATGTTTTGCAGTCATTTTCTAATTTAACTATACCCTAAGTGATAACCCATTGTAACTTTTTCGAAATTAACTTTGTAGAAGTTCTCTATCAGCCTGAATCATTTGGCTAAGAAGGAATTTTCTATTTCTTTCTATGAAAAGGCTGTGGTTCCGTAGATTTTCAATTACAGTTTCAAGAAAGCCCCGGAGTAAAAAGGAAGCTTTTCCCGAAGCCAGCTTCATTTTCTTTTGTCAGCTGAGAGAAGGCTTTGCAATGTTTCTACAAAGGGGAATAGTCAATCCTCCACCACATATTGCATAGTAGAAGCGCCCAGGTTTACCCGCCTTTTCACAATTCAAAGGTAGGGTAAATTCCAGAGTTTATAGGTCGACTACTGCGTTGATTGACTCTGACAGTGATACCCGATATAAATAACCTGGTCTATGAGTATAAACCCCAATCATTATAATAATTGAGATTGATTGATAGATCAGACTTTATTGAAACACTGAAAAAAAAGCTTAGAATTGTGAGTTTCTGTTTTTTTTTTCGTTGAAGTTGGAGTATAAACCCCAATTAATTCAAAATTCAGATTTGTCCAACAGAACAGAAAAAAGTAACCCATTTTGTTGTAGTACTTATACCTACTCCGAAAAAAGCACAGACCACAAAATAGAAAATTTTCTAAGGGCTACTTTTACCACAGGGCTTTGGCTACTTTTGAGCGGGTAAATGCTATGGATTACGGATAGACTAGCAATCCACATATCCACCATAATCGAGACGCGTGCCATAAATAAACCGTGGTACTGATGGTATTAGGTCAGTGTTGCCGTCATCGCAAACAAATCTATTGAATCTGTACAAACATGCTGTGGCGAAACGTACGCACACTGCACACAATGTACACTTGCAAGATAGAAAATCCATCCTAAGTCTAACTGCTGCTTATATTTTTGAGATGATTTAGTTGCCCTCAAGAAGGTTGCGCAAGAACATTGCTGTGTTTCGGCAGAAGGGCACTGTAGCTAGTGAAATTATTGGGCTGAAGAGTCTTAACATTTTATGACTCACAAGTAAGAAGCGTTGACGCAGTGCACCCAGAATTTTAACTTTGTAAAATCCTGTGTAGCACTGTACTAATTATGGGCACCGTTATCTCTTACCATCAGGAGAGCGTCTTGCTCGTCTTCTTACTTCGTTGTATAAAAAAAGGTACCTACAGTTTTTAGTAGTAGTATTAGTACGTAGTAGTAGGTAGTGGTAGTTTATCCTAAGCGTTCGTATTTGAAAATAATATGTTTTACCTTGCTAGATATTATTTTTGGGCATTTCAGTATTCTGTTAATTTTTGGTATAGCGGAAGAGTTTTTTGTTTTCCAGTGACTTTCTACTTGTACATAGGACATATGAAATATGGACATAAATTTGCTTCTATAAAGTCTAAAGCACGTGCTATAATTAACGCAAATATTCGCAAGAATTTACATTCAAAAAGAACTTTTGACATTTTTGTTTGAAAAATTGACACTACATCCACGGTGTAGAGTCAATTTTTCGGAATTGGAAGTAGAGCTGGCCTATTATAGAGGTAAAGAACAGCTCGCGAGTTGCCACAGATACACACTCAGAAAGCGCTGAAACTTATACTTATAACACCACTATTTTTGTTGGGGGGTTAAAAATACCCGTACACTGTCGATAAAGATATTGATTGACTGCATTGTAAGGTAAGTGCTTCGACATGACACTGACATACTGACTGCGTAAAAAATGGGTCGCGCTGAGGTTATTGTGCCACCATGTCATATGTCAATTGTTCCGCGACAGGCGGCCCGATCGCCCCTAACCACTGAAAGGTTAAACTGGGAATAATTCGGTCTTGTACATCCGGGTAACTACATTAATGCTATTTCACTGGGGAAGTACAACACTTTCCGATAGGAGGGCACTGTAGCTAGTGAAATTACTGGGCTAAAGAGTCTTAACATCTTATGACTCTTGAGTAAGAAGCGTTGGTGCAGTGCTCCTAGAATTTCACATAATTGTAAAATCCTAAGTAGCACTGTACTGATTATGGGCAGCCGTTATCTCTTATCATCAGGAGAGCGTCTTGCTCGTCTTCTACTTCGCCACATAAAAAAAAAATTATTCATCTGTCAAGCAGGGCCTAGATTCTGCACAAAAAAAGAGATGACGGCGCAGCAAAACGTAACCAAAAAATAACCTATAAAACACATATAATTTACTTTCAAATACACCACTTTAAAGCGGCCAAAAATGCCATCAGCGTCATCAGCCTTATTATTTAAAAAAATATTTTTAAAAACAAGCTTTTATTATAGTTACCATCCAGCACCAAAGTATTCGTCAAGGCGAATAAATGAGCCCAAACTCGATGGGGTTGTTCCTTTAATTACGGAGTTCCTATGACCACCTTCCAGTTCCATCATCAGATCAGCTCGATGTCTTAATAATATTGCATTGTCATCCGATTTATACATGCATGCAAAATTTCAGCTCAATCCGACCGGGAAACCGGGAAGTGGGTCAAATTAAACTTGCAAGATTTGATTACAGACCAGACAGTAGACAGACATACAGACAACAGGCAGGAGAAAGTAAATAAAAGCTTGTAATATTAATTGTAGAATCTCGTCATGCCCAGTGATTTAGCTGGGTATTTTCCTTCAGTCCGGAACATACGAGTACACTGCACATGTGTATTCACAGAACAGCACATTTTTGCTTGGCAATTGATAACTGGGAAAAGTGTTATTTTGTAGTGGTAGACCTCTATTGTAGAGGCCACCACTACAAAATAGCACACAAATGGTCGTCGTCAGCGCGGACGGCTGTCAAAGGCTGCATTTGGCAACGTGCCGCTTGCTTAAGAGCTCTTAGCTTTACAATAAAGTACCAGCAGGTACCTATTCATCTTTCCATTTTTTGCGGATGAAATGGAAGAAATGTAGCTATGTATTTTGGACCGTAAACGCACCCTTTTAATAATAAACAAACTATAACATTGGTAAGCAACTTAGGTGCTTAACATAGGTAGGTACTAAAAGTTTAACAGCAGTTGCATTCTTTTTCCTGTTTCATAAGAACTGTCTGCCTAAAGCCTTTCAGGCATAGCTATACGAGTAAGTGACGAGTTTCGTTCGCGTGTTGGCAACAGGGTAACAGAAAAATCCAATTTAGCGGATCGTCAAAACGAAAACTTTTTTATTTCTTCGACAAGTTGCCGGATAATTGAATTATCACATTATTTATGCTGTAACCACGCATTAAGTTACTGGACGATGCTTGCTGAAAATAATGAAGCCATAGTAAGATATCTCAGTATTAATGTAGTGTGTGATTATATCATTAATTAGCAGTATGTGATCATATATGTAGTGGATCGTGGAAGGAATATTCCAGAAACTAGGTTATATTTTATAGTATAAGTAGGTACCTACCTATAACATTCTTTAATTTCATTTTGTTCTTTATAATACTACTAGCGGACCTGTGGTCACTTCGTAGCGCGTAACAGTCAATTAATATACACCTAGAAATTGAAATTCCATCAGTGCCAGATTTTAAACGAAAGGAAAACGGGAATCCTTGGGTCCGAGCCTTTGTAGACGTAGACTTAGTAATGGCTGGTAAACCTGGCCGATATTCGCTGCCACTCTGAGTCGCGAAGAATATCGCGCAGAAATTCGGTCGAAATAAACGAATTGAATCAAAAGGTAATTCTGTATGTCAATTTTACAAATTATAAGAATATTTTAAAACTCTCCCGATCTTTCTAGGAGCATATCTATGAGAAGAATGGTCAAGAAAATCAAAGCGCTAGTGGGCTTACTACGAGTGCCTCATGTGTAAGTCATGAGGCACTCCGCATCCAGTAAATTCATCCATGGCCGTAACTTCCCAATTTGTCCTGAAGATGTCTGGACAAAATGCTAGAGGTTATTGAACTCTATGTGGTAAAGTAATAGAGTTCAAATTATTATGCAGGACGTTTAGCGATAGGTACCTACTTCCATTTGCGATTAAAAAGTTGGAAGCGTGTCGTGAATATTTTATTTCGCTGTAAAACTAAAGTGTCTTGAGCTAAATTACTCGGATATTTCGGCCTTTTAATTTAATGTTTTGTAAAAAACACAAATTAACTAAATATTCTTAATAATAAACGCTGTAATATTTGTAAACAATATTAAACAAGATTTTGTTTACGGGATGTAGTAACTATAATTTTTAATTAAAAAATCGGTTCAAAAACGACCGAAATGCGAGTTTTACATAACTAACTTAAATAAAACAGACTAATTTATTATTATTCTTCGCTGAAATATGAAAAAAGTGTATTTCAAATTGTTTAAAATATATTTTTTTAAAGCCAACATTAAGTGTGTTAACTCGGTGGAAAAAGGGAACTCACATTGATGGACTCGGATAGACATAGCAGACAGGTAAGCCTCAAAAAAAAAAGAAAAAATATCACACTTTGACATAAAAAACCAAAAGCTAATTGTTGAGGCCTGCCCTTCCCCTAAACCCGGGAGCACGGTAGGGAGAGCGTATCCTTGACGACGTACGTATCGATCCCTGCCTAACACATGTCGAAGGGACAAGGGCACAACTTTATTATACTAATGATGTAGCTGGTGTTGGAAAATAAGGGTGTTTTCCGGAACAAACTGGAAGTTTTGACAAGTGTTGCCGTTAAAAATAAACATGTCTTTTAAATCCGGTGCTCCACTTAACGAAAATGTTCGCCAGTGTCATTTTTTTACAAGCTTTTATTTACTTTCACCTGTCTGTTGTCTGTCAGTCTGTCTCTCAGACTGTCTGTAATCAAATCTTGCAAGTTTAATTTGATCCACTTCCCGGTTTCAGATTGAGCTGAAATTTTGCATGCATGTATAAATCAGATGACAATGTAATATTATTATGACATGGAGCTGATCTAATGATGGATCTGGAAGGTAGCCACAGGAACTCCGGAACTCCCTAATTAAACGACGCAGCCCCATCGAGTTCGAGCTCATTTGATTTGTCTTGATGAGTTAGATACTCATACTTTGTGATTTCACTTGTCAATCGACGAAGGCCGATTTAATTTCTTCGTAGGCACTAAAAATATATATATTTAAAGTATGTCCTCCTTAAATATTTGATTAGCTATCGATCTGAGTAATTATAAAATTAGTATTTATAGAGTGTCGTGAGAACGTGCGTATGCTAGCAAGGCCATTTTAGAAATATACAACTGTTCTGTAGGCCTATTGCACTGGTGTATTATCACTCATCACTTTTAACTGCTATTAACTTGTGGGGGTCGTAATCAAACTTCGGTTCTTCAATAATAGTGGACTGTATATTTTCTTTCTTCTTAGGTGTATATATAATACAATTCAAGCGAAGTCGTAGAGCGTAACATTATTTTTGGCCGGGCACCTTAGGCACTCCCTACCCTTACCGGATAGAGAGCACCTAATTTTTTACACAAATTTCGTAAAACTTTCTCTAATTTTCACTATGGGCCCGGCATATTTTCGACTATAACTTTTTCATACATAGCTCGATTTTAGTCTACATAATCTTAAAATCTAGCTTACGACATTACCTATCACCATGTATTACATATTCATTACTTATTGTTACACATAATCTACAATAAGTAAAAACATGGCAAAAATACGCGATCGCGCGGTTTTTATATGTACTTGTCTCGCTCTAACATATTGCTGTCTTTCTCTAGCAATTTGGCGATTACATTTTCTTATTCAAGTACAAATATTCGTTTACAATAAGTTTATTTACGCGTATTCAAGAAGTAAATAAACCATGACAAATTTTACATAACAAATTAGCAAATAATAAAAAATAGTGATTTTACATAACTACTCGTAATCAAGTTTGTAAAAATATAAAACACGAAATCTATACATAATATGTGCAATAATTGCGACTAAAGCTACGGGAGTTTACACAGGTACAAAAAAGAAGGAATATTTATTTACAAGGCTCGTCGATCCGCAACATACTCCCCCTGGCGTAGATTATCGCAGCCATCATTAAAAGGGAGGACGATGAGCCGTCTTACTGGTCGTCTAAATATTCCACCCCGTGTTCGCACATCCGCACTCCTCACCACACCATCAGGTCCGCAATATACGGTCTCTACCTGTCCACGAGGCCACACACCACGTGGTAACAGCCCATCCGCTATGATCACTACGTCACCTTTCTCAATGTTACGTAGCGGTTTTCTAATGTCACCTCTCGGAGTTAATGTAGGTACGTATTCTTTTACCCATCGCGTCCAGAATGCGTTCGCAATGGCTTGCGACGTTCTCCACGCTCTTCTATCTGCGATATCACATTTTCCGACTATAGGTGACCCAAGCGCGGTACCCAGTAAAAAGTGATTGGGGGTCAATGCCTCCGGGTATTCTTCACATACTGATACGTGGGTCAATGGCCGCGAGTTGATCGTTTGTTCGATTTCGATCAAAGCGGTGTTGAGCACTTCTTCTTTCGGTGCTTTTTCAGAGAGAGATAGCGATAGCGCACTCTTTACACTTCTTATCATTCGTTCCCAGGCACCGCCTTGATTAGGGGCCCCGGGGTCAATGTACTTCCACTCTATACGTTTCGTGAGTGCGAAGTCTTGCAGCTGTGGTAACCATTCTTGGTAAGCCTTGTTCATTTCAACTTCACTGCCGTGAAAATTTGTAGCGTTGTCGCTGTAAAGAGTAGCCGGGAACCCTCTTCTTGCTGCCATTCGGCGGATAGCCATAATAGCCGAATCGATGTTTAGGCTTGCTAACGTTTCCAAATGTACTGCTCTTGTTACTAAGCACGTAAATAGTAAGCCCCATCGTTTTTCTCTTCGGCGTCCTATTGCTACCCACATAGGGCCGAATCCGTCCAATCCGCAGCGTGAAAACGGGCGTGTGTACGCGTCCAGTCGTTCCTTAGGTAAGTCTCCCTTGACTGGTACTCCAGGCGGCCTTCTTTTGATGCTACACAGGTTACACTCGCTTACTATTTTTCTCACGGTCGGGCGTAGACAGAGAACCCAATACTTCTGTCTCATGTTATTTACGAGGTGCTCGCGCCCTATATGTCCGTTCTGGACGTGCTCTCGTTTTATGAGTAAGCGAGTCAGTAAATGTTTCCCGTCGAGTATTGCAGGCTTTTTCATTTCTACAGGTACTGGCGCTGCGTTTATCCTACCTCGCAAGCGCAGTATTCCATTTTCATATTCTGGATCTAATTTTGCTAGTCGACTCGATCTGTCGACAGTTTTTCCTTCCTGTAGTCTTGCTATCTCGGCGTGAAACGACTCTGACTGAGCTTGTTTTATTAACAAACTTTCGCTTCTCTTTAATCGTTCGATATCGGTTTCATCTTGTCTTATTTTTCTGCACTTGTCGCAAAAATGTAAGACTTTCATTAGAGTTCGTAGTAAGTGCTCGTATGATGAAAATCGGTCGAACTCGATGAGTGGTGCCTTCTCTGTCGTTCTCGTAGTCAGCACTTCTACCTCATCTATGACCTCGATTTTTTCCTGAGGCCAACATTCTTCCGGCTCTCGCAAAAAGGGCGGTCCTACGAACCATCGATCGGTACTTTTAAGTTGAGTGTTGCCGGCTCGCGTAGCGTCATCGGCTACGTTATGTGCGGTGGGGACCCACCTCCACTCGTTAACATCTGTGAGCTCGGCGACCTCACCTAGTCGGTGTGCGACATACGGAGCGTAGCGTGTGGAATCGTTCCTTATCCAATGAAGCGCTGTTTTCGAGTCGCTCCAGTACACGACGCTTCCTTCGTACTCGTGTTCCTTTTTTATCTCGGTTGCTAGCCGGGCGCCTATTAGGCACGCTTGTAGTTCCATGCGCGGGATACTTTGTGGCTTCATCGGTGCCACTTTTGCCTTACCGGCTACTAAAGCGAGATGTACTCTTCCATCTTCGTACTTGTATCGCCAGTACGCCGCCGCGGCGTATGCTTGTTCGCTGGCGTCTACGAAGACGTGCAGCTGTCGTTCTACAGCTGGTTCCGGGCTATAACATCTGGGAATTCGTAGCTTTTCGATGTACTCGAGATCGTGAATCCACTCGGCGAAACTTTCGGCTTCTTCGGGCGGGAGAGGGTCGTCCCACGCCAATGCGTGACGCCACAAGCTTTGCAGCATCACCTTGGCCGTAATCACGTAGGGCGATATCTGTCCCGCAGGGTCGAATACCGACATAACGGCGCCGAGCGCTTCTCTCTTTGTCGGTATGCGCTGTCCTGCTCGCACGTCTGGCGGTATTCGTGGCATATTCGTGTTGAAGGCGAATTCGTCCGAAGTGGCGATCCATTTAAGTCCCAGTGTTTTGCCGTACTCGGCTTCGTTCGTACCGAGTTCCTTTGGAGTAGTAGCGCGATCGGCGTTATCTACTCCCCCTAGTAACGCAAGTCGGTTCGAACTCCATCCAGCGAGCTCGAAACCGGCTTTTTTATGGACGGCGATGACTTGCTCCATCGTTTTAGCTGCAGTTTCTTCATCGTCGAAACTCTGTAGCCAGTCGTCCATATAATGACATCGCGTTATAGGTATATATGCTAGCGGGTGCGTGTCGCGATGATCGGCAGCGTTTTTGTTCCGTACGCTATGTGCCAAAAATGGCGAGCTGCGAGCGCCGAAGATCATTGACGTCATAACATAGGTATCCGGGGGGCGGGCTCGTTCTTCACCTCGCCACAGGAAATGTTGCGCCACTCTATCTTCTTTCCTTATCTTCACTCGCAGGAACATTTCACGTACGTCAGCTGTTATCGCGATCGGTCGCTCTCGGAAGCGATATAATACTCCGTTCAGGTTACATAACAAGTCGGGTCCGTCCAGGAGTGCGTCGTTCATGCAAACTCCATTTGATTTCGCGGCTGAGTCGAAAACCAGGCGGGTTTTACCCGGCTTGTTCGGGTTTGTCACTGCGAAGTGTGGTAGGTACCACATTTTATCGTCTCCGCTGTGATCTTGTTCACATTTAGTCGCGTAACCTTTCTCGACTAATTTGTTTATTTCGTTCGAGTATGCCACCTTAAACTCGGGCGACTTGTCCATTTTTCGCTCGATACTTTTCAGACGTCGCAGTGACATATCGTAACTCGGTGGTAGGTGTACATCATCGGTGCGCCAAGGTAATCCCACTTCGAACCGGTTCTCCACTCTTGTCGCCGTGCGGTTAAAAATTTCTACCGCTCGTTCGTTCTCGGCGACTGGTTTCGGCTTTTTTGAGATTCCTATAGAGTCCAACTCAAAGTGCGTTCTCACTAGGTCGTGCAGCTCGTCGTCCCGTTCTTGTAACGTACGAACATGCAAGACCCGCTCGTCGCTGGAAACTATAGCGCTGTGCGGGGTACTCCCGTGTATCACCCATCCGAGCTTTGTTAGAGACGCGGCTGGTTGTGTTCTCTTGCCAGTCAACAACTTTCTCGATATTATCAAGTGCCAATTGTCGGCTCCAATCAAGACCCGAGGCTTCACGTCAGCGTAGCATAAGTCGTTGTCGCGCAGACTTCGCAAATGTCGATGGTCGAGTAGCTCGCGCCCGACCGACTGACTGCCTAGTTTAAGCTGTCGCACGGTGCGCGCTTTGATGTTGTAGTACTCGCTTTGATGTCTGCCTTTAATCGCGACGTCGACGGCTCTGCTACTTGCCTCTCTCTGGCTTGACGTGACTCCGTGAATATTCAGCGGTCTTGATGGTCCTTGCGCCCCGATCTGGGCGGCTATGTCGTCGTCGATAAGGCTAATTGTAGAACCCTCGTCCATTAAACCGTAAGTCTCTATTTCACCGGCGGGTCCTTTGATCGTAATCGGGCACACCTTGAGTAAAACTCCGTGGGGTGTGTGTACTCTCGCAGACGCGGTGATGGCAGAGTCTTCTTGCGGTGATGATGATGATACTCTCTTTGTGTGGAGTAATGCGTGATGAGGCATTCTACATTCTTCTATTCCACATTTTTTAGCCTTACATGCGAAGCGACGATGTTTGTTGTTGAGGCAAACAAAACATATCTTTGTCTCTTTCGCCCATTGCCATCTCTCTTGCACACTCATTTCTTTGAGCTTTTTGCACTGTGGCGTGGGATGTTCGGAACCACAACAATGACACACGTTCTTGCTCTGCGTGTTACAGTTCTCAGTTGTGGTGTAAACTTTAGCGTTCGTTGTTCGTTGCGATGTTTTCTGCGTTTTCGTGTCTTTGTTCGCCGTATGCGATGCTGTCGTGTAGCAGTGACGTACCGCACGATCCGCTTCTCTCATAAAGAAGCGCGATAACGTCACGATCTCAGACTCGTCCGGGAATCCATGATCTTCTGCATAATCGCACCAACGGGATCGCAAATGTTCACTCATCTTCTCAGTGATGTGGCGAACTAACATTGGGTTTTTCAGGTACCCCTTCTTATCAAGACACGAAATGACAGTTACGATGTTTTGCAACTTAATTGCAAACACGTTCAAATCTGCTGCGGTTGTTCCTATACGCGGCAGTTTCCTTAGCTCTTCTAAGGCTTGATCGATAATTATCTCTGGCTGTCCGTAACGCTGTTCGAGCGTTGCCATAATCGCGGACGGCTCCGTCGCTGTGTATAATAGCGCGACTACACACTGTCGGGCTTCTCCTTTTATACACGAGCGTAGACGGGCGAGATTTTCGATCGGCGGTATGTTGTAGACCGTAGTCGCTTCATTGACGGCAGCTTTGAACGGAAGCCACTCCCCCGGTGCGCCGCTAAACGGCGGTAGGTCTGGTGGTTTTCTGCTTCGGTTCCCTCGGGCCATCTTCTCTAAAGCTTCGGCTAATCGGTCAATCCCTCTATCATGGGACGGGGCGCGGTAAGGCGACGACTCGTTCCGCGTTGCCTTGTACGTTGCACGGTTCGGTGCGATAGTGACTCGTTCTGTCTCTCTCGCACGTTCCGTGCGCTCACGTGGGCGCGCTGCTTCTTCGGTGTCGGTCGTTTGTACGCGATTAATCCAATCGCTAACTCGCTTGCTATTCTCAGCTATGTCTTGATCACGCAGACTTCCGCGTTCCGATTCTTCTTCGTGAATCGCGTCAATGTCTGCTGCTAACCTCTTCTTTATCAGCTCGGCTTGGATCTGTAGTTCCTTTCGCTGTACGTCCGCCATCAGCTCGGCGGCTTCCAATTCAGCTCTACGGATCCTTGCACTGGCGCTGACCGTCGATCGGACGGAAGGGGCGCGGCTCGGTGGCTTGTCCAACGTGGTGGTAGGCGGTGGTGCGGGGCGCGGGATGTACGCGGGTGCGGGGTTTGTAGACGGTGATGCCGGGTAGTCCTCGTAGACACGTAGCTCGTTACCGTCTCGTTCGTCGACGGCGGCTTTGCTGCGTGTAGTCGGCATCTTCGGCTCTTGTGTGCCCCTAACGGCCCTACCTTCCTAATGTCCCTACCTCCCTAACGTCCCTAACAGACCCGCAGGAGGGCCCGGCCCGGTTTAAAGGCCGGGATACGCTCCCTTGGGGATGGAAAAGGGGGACGGGAGAGGGGGGACTTACCCGGCAGAGAAGTATGCACAGAACGAGGTGCTCGGCGGGAGGGGGGAATGTCCTCCCGCTTCAGCAGTGCCTACAGTCCGGCCCTCGTCTGTACACACCCGTACCGGCGTAAGAACACTGTTCGGTGGTCTTGCCCACCGGTAGCGCCGTGTCAAGCAACTACTCCACCAATATAGGCGTTGGACCTGTCTCCGTCGCCCTTTGTCACCGTTAGGTGGCTAAGGAGCACAGGCCGCGGACGAACCGCGTTATTGTTGTTGATAGCGAGTCTTCGTATTCGTAGACCGACGGTGGGTCCTGGGACGTCCTCAGGTACCCGGCGCGCCTTTGGGCGTTCTTGAAGTGCCTCTTGTGGCCTCTTCACCAAATGGCGCCGGTTGACGACTCAGGAACCTCGTTCGGGGTTGGGGTACCGTATTTAATGTAACACGGTACCAAAGCGACGCTCGACGCTTGCTTGATGCCGCCCGCTGTCGCCTCGTTGACAAGCGGCGCGGTACAGTTGCAGAAGGTCGTCCGCTGTCCCCAGGTTGACAAACGTACGATGCAGATGCAGGTGGTCGTCCGCTGTCCCCAGGTTGACAAGCGTAACGATGCAAATGTGGGTGACCGCCCGCTGTCCCCAAGTTGACAGGCGGAACGGCTGATGCTGGAGTAATCCGGCGTCGATGGACCACGTTGTGGGGGTCGTAATCAAACTTCGGTTCTTCAATAATAGTGGACTGTATATTTTCTTTCTTCTTAGGTGTATATATAATACAATTCAAGCGAAGTCGTAGAGCGTAACATTATTTTTGGCCGGGCACCTTAGGCACTCCCTACCCTTACCGGATAGAGAGCACCTAATTTTTTACACAAATTTCGTAAAACTTTCTCTAATTTTCACTATGGGCCCGGCATATTTTCGACTATAACTTTTTCATACATAGCTCGATTTTAGTCTACATAATCTTAAAATCTAGCTTACGACATTACCTATCACCATGTATTACATATTCATTACTTATTGTTACACATAATCTACAATAAGTAAAAACATGGCAAAAATACGCGATCGCGCGGTTTTTATATGTACTTGTCTCGCTCTAACATATTGCTGTCTTTCTCTAGCAATTTGGCGATTACATTTTCTTATTCAAGTACAAATATTCGTTTACAATAAGTTTATTTACGCGTATTCAAGAAGTAAATAAACCATGACAAATTTTACATAACAAATTAGCAAATAATAAAAAATAGTGATTTTACATAACTACTCGTAATCAAGTTTGTAAAAATATAAAACACGAAATCTATACATAATATGTGCAATAATTGCGACTAAAGCTACGGGAGTTTACACAGGTACAAAAAAGAAGGAATATTTATTTACAAGGCTCGTCGATCCGCAACATAACTATTATATAAATACGACACGGCTGTACTCACGTAAATTATTCGTTGAGATATGTCTCAACTCTCAACCAACGTCGGCTACTACAGGCGTGAATTCCTGATGACGGACATCGTAATTGTCCGAAACTGTAGTTGAGACATATATCAACGAATATAATTTACGTGAGTACAGCCGTGTCGTGTCGTATAATGGATTACACTCACGGTAGTTTCCAAAATTGCTATTAACTACCAAAAGTAAAATGTAATAAGGTTGGAGGAGAAAGATGGAGGAGCGAGTTGAGTGCCGTGCCATGGGGAAGACCTATGTCCAGCAGTGGACGAACATGGGATGATGATGACTTGCGTCACAGTCTGAGAAGGGCAGCGCCAGCTTAACGTAAAGCGGCATAACATGAAACTATCTTTACCCTTATCACACGTTAACCAGTTAAGTGACATCAACTTATCCACAGCAGAGGGCCTATTGGCTAATTCTCACACACTACGATTGATGACAACTTCGATGTACATTGCTGTGTTTGTTATTATACTCATATTAATGAGGAGGTTTAAGAAAGTAATGTACGCAAAATTGTCTATGGATTCTAGTCTAGTAGTAGTATGGTTCTAGTTGTCTATGGTTAAAGCACGCGTAAAATCTCGCCAATGTCTATATTTGGATGCGAATGTGAACTTGTGACGGTAATAGAACCGCAAGTCAACTGACTAATAACAAACGTCTGTCTTCGGACGGATACTCACGATCTAATTATGGAATGCGATGGTCACAATTGAATTTATTTAGGGAAACCAGCAGTGGTCTGCACCGAGTACGGAGTGACAGTTTGTTCACTATGAGGTTAGCATTTGACCACTATTATCTTTTGACCCTATAGTACCTCTATAGAGTCAGAAAGACAATCGTGTATAACATGGCTTATACCATACCAACATACTCTCTCGCAAATATACGTGCGTAGTGGTCAAAGTCTCAAACAAAAATTCTAAGTTTTTCATTAAAATGGGAAAATCGAATAAAAGTAACATAATAATTTTAAAAAACTTACCTGACTAAAAGAAGTCGTAGCTTGGAAAAACTTCCTTTGACCATTCTCAAAGTAAAAAACAGTATCACTAAAATTTAGCACTCTATCTATGAATTTTCGACTCGAAAAGAAAAATGAAGACCAAAGAAGTGGTAGGAAAAGATACCAATGGGGTCTATAATCCCAAATTTGCAAAACAACCTCTGCCACTGAAAGCCGAAGTCTTTCTGCCAAGACGTTATCAGATCAGTTGAAGTTTCTTTAACCCTTCGTGCCGAAACCCATAACTTTAGATGCACGGTGCAAGTATAGTCGATCATGCACACGCCATGAAAATGATTTAGGTTATAGGTTATGGAAATCAGCATTTAAGGGTGAATATATCAGTTACTTGTAACAGAGCATCGAATATTCGTTTTTAAATTCAATAATGGAATGAGGTTTAATCATGGTTTAATGCAAAAGGTTGCTGGTTCGAATCCCCCAGAGACTAGAATTTCAGATCAAGGTGGGTGAAGTTTGTATGGAGAAGATTTTATACGACTATTTTAAGCCTGTATTTACTATAAGTTTTAAGTAAATCCGTTATCTAACCACCATAACACAAGCATCGAGTTGCTAAGCTTGGGATTAGCTGGTGCTGTGTGAAATGACCTTCAATATTTATTTACAAGTTTAGCCTGTATTGTAACTGTAACATTCGTAGGAGCGTTCGCAGTAACATTACATTGTAAAGCCCTTAACTATACTCACCTTAACGAGCCGGTATTCTGGTATGACAAGCACGCCAGGTTTAAGTAAATATGGGGTTGAAAATGAACATGGAATTTGATTGTTTTTTTACGTTGATTAACGTTTATTTTGTTAATTTGATTTTATTGGAATTGGGGCTTATTAATCGTTCCGCGTAACGGAACGCGACTTTCCCTGTTGTTAAGGGTTAAGCCACCAATAAATAACAATAGCAATGTCACCCAGGATTACAATGACTAAAAATGTTAAATTATTAAGACTTTAATGTCTAGTGCTTAGCCTTTTTTATTTCAAAGTTTAGTGGAAATTTATAGACAAGACAATTCACTTTTAAAGTACCTTAATTCGATTTTATTCAGCATTTTCGTGAAAAAAAATGTGTGTGGCTAAGATGTTCTTTTAGTTTCTAAATAATGGTTTATTTTGCTTATTTAATTTTCTCTTACTGCAGTTTTGAGTTAATTTATTAAATAAAACACTAGGTATTGTTTATGTAACGTGCGTATAACATGCATATTAATGAGACAACACCAACATTAAACAAAATAACAAAAACTTTTTTCTCAAGGGTGCATAATTTATTCAGGGTGTAGCTGACGTCTGACTTACACGAATATCTTCCCCATTTGGAACAAAAGCACGTGCGGTGTGAGTCACTGGTAAATAAATAAACAATCCGGTCCGGGACGAGTGGCACGGGGCACGTCCGCCGCGATGGACGGCGGCGAATGACTGAGGGCTAGCGGCTATTCGGAATTCGGACAGCGACTTGCTATGGATACTGGCTGGTGTGAACTTGAAAAAGGAAATTGCAGGAAAATGCAACCTTTATTTTAACATGCATGATTTTCAAGGGTCGGCGGCTAGTCGACCAGCGCCTCGCTATGATACTGGCCGGTTTGAACTTGGGAAAAGAAAATTGTTGGGAAGTGCAACCCTTGAGTTAATTTACGCATTATGCCATGGGAGATTCAGTGGGTGAACGGGACGTATTAAACCGGTAATGCGTGACTCGTGGTTAGTACTGTTAGGGAAGTTATAGGAAGAAAAAAACAAGTTTTTAAGGGATGATAATGTCCTGAAGCATGCCAAAACCTCAAATTCATCAATAAATTTTATATTTATTATAATTTTAATACTCTACAATAGCTTTACGTTGCTGCAAAGCAGTATGTATTCGGTTTCAGCATTTATTACTCTAGATGTCTTTATATTTCACTTATACGGAAGATATGTACCTGCGGTGAGTTCTTAGGCGTACCCGCAGCCTCGACACTGGCATCCCGCAGGAATACCCCAGGTTTAATGGAGATACCCCATCGCGCCTACATACTACATATCTACGACGGGGAAGTATAACATATCGCCGCGCCGGCGCAGGGTTCCAATAGAAGTTTAGACATAGCCTATTTCTTATTATCATAGTTCCAAACTTCGATCGATACGAACGTGTCTAGGACATCTAGCAAGTATGAATTACTCAGAAATGATATACGATGCGAACGTGCTTGTTAAATAACTGTAAAATCTTCCAGATATTAGTTTTGGTCACGCCATGTGAGGATGGCTCACCATTTATTTCTAGATGTAATTCTTTCGCCAATATTAATTACGTCTATAGGCGCAAATCTTTTTGAAATAATATCGTAGCTGAGTTAACCTTTGGCCGTTTGCCTATAAGCTGTCCGTATTTAATGAAGCAAAACGGTTTAATTCTGATTAAGTTAAAAGATTTTCGCGACTTATATAAACCTACCTTACTAAGTTGGTAGGTACTAGGTACCTTATATTATACAGATGAAAGGATGGAATGCATGTATAAATGTTTGTTGATTTTTTTACGCAAAAACGGTTGAACCAATTGAGAAAACTTGATATCGCTTTCACCCAGCAATCTTCAATATTTTTTTTACCATAATAATATTATGATTGCTTATTCGCTACGACATAATATAATCTGATGGCAGGGAATTAGGCCAGCTACCGTAGTAACTATGGAACCTTACCAATGACATTATATACCTATGTATAGGATACTTTATATCCCGATAAAACTTGAAGGTATTCTAAGATCAAGATTTTTCCCCAGGATCGAGAATAAGCTGGTGAAACTTCGAGGCGTTACTAGTCAAGTACAGTCAACTACAAATAGATGTATCCATGTTAGGCTTACAAAACGAAGCAAATTTTCATTTGCCACAATGAACTACCCTTGGTTCGTGACATTTCTAGTAGCAATCAAACTTTATATTATCATCGACTCGTTTAATATGCAACAATGATGTATCCCACTACTTTTCCTTAGGTGATACATAATAATAGCATTTAAAATGAATCGAATATAATATAAGATTTGGTGGATACTGAAATGTCACGAAGTAAGGGTAAATAATTTTTGCATACTTAAAGTTCCTTCATTTTGTAAGACTAACATGGATACATCTCTTTGTAGTTGACTGTACATTGTTTAATTTCTTCATGAAATAAGTAACAAGCGACTGTCAGGTCGGTATATCACGTAATTAACATTGCCTAACCATTGAACTGCTCACCATTGCCAACAATGGTACAATCAGTGCATTAGTCAAGGTTCAGTGGTTGCAGGTGACTGGCAGGCCCACCTTGTTTGGTACACTTTATTCTTTATCCATTGATTACATTTATTGTATTGAATTGTTTTTGATACTGTTAAACCTTTGGAATATGTTTTTATACATTGTTTTAATGAACGTTCATGATTAACTCGAAGACGTCTTAATCGATTTGCTAAATCCTTTTTCCTTTTTCTTTCAAAAGGTATAGGTTTTCCATTGACCTTTTTCAGTATGAGTAGGTTATCTTTTTCTAGCAGTACAGGTCTATATTTAATAGGGACCCATATAATTTTAAGTCGAGTGCGTTTAAAGTTATGAATCGTACGTCACGCTCTCGTTTATTAAAAGCCAGCTTAAAATAAAATATTTTTGACTTGTTATGATTAAATTGTGGACGAAGAGTATACCTAATATAATATTATGACATTCATCAAACACCAGGATTTAATACTTACAACTGTTGATACCTATGTGAGATAAACATGCGTAAAAGAGGATATGGAAATGTAACCTTCTTAACACTTTGACTTCGGAAAACACGAACGCTTTGTTTTGAGGTGGAAACATGAGCTGATGCTACCATGTTTTGATAATTTCCGTCACTGCGGATAGTACTAAAAAAACGCCGCAGCCAAAGTGTTAAATTTATATAATATTACGTAAATTATTATAGATAATAACAAATATTTAAATTAGGTATATGATTTCATGCAACTTTTTAAATATCAGATTAATATAGAATATATAAATAGAAACGAATCCCACCTATTTCTAGAAGGGGGTACTATGATCAGTTCTCATAAACAAATCAAATAAATATTGTCATGCAACCATTTGGAATTAATTAAAAAAGCAAATAAAAGAATTGATCATAATATTAATACTAGCACTTATTATGATTGTGTAACACGGTTACTACATATTTTGCGTAATAAAATGAACAAATAAACTATTAAGACACAGTGAGCTAATAATTATATTACTTATTACATAATATATTAACTAGTAAAGTGGCTGTGTGAATTTGTGGAAATATAAGATTGTATTATAGAATATAGTTTAAGCATACTTGTGTCATAGTGTCTGAAGCAAAATTTGATACTGAGGCAATGTATTACGAATTACGATTCAAATTTAAACATTATATTATTATGATCTGCAATAAATGTAAAAAAACAATGTGTTAATACCAAAAGTGAGATTGTGTCATTTCTTTTTATATTGAAACCCAAAAACTATTTATTTTTTGCTAAAGTCACTAATTTATTCTATTATACTTACTTTTCATGGCTTATTAAATTTCTAAGACTACCTATTTAAATTGATAATATTGGTATTACCTACAGAATCAATTTGAATTTATTTTATGTAGTAAATTTGATATGATTTCACTTTCTTTAAATATTTACTTTGATATGAGAGATTAATAAATATTAATGGTAGAAAAACATAAATGCAAACTTAAAATTCATTTATTCAAATAGGCTACAATGGAGAACTTTTGCCAATCAATTTATCAAAGATTTAGTTCTATTAAGGCTCTATTGCTCATTAAAAATGCATCTTATGAGAAGAACCAGTAAGAAACTCATAGGGATTGCTTTTTTTTATATACATATTATGTGTTTACAATATTTATCTTGGTTACATAATTTAATGTTTGTTTGGAGTGCACCAGCTAAGTGTTATATTTTTAAGAACCTTTTGGTGAGTCCCTTTTAAAACTATAGTAGTAGTAGGTACAGTGCTGCTTTTTCATAATATTATACCTATATACCTTATTTGATTGACCCATTTAAGTGTGGAAAGGTAACATACTTTAACACGTTCATGGACACTCCGTCGATAGGCGTAAAAAATATAATTTCGATGTGGCACCACATCCATCGACGTCTGACGTCCAACCGTCCCCCACCGACAATGTCTCATCACACTTCTATTGCTCTGCTTGTTATGATACCCGCCTATAGACGGTACCGTCCATGGCCGTAATGGTCATAGTGCTCACATTCTGAAATGTTTGATATGTCTTCCGTCTACAGATGTTATCGTATATAGCCATAGGTATATACATAGGTTGCTGCCATAACAGACATTATAATAATCTATTACATATGACAATCCGCCTACAGACGTTGTATGGTAAATTGGTATGTCATATTGTATTTTTTTTAATAATGCAAGTGTCCATGAACGTGTTAAGATTTTAGTATACCTAATAATAGAATAGAATAGATATATACTCTTTATTGTGTACCAACATTTATGAAACTATAGAATAACACTGACATAAAAATAAACACAAACTAATATTAAAAAATAATTTAAGATTAGACAGAGATAATTTTTGGCCTACATTGGGCCTACAATAAAAGGATTTATTATGATTTTAGTTTTTGGATTTCAAGTAGGTTATATAATATATATTAATAAATAAATATAATAAGATATAGTGTGGACCTTGAATGTGGACGGTACGGATTGCATTTTGTGTGTACTTTGGGAATATCTCCGGATACCTTTGAACAGGACTCCTCTTCCAGTTCCATCGTACTAGCCGTCATTAAAAATACATAAATACATTAAATATGAGATAAAACACATAGGTATAATATACAATATAATTTACTGATATAAAGGAGTCACGAAAGATGAATAAAGATAGATTCTTCTAATGAAATTCTCTTTACTGAGGCCTGATTTAATATTTTTTATAATTATTCAACTTATGTTTAGATACGAATGTCCGACAATAGACGGTCTTATCGATTTGAATAACCTATTCCAGGCAACCTACTTTTGTCATTGGTTGGTGGTTTTGTAAGGTTTGTTATAAAATTTAATAAATATTTATAGATCATTCACAGTTATTTTACCTCTGACAGATGTCAAAATTATTTTCTTTATGTTGCATTATTTTCAAAATGTTGCCAGATCGTTACTTTTGTTACGTTTTACGTTACTTTTTCACCCTTTGAGTTACTTTTGTATTCGTGTCTAGATGACTTTTACGATACTTTTCAAGGTCTTTATTTTAAATTGAACCTTATAATTAATGAATCTTTTTCCTTGTAATGGTATAGAAAATAATAGTTAATTTATTGATTTAGCAGAGACAAAAAAATAAGGCAATTTTGTATAACTTTATCTGGTTTAGAAAAGGATTTTTTTGTTGATTAGCAATTTCTTATTTAAATAAACTGAAAAATTAGAAATTATCACCGAAATGTTAGAATATGTAAGCGTATTTCTATTCAACTGTGTATATTGTGTAAAATTTTCAAAAATGCGTTACTTTTCTTGTTCAAACGTTACTTTTTGTCTTTTGTACTTGATAAGGTTACTTGTACTCGTTGTTTTAATAATTATTATTATAATCCCAAGCTTTACCAATGCCCATAAACTCAATTTCCTCTGAAGAAAAAGAATTTATCTATAACAATATCGGATGGTTAACATAATATGAACAAGTGGTTACTGCGAACTATCAATATGATATAAAATATTAGGTAGGTTCGAAACAGGAAATTCATGTAAGTACACGCATCACTGTAAAATAATACTTACAAGTGAATTAAAAAAAAAAATTAAAAAACCCCCGCCCCCAACGCAAAACGTAATTCACCATTTTGAATGGCGGCCATCTTGGACTTTAAATTTTATACAGTGCCCTTTCATTTGATTTCCATATTGAGGTGGTTGTGGAAGAACAAGTGAATTAAATTAAAAATTTAAAAAACCCCCAACGCAATACGTATTTCACCATTTTTTGTATGGCGGCCATCTTGGATTTTAAATTTTATATAGTGGACTGTAATCTACTCGTTAAGCCCTTTCATTTGATACCCATATTGAGGAGGTCGTGGAAGAAAAAAGTAATCCGCCATTTTGTAGCGGCGGCCATCTTGGACCGATTTCCACCAAACATGGCTAAGAACACTCTCGACTAACTCTACTTTCAAACAAAAAAAACAAAAACAAAATCCGTTCATCCGTTTGGGAGCTACGATGCCACAGACAGACACATACACACACACACACATACAGACAGACAGACAGACAGACAGACAGACAGACAGACAGACAGACAGACAGACACGACGTCAAACTTATAACACCCCGTCGTTTTTGCGTCGGGGGTTAAAAAAGTAATTCGCCATTTTGTAGTTGGTTAAAAATGGGGAAGTCAATACTCACCTGACATGGCAACATTATTTTCAGGCTAGCCAATGTAAGGGCTAGAGGTAAAATAACTGTGAATGATCTATAAACTCTATTTAAATTTATTTGTATCATCTTTCGTGCCTTTTACAAAACCTTTCGTATAAAATAGCCACATATAAAATTTTAACGGCATTTTCAAATCTACGAGTATATAATTACAGATATAAGCGTTTATGTAAGCTTATAGCAGTAATACAAATAAACCGGGCACAGTAATAACATTGCAACATCCATCAATCGATAGCAATGCGGCATTTTCATTTCCACAACACAAATATTCGCATATCAATGTCATCCTGCAGTTATTATTTACTAAAACTTAGGTTATCTTACTTACGACTATAGGAAGAATTTTCTTCGCCGGTGTTATTGTGGACGAAGATAAATAATTAACACTAACAATTTCACATTTCTATTTATCTATTACATTTATAAATTTTAAATTAATTTTCTAAATATTCTGACAAATCACGAAAATTTTGACAAATCCATTTCAAATTTTGACGTACGCACGCGCCTTTTGTTTGACAGTAGCTGTCATTATTTACGGGTGCGTTCAGGAAATAAATTATTCTCCAAACCGGAAGTGACATTTTCGATTCAAGAAATCGCCGTTTTATATTTACTTTCACCTGTCTGTAATCAAATCTTGCAAGTTTAATCCGCTTCCCGGTTTAACTGAAATTTTGTGAATTAACGGCATAAACTCACTTGTATTTACTTCGGCTTCGTGCCGACCGTTTCGATCCTGTACGAGGATCTTCCTCAGGGAGCTGCTGCAATGATGAATCTAAATACTCACGAATCGTTTAGTGTAAAAATAAAATACCTATTTAATCAATCATTTATTAAAACTATATTTATTTACAGTCTTTTCGGAGATCTTTACATCACAACAGTGATCAAATTCATGTCCATTGTACACAATACATTACAATAATATCGATAATTGTCCATATAATATCAATGGTTGTCCATATACTGCATCTCAGAGAGCAGGAGCACGGTGTTGGGAAGAGGCCTCGGTTGTGGCGATAGAACGGTCATCTTTTGACTGTCCATGTCTACCGCTGTACTGTGGAAAAAAAAAAAACATTTCACACAACGAAGTAAAAAGACGAGCAAGGCGTTCTCGTGATGGTAAGAGATAACGCTGCCCACAATTAGTAGTGTACCTAGTATTTTACAAAGGTAAAATTCTGGATGCACTGCGCCAACGCTTTTTACTTGAGTCATAAGATGACTTTTCAGCCCAGTAATTTCACTAGCTACATTGCCATCCTACCTGTGCACAGTAATGTGTGTGTAGTATCTATTCTTTTGTAATGTTTGCACATCACTGCTCAGGCGGTAGAATAACTGGCACCGTTGGGGTTATTCATGAGTTGTCCAGGCGTCGTATTAGCAAATAAGGGTATATTCCCAGTCGTCCCCACATCAATTACGGTGGCATTTGGGAATAAATTCCAAGTTGTCACAGGGTGATGAGAGAGTGACCGTCGGGGCCGCGGATGAGTGCTTCGGCGTACCCGCTGCCCCGGCATTATGGCGTCCCGCAGGAACACCACCAGGTTTTTTTAGTGGGTATCCCCGCCGCGCCCATCTTTGGCGGGGGAGTCCCACACCCTCTGGCGTGGGGTGATGATGCGTAACGTATTTTTCCTAGCTCAAAAAAAGGGTGATGAGGGGTTTTAGCAACCTACACAGCAATATATAGCAATTTAAAAGTGGGAACAATAACATCTATAATTTAATGGTTATTGCCACCTGGGGCAATTGATGTGGGGACGACTGGGAATATACCCAAATAGGGGTGACCCAAAACTAGGTTTAGCCTGCTACATCTATGGCCGCATCGTTGCTCGAACACCCGAGATCGTGGTCATTGGTTATAATAAATAAGGTTAATAAAAATTGTCTCGGCCAATGTACAGGTTTTACCATACAGGAAGCGAGTGTGTTAGAGTGCGTCAGAGTGTGGGTGTATTAGTGTCGTGTGTGTGAGTGTAGGGTACAATATATACTCACACGCACACGAAGCCGGCCAGGTCGGAATGCAAGGCATCGTCGTCAGGTTGTGCCGCGAAGCTGACGGCTGTGTGTGTGAGTGTAGGGTACAGTATATACTCACACGCACACGAAGCCGGCCAGGTTGGAATGCAAGGCATCGTCGTCAGGTTGTGCCGCGAAGCTGACGGCTGTGTGTGTGAGTGTAGGGTACAGTATATACTCACACGCACACGAAGCCGGCCAGGTTGGAATGCAAGGCATCGTCGTCAGGTTGTGCCGCGAAGCTGACGGCTGTGTGTGTGAGTGTAGGGTACAGTATATACTCACACGCACACGAAGCCGGCCAGGTTGGAATGCAAGGCATCGTCGTCAGGTTGTGCCGCGAAGCTGACGGCTGTGTGTGTGAGTGTAGGGTACAGTATATACTCACACGCACACGAAGCCGGCCAGGTTGGAATGCAAGGCATCGTCGTCAGGTTGTGCCGCGAAGCTGACGGCTGTGTGTGTGAGTGTAGGGTACAGTATATACTCACACGCACACGAAGCCGGCCAGGTTGGAATGCAAGGCATCGTCGTCAGGTTGTGCCGCGAAGCTGACGGCTGTGTGTGTGAGTGTAGGGTACAGTATATACTCACACGCACACGAAGCCGGCCAGGTTGGAATGCAAGGCATCGTCGTCAGGTTGTGCCGCGAAGCTGACGGCTGTGTGTGTGAGTGTAGGGTACAGTATATACTCACACGCACACGAAGCCGGCCAGGTTG
Organism: Hemithea aestivaria; assembly: GCA_947507615.1. Lineage (NCBI taxonomy): Eukaryota > Metazoa > Arthropoda > Insecta > Lepidoptera > Geometridae > Hemithea > Hemithea aestivaria. The sequence goes on from OX382344.1 coordinate 14,805,826, forward strand.
GAATGCAAGGCATCGTCGTCAGGTTGTGCCGCGAAGCTGACGGCTGTGTGTGTGAGTGTAGGGTACAGTATATACTCACACGCACACGAAGCCGGCCAGGTTGGAATGCAAGGCATCGTCGTCAGGTTGTGCCGCGAAGCTGACGGCTGTGTGTGTGAGTGTAGGGTACAGTATATACTCACACGCACACGAAGCCGGCCAGGTTGGAATGCAAGGCATCGTCGTCAGGTTGTGCCGCGAAGCTGACGGCTGTGTGTGTGAGTGTAGGGTACAGTATATACTCACACGCACACGAAGCCGGCCAGGTTGGAATGCAAGGCATCGTCGTCAGGTTGTGCCGCGAAGCTGACGGCTGTGTGTGTGAGTGTAGGGTACAGTATATACTCACACGCACACGAAGCCGGCCAGGTTGGAATGCAAGGCATCGTCGTCAGGTTGTGCCGCGAAGCTGACGGCTGTGTGTGTGAGTGTAGGGTACAGTATATACTCACACGCACACGAAGCCGGCCAGGTTGGAATGCAAGGCATCGTCGTCAGGTTGTGCCGCGAAGCTGACGGCTGTGTGTGTGAGTGTAGGGTACAGTATATACTCACACGCACACGAAGCCGGCCAGGTTGGAATGCAAGGCATCGTCGTCAGGTTGTGCCGCGAAGCTGACGGCTGTGTGTGTGAGTGTAGGGTACAGTATATACTCACACGCACACGAAGCCGGCCAGGTTGGAATGCAAGGCATCGTCGTCAGGTTGTGCCGCGAAGCTGACGGCTGTGTGTGTGAGTGTAGGGTACAGTATATACTCACACGCACACGAAGCCGGCCAGGTTGGAATGCAAGGCATCGTCGTCAGGTTGTGCCGCGAAGCTGACGGCTGTGTGTGTGAGTGTAGGGTACAGTATATACTCACACGCACACGAAGCCGGCCAGGTTGGAATGCAAGGCATCGTCGTCAGGTTGTGCCGCGAAGCTGACGGCTGTGTGTGTGAGTGTAGGGTACAGTATATACTCACACGCACACGAAGCCGGCCAGGTTGGAATGCAAGGCATCGTCGTCAGGTTGTGCCGCGAAGCTGACGGCTGTGTGTGTGAGTGTAGGGTACAGTATATACTCACACGCACACGAAGCCGGCCAGGTTGGAATGCAAGGCATCGTCGTCAGGTTGTGCCGCGAAGCTGACGGCTGTGTGTGTGAGTGTAGGGTACAGTATATACTCACACGCACACGAAGCCGGCCAGGTTGGAATGCAAGGCATCGTCGTCAGGTTGTGCCGCGAAGCTGACGGCTGTGTGTGTGAGTGTAGGGTACAGTATATACTCACACGCACACGAAGCCGGCCAGGTTGGAATGCAAGGCATCGTCGTCAGGTTGTGCCGCGAAGCTGACGGCTGTGTGTGTGAGTGTAGGGTACAGTATATACTCACACGCACACGAAGCCGGCCAGGTTGGAATGCAAGGCATCGTCGTCAGGTTGTGCCGCGAAGCTGACGGCTGTGTGTGTGAGTGTAGGGTACAGTATATACTCACACGCACACGAAGCCGGCCAGGTTGGAATGCAAGGCATCGTCGTCAGGTTGTGCCGCGAAGCTGACGGCTGTGTGTGTGAGTGTAGGGTACAGTATATACTCACACGCACACGAAGCCGGCCAGGTTGGAATGCAAGGCATCGTCGTCAGGTTGTGCCGCGAAGCTGACGGCTGTGTGTGTGAGTGTAGGGTACAGTATATACTCACACGCACACGAAGCCGGCCAGGTTGGAATGCAAGGCGTCGTCGTCAGGTTGTGCCGCGAAGCTGACGGCGAGCAGGCGGTGCGGCGCGGGCCACGCCCCCACCAGCCGCGTGCCCGCCGCGCCGGCTGCCATGCCGAGAGGCATGCATGACATCGGCAGCGACGGGGCACCCACCTACGTCACGATACACAGTGAATAGAGTGTCGAAAGGTAGGTAACGTACCAGCGGTACCCTTAGTATTGCAGGTATAGGCGATGGTAGCCACCATTAGGTGGACCGTCTGCTTGTTTGTCACCCATTACATAAAAAAATACACATATTTAAGGACCAGGTACAGTTCCAAATTCAGGACTAGGTACAGGTCCACAACCAAGGACAGGTCCACGACCACGTGACATGTCCAGGTCACGGATTTCCGAATAATTAATTTGCGTAAAATAATGTTTGTGTTACGCAATGGATAAAAGATTGAATTTGTTAGTAAGTTTTGGATTGTCGCTTCGATGCGTTTCAACTATGTATTATTTTGTGCGGCTAAGATATCACTGCGGCCATTATTGGCCTATTGTGATCAAAAAAACTATGTAGAGTCTATACTAGTATAAATTTTCCTCAAAGAAGAAACTCATAAACCTAAAACCGACGGGTTGGTACGCGTATATTGAAACCCTACCTCTATTCAGCACCGCGACCGAACTGAGATGCGGGAGCCTTTCCATACGTAAATTCTCAAAATGCGACTTTAATCCCTTCCGCTATTCAGCACCGCGACCGATCTGAGCTGCGGGAGCCTTTACGTGCATTCATTCTCTAATTGCGACTTTAATCCCTTCCGCTATTCAGATCGACCGATCTGAACTCGGGGATTGATTCCAGGGTAATATTTAAATCTGTTTGATGAAAACGCTTGTCTGTCGTATGTTTGCTTAGATCTTTAAAACTACGCAACGGAATTTGATTGTGATTCAAGAGGAAAGTTTATGTATTACTAGTGGACCCGCGCGCACTTCGTAGCGCGTAAAACAGTCTACAAATACTACATACCTTTAGTCATTCAAGAGACAAGACAAGAGACAGGACAAGAGACAAGACAGAAGAGACAAGACAAAAGAGACAAGACTAAAAAGACAATACAAAAGAGACAAGACTAAAAAGACAATACAAAAGAGACAAGACTAAAAAGACAAGACAAAGGAGACAGGACATGAGACAGGACAAGGGACAGGACTAGAGACAAGACAAAAGAGATAGGGCAAGAAACAGGACAAGAGACAAGACTAAAAAGATAATACAAAAGAGACAAGACAAAAGAGACAGAAAGGAAATGCGACAGGACAAGAGACAAGACAAGAGGCAAGACTGAGTTTCAAAAGGAAAAAAAATATATTGCAAGGTCTGTACTTTATATTTATACGAGTAGGTATACCATATTCCATATTACGTATATCAATAATAAAAATAAATAAAAGTTTATAGAATATATTATTTTCGTATTTATTTATTACATTTCCTTAACAATTCGTCAACGTCTCATTCAGTATTAAAATTAGTAGCAAACAAACACTAAACATTGGTCGGTCTGAATAGCGGAAGGGATTAAAGTCGCAATTAGAGAATGAATGCACGTAAAGGCTCCCGCAGCTCAGATCGGTCGCGGTGCTGAATAGCGGAAGGGATTAAAGTGGCATTTTGAGAATTTACGTATGGAAAGGCTCCCGCATGTCAGTTCGGTCGCGGTGCTGAATAGAGGTAGGGTTTCAATATACGCGGTTGGTACCTTATATATCTTGAGGTCCTGGAAGTGTACATCGAAGGAGTGTGGGTAGTAGGGCGTACGTTTGCCGTAGAAGTACTCGCGGATACGAGCCTCGCGGGCCTCCACCCTCTGTGCCGGGCTTCGTTCCACCACCTGCATAGTTAACAATGCTTATACTTTACACTAAATCTGAGGCTAATAAAGGCGTTACGCGCGCACCGTCGGGGCTGCGGAAGAGTGAAATGAAAATAATTTATTGGCTCTATCTTACATTAGTACAAGTGTGGTATGAAAAAAAGAAAAATGTCCTGACCAATGGGAACAGGCTCAGCGTTTCGTCAGGTTAACCCTGGGGCTACCCTGACGACTGATTTTCAGCCTGCCCCGGCATTATGACGTCCCGCAGGAACACCCACAGGTTCTTTAGTGGTTATCCCTGCCACGCCCGTACAAAAAATAGAACAGCCTGGCGTCTCAAGATAAGAAAAGCCGACCCCGTTTTAACGAAATATAGGCGAGAACAAAGAAGAGAAGCGAGGATGTGATGAGCTGAGAAAAGATAAGAATACTCTTTAATGCGACCAAAAAGTAGTCAAATGGTGGTAGAGGTGGTGGTAATGATCAAGTAATTTTAGTCACACTCCTCACATTGTTTTAATTAATCACTATACAAACTTCACTGTCTAATGAGTACCCATGATTTCTGTCACTATTTTTTTCAAAGAGAACAAAATATTTCAAAGATAACTTACCCCACCACTTTTGGGTAAGTAGACGACTTTAACAAACTTGGGCATGTCTCGCTTCAACTCATTGTAGAGCCTCTCATTGTCTAACACTAATATTACGTCCACCTGGAACAACAGCATTTATTATTAACAAGTAGTCTGTTGAGTTTCTTGCTCGTTTCTTCTAAGAAAATTAATGGAACTAGGCGTTACTTTGCGGAAATCCATCACAACAATTATTAGTTATTATTTAATATTTAGTGTTAATTCCGCTATAATTACCTCTATAAGAAGATATTTATTACCTCTGTAATAATAATTACCTCTATAAGAAGATATTTTGTGTTTTTGAGGTCGGAATGCGAGTGCTGAAAAACACAATCATTGTGTTTTGTCAAAGGATTTTTCTATACAAAATTAATTTCAAGCACCTGGGATAGTTCTATGAAACCCCACCACAGCCACTGTGTTAAAGGTGCAATCGCACTACGCGGCAACTGCACTGCAGCGGCCTAGTTTATTTGTATGAAAATGTATGGGACATACCACACTAAAGCACGGCATTTACATACAAATAACTTTTTTAACATCTTAAGTTTTTATGTATGGAACGCAATAAATAAATAAATACTTGGCCTTGCCACGCCGCTGCAGTGCAACTGCCGCGTAGTGCGATTTCACCTAAAAATTCTTATCATCATCTCAGCCATAGGACTTCCACTGCTGAACATAGGCCTCCCCTTTGGACTTCCATATGTACCGGTTGGAAGCGACCTGCATCCAGCGTCTGCAGGCGACCGACATAAGGTCGTCTGTCCCCTGCGTGGGTGGACGTCCTACGCTTCGTTTTCTAGTATGTGGTCTCCACTCGAGCACTTTAAAAAATCTTATAAAGGAGTATTAAAATAGAACTAAATAATAGGGATGTTAACTTAAGTTTTTAATTTGAGTTATTAGTTGTAGTGCTAAACTTTATTTTATTTCCATTACCTCAAAAGCTTGTGCAGCATGCGTTAATGTTTTGTATCCGTCGCCTTTGATCCATCCACATGTGTTGATTATGACACCAGATGCTGATGCTGAAACAAGTCATAATTAATTTGTTGTTTAATAGCTAATTATGTAATTTATAATATAAAACAAGCGAATTAAATTAAAAATTAAAAAAAACCCCAACATTATGCATACAAAATGTGTAATTCGCCATTTTGTGGCCCCACCATCGCCGTCTTGGATATCGAATTTATTATTGTATTCTTCTGTTCATTCGTTCACACACACACACACACACACACACACATACAGACAGACAGACACGTCAAACTTATAACACCCCGTCGTTTTTGCGTCAGGGGTTAACGCACGTAAAGCACGTACTTGACGTGCAAAAGTGCTATTTATATGGCTTATTTGAATGAATGACATTATTTTTTAAAATTTTACCCTTCTTATTGCTCTCACAGCGTTCATTAATAACCTCAGCGAGTCGTGACACGATGGTGTTGTAGAGTTCCAAGTTGTCAGACGGATTGCTGTGACCGAAGTGGTACACTAACGGAGCCTGCTGACTGAACCCTTCCTCTATTGATGCTGGACGCTCTACTAGCAGGGCTCCTGGAATGTCAGACATTTAGCAATTAAGATAATAGAAATGTTATTAAATAAAATACTACTGTATTAGGAAACCATGTGTATTGTTGCATGTATAATAATAATAATTAGTGTTTATACTCCAACAGAACAGGTTTCCCTAATTACACTGTCAGAGTCAAATCACAATTTATAGGTTGTGTGGCCAACCTATGTTGCAGTTTCAGGTCCCCAAGATTACTACACCTGCAACATGACCTAACGACTGCCTCCTACATATCTTATAGGAAACAGCCGGGACCCAGTTTTACGTGCCGCGCCGAAACACGGTAACGTCCAGGCGAAAATCTTTGTCACACTGAAATTTGAACTTAGGACCTCCAGCTTACAAGTCGGACATATGACCACTGTGCCACGGACGCTACATGGCATACATACGTACATATGTATAGCAAGTGTAAAGTGAAGATAGCAGGAAATAAATATAAACTAAATGTAGGTAACCTATGCATCGTCCGTCACAGATATTACTGGGCTCAAAACACTCTTAAATTATTTTAGTTATCTCTCAAATATTTCACTAAAGGGTTATATCACAATTTACTACTTATTTATCCCCTTGATCCAAGAAACACTTCCGGTTCAAATCAAAATTTTTTTTCTAGCTTCTTTCTTCTTAAAATAAGGTTCCAATTCACATGCGTGGCTGCGACCCGATCGAACCACTCGGGAACATACAGGTTAATGATAATTATGTAATTCATTAATACAGAAAAGCTCCAAGATCACTCACCAACAGTCCCCGGCACGCTAATCTGCCCCTGTCCCACATCCAAGTCCACGTATATTGGTCTCCGGCCCATCCTGACCGCATAGTTCAACAGTATCCTGGTTAGTGTTGACTTGCCAACGTCTCCGGGCCCCACAACCATTGTGACAGGACCCCGGGTGTTCTCTTGTTCTGCTGCTACTCGCTGCTGTTCTAATGCTGCGTGAACGTTGAGGTATACCACCTGGGAAGTAAAGATTGAGGTTTTACATCCTATCCTAACAACACTAACGAAGTAACAACACTATAACTGTGATAACATCCAAGATGTTGGCCGTCTGTCTCAACGGCTTAAAAAAAAATTCTAAAATATTTATTTATGAAAACATGGGGGCCTAGACAAGCGCCGATCGTATGTCGCTATCGCTAAAAAAAAGTACTAAGATGACAGTCGTTGTCGTTTGTTTTTCGATAACGAATGTCATCTCAGTACATTTTTTTAGCGATAGCGACAAACGATCGGCGCTTGTCTAGGCCCCATGGTTTGTTTAGATACAGATCTTATTACACTAAGGGCTTTTTACAGGCTGTATTCAGAAGCCTAAATTTAGTTGTTACTGAATTAAGTCAAGTGTAAGTACATTTAGCATCCAAAATTTAGAAGCAAGTAGCGTTGCTGACTGACTAAATTTCAATTTAGCTTCTACATTTAAAAACTAAATTCTGCCAAGTGTAAAAGCCTTTTAAACACTACTTTGTCTAGTTCGTCTTTATAATAGTCAAAATAGTTATACAAATATGAACAGCTGTTAGCATTCTATAACGTAACGTTTGAACATACCATAGGAGTCTCCTTGGCCACATAGCTGACTTCCGTTCTTCCTCTCAGCTCCACCGTGCATCCGTGCCATGTGAACACGGCTACTTTCGCGCCAGTATGGAACTCATACGGCTTGGCTTTCACCAGCTCAGTCCCAAATAGCTCCGCGTAACCACTTTTCACCTACGAAAACATAACCTCAAAATTTGACAAAAACTTTAAAATAAGCTGTATAAAAATCTATAGAAATTAATAAATACCTCTAAAACCACTTTCTCGTTCTTAGATTCTACTTCGAAACGAAGCTCTGAGTCTGGTTCCAACTTAAATTCTTGGAGCTGAACTTCTGTCATGTTGATGTTTCGATTTGTTGTATTGTGTAGGTGCCTATATTAGTATGATTGATAAAAGCGAGTAAAAATAGCAGCAACCTTAAATTTTATTTAATATTCCTCTGAATATGTAATTATTTACGATATGGATCACATTAATAGGAAAATAAATAATTCGTTGATCTGTGAAATATAGATCATTCACAGATTCACAGTTATTTTACCTCTAGCCCTTACATTGGCTAGCCTGAAAATAATGTTGCCATGTCAGGTGAGTATTGACTTCCCCATTTTTAACCAACTACAAACTGGCGAATTACTTTTTTCTTCCACAACCACCTCAATATGGAAATCAAATGAAAGGGCACTGTATAAAATTTAAATTCCAAGATGGCTGCCATTCAAAATGGTGAATTAAGTTTTGCGTTGGGGGCGGGGGTTTTTTAATTTTTTAATTTAATTCACTTGTAAGTATAATTTTACAGTGATGTGTGTACTTACATGAATTTCCTGTTTTGAACCTACCTAATATTTTATATAATATTGATAGTTCGCAGTAACCACTTGTTCATATTATGTTAACCATCCGATATTGTTATAGATAAATTCTTTTTCTTCAAAGAAATTGAGTTTATGGGCATTGGTAAAGCTTGGGATTAGGGATAATAATAATAATTATTAAAACAACGAGTACAAGTAACCTTATCAAGTACAAAAAGTAACGTTTGAACAAGAAAAGTAACGCATTTTTGAAAATTTACACAATATACACAGTTGAATAGAAATACGCTTACATATTCTAACATTTCGGTGATAATTACTAATTTTTCAGTTTATTTAAATAAGAAATTGCTAATCAACAAAAAAAATCCTTTTCTAAACCAGATAAAGTTATACAAAATTGCCTTATTTTTTAGTTTCTGCTAAATCAATAAATTAACTATTATTTTCTATACCATTACAAGGAAAAAGATTCATTAATTATAAGGTTCAATTTAAAATAAAGACCTTGAAAAGTATCGTAAAAGTCATATAACACGAATACAAAAGTAACTCAAAGGGTGAAAAAGTAACGTAAAACGTAACAAAAGTAACGATCTGGCAACATTTTGACAATAATGCAACATAAAGAAAAAAATTTTGACATCTGTCAGAGGTAAAATAACTGTGAATGATCTTTATTTGGAAATATAGATCATTCACAGTTATTTTACCTCTGACAGATGTCAAAATTTTTTTCTTTATGTTGCATTATTGTCAAAATGTTGCCAGATCGTTACTTTTGTTACGTTTTACGTTACTTTTTCACCCTTTGAGTTACTTTTGTATTCGTGTTATATGACTTTTACGATACTTTTCAAGGTCTTTATTTTAAATTGAACCTTATAATTAATGAATCTTTTTCCTTGTAATGGTATAGAAAATAATAGTTAATTTATTGATTTAGCAGAAACTAAAAAATAAGGCAATTTTGTATAACTTTATCTGGTTTAGAAAAGGATTTTTTTTGTTGATTAGCAATTTCTTATTTAAATAAACTGAAAAATTAGTAATTATCACCGAAATGTTAGAATATGTAAGCGTATTTCTATTCAACTGCGTATATTGTGTAAAATTTTCAAAAATGCGTTACTTTTCTTGTTCAAACGTTACTTTTTGTACTTGATAAGGTTACTTGTACTCGTTGTTTTAATAATTATTATTATAATCCCAAGCTTTACCAATGCCCATAAACTCAATTTCCTTTAAAGAAAAAAAAAATTATCTAAACCAATATCGGATGGTTAACATTATATGAACAAGTGGTTACTGCGAACTATCAATATGATTTAAAATATTAGGTAGGTTCAAAACAGGAAATTCATGTAAGTACACACATCACTGTAAAATAATACTTACAAGTGAATTAAATAAAAAAATTAAAAAACCCCCGCCCCCAACGCAAAACGTAATTCACCATTTTGAATTGCGGCCATCTTGGATTTTAAATTTTATACAGTGCCCTTTCATTTGATTTCCATATTGAGGGGGTTGTGGAAGAAAAAAGTAATTCGCCATTTTGTAGTTGGTTAAAAATGGGGAAGTCAATACTCACCTGACATGGCAACATTATTTTCAGGCTAGCCAATGTAAGGGCTAGAGGTAAAATAACTGTGAATGATCTATAATCAGAAATTGTCAGATATAATTAAGTTTTTTTTTTACAAACACAGATTATAGTGGAAGAAGTTACCGTATTTGCCAATGCCAGTGCTAAATATTATGGCAAATTTTAAAATAATTATTCATTTTTTTAAGCTATTATTATATTTCAATAATAATATACCTCAAGAAAAGTAAGATAATACCACGGTAAAGAGATATACAGTAGTTTGACTGAGCGTGATTTTTGAACATAAATACCTACAGTCGCGCGGTACATGCGCAAGTCATAGGGCTGCCGGGCAGCCGCTGCCCGCATACAGTAGGTACCTACCTATCTCATATCATCTACTTACTTGAGCTACCTACCTACTACCTACTTACCTATCATGTCGTGGCGGCGTATATTAAAACCCAAGACAAGACACAAGACAAGACAAGACAAGAGACAAGAAAAGAGACAAGACAAGAGACAAGACAAGAGATAAGACAAGAGACAAGACAACCTCCTCCCCTTCCCCTCCTCCCCTCCCCTTCCCCTCCACCCCTCCCCCTCCCCTCCTTCCCCCTCCCCACCTTCCCCATCCTCCCCTTCCCCTCCCCTCCTTCCCCATCCTCCCCTTCCCGTCCCCTCCTTCCCCCCTCCTCCCCTTCCCCCTCCCCTCCTCCCCCCCTTCCCCTCCTCCCCTTCCCCCTCCTCCTCCCCTTTTTAACTAACTGACCTTTTTAATTTTATTACCTTTCCATGTTGCTTGATAAACAAGTGAATTAAATTAAAAATTTAAAAAACCCCCAACGCAATACGCAATTCTTCATTTTGTGGTGGCGGCCATCTTGGATTTTTAATTTTATATAATGGTTTGTATTCTATTAGTTAAGCCCTTTCATTTGATACCCATATTGAGGGGGTCGCGGAAGAAAAAAGTAATACGCCATTTTGTAGCGGCGGCCATCTTGGACCGATTTCCACCAAACATTTCTGAGAACACTTTCGACTAACCTTACTTTTAAACAAAAAAAACTAAATCAAAATCCGTTCATCCGTTCGGGAGCTACGGTGCCATAGACAGACACACACACACAGAGACAGACAGACAGACAGACACGTCAAACTTATAACACCCCGTCGATTTTGCGTCGGGGGTTAATAATGTTATTTCTGGATTTCCTGATAAGTTCAAGCTACCAAAAACAGCATAATATAGTATGCTATTTTTTTGCCATTTTTATATAATTTTATATAATTTATTATATTATGTATACATACGTCAAGTAAATAACGTAAATAACACTAAATACTTGCAAAAAACTACCGCGACGTCCGCCCGTCGCTGCGTGGCACCCGCTTCTGGATTATATACCCACTTCTACCCACTTCTACCCACATCTACCGACATCTATTCACTTCCATTTTCCGCCCGTTTCTATGGAGTCAAACTACTGTATATCTCTTTACCGTGATAATACTTTTGTGAATATGGCATGCGCAGGGGCCTCAAATAAAATAGCCAAACAAGATAAGTAAGGAAATTAATAGAGTATAGAGTGGTAATAATAAATAATAAAGGTGGTAAACCCGCAACTTGTAAAATAATCTCTTTTCTTCATTCAAGAACTCGTTTTTCATTCATAAAAAAATTACGGCAATCAGCTGACGCTGACAGCTGTCACGTCACCTCCATAGATAATACATATATAGGTCACCTCGGTGCTAATGGATTTTTTAATTTGAATTTATTTTTGTAATTTTTCATTATTTTTGAAATATTGCTTTCGATTGGTGTTGAATAAACCTGATAATTTAATTCCATAGTTAGTTACGTAAAGCCTTTACTAATAAACTAAATATTAGCACCACTGGACTGTAAGTATTCGTCTATTTTCATTTTATGAAAAAGGGCACTTAAATATAATTAATTTTTTGGAAATCTTAACAAAACATATCATTAATAACATTATGAACTTAAGCATACCTTTTTCTGCTTTCATTTTCACCAATAATCACATGAAATTTCAAAGTATATTCCATAATTTCGTTCGGCTAAGACGCCTAACCAATAAGTTTATATTTTCAGCGACAATGTCTCTTCTAATGAAGAATATGTGGAGGAATGTACTCCGAGGCACCACTCTCCACAGGTCTTTGACCCCACGGAGTCTTTGCTCAAGTGAGTTTGAGGGCAATAATTATATTATACTGGTTACTTTATCGGCTTTAGGTTATGTTATTTACTTACTAACACATTTACTGCTGTAAACACTACTGGTATGTTTTTAAGGTCGGAACGTGAGTGCTGAAAAACACAAGCGTTGTGTTTTGTCAAAGGGATTTTTCTATACAAAATTAATTTCAAGGCCCCCCCCAGAATCATTGTAGAGTTACAAATTTTGCACATATTTCATGGTAAAGATTATAATTTTTTTCTCAGCGCTCGCAACAAGCTGCTCGCGCACATCCTTTTAAGGATTTTTAAGCTTTCTAACTGCTGAGTGAGCTAAACACACACTTTTCGTAGTAAAAATTATAATATTTTTGCCCGTCTGCACCTTGGCCCCCCCCAGAACCAAATCCTGGATCCGCCTATGATGGTTGGTATAATATAAAGAACAAAATGATCGCCTTATTCTGCCTTTTATTGTGCACAACGTTCTACCAAATTTTTTTAAAATTTTTATTTAATAAATCAAATTAAACTAATACAAGCCAACACCTAATAACTCGATTGTATCAATCATAACATTAATGGTATTGCAGGCTGAGAGCACCTTTAAAAAACCTTTGAAACAATTCTACTTAATTAAAAAGCTCTGTAAAACATCATCATCTCAGCCGTGGGACATCCATTGCTGAATATAGGCTGCCCCTTTTGTTTAGTTGGAAGTGACCTGTATCCAGCGTCTTCCGGTGACCTTTGTAAAGTCGACTGTCCACCTTGACATCCTACGCTTCGTTTGCTAGTTCGTGGTCTCTACTCGAGCACTTTTCGACCCCATCAGCCATCCACTCAACACACTATGTGGGCTGCCAATTGCCACTTCAGCTTAATCCTTTGGGCTATGTTGGTCTGTAAAATAAAAAACAATGTAATAGGGATGTTGACTAATAATTTTTTTTTTGTCCACGGTTGTCTCGAAGAGATCGCTTTGAGCGATAAGACCGCCAATTGATACACCCTTAGTTTTAATTTTGTTGTTTGTAAAATTTACTTTATATGTTGTGGATCAATAAAGTGTTTCTTATCTTATCTTATCTTATTATTGAAAAATATTGGATACATATTTTATTATTTGTAAATCTGAAAAAAAACGTGGGGGATACATGATACAGCAGCTCACTAAGTTGCTTGATCGTGACGTCACACCACTAAATCCAGTATATTTTTGTTTAGTGGTGTGACGTCGCGCGTCCCAACACAGAATCTTATAAACGTTATTATCTCAGCCATTTTTTAATTTTATTTGCAAGAAACATAATACATAGGTATCGATAATTCGGACTAATGTTATTTTAAAAATGTTGTCCATGTCAACATCCCAATTGTGCAGTGTCTGAGCTGGCCAAGTCCCCGGACCCTGTGATGTGGAGCCTGAAGCGCGCCGGTCGCACGGACGACGTGCTCACCGCCGTGCAGATGCATCTGCCGCAGATGACACATGCGCATATGTTGCAAGCTCTGCGGACGCTGCTCCATCTGCATAGGACTGGCCAGTGAGTTCACACTGTATATTTATAATAAGAGCTAAGATGCCACATACAGAATACAGACATTCACACACACACACACGCACACGCACGCGCACACGCGCACACGCGCGCACGCACGCACGCACGCACGCACGCACGCACACACGCACACACGCACACACACACACGCACGCACACACACACACACACACACACGCACACACACACGACATGTCAAACCTATAACACCTCTTCGTACGGACGGACGGACAACAAAGTGATCCTATAAGGGTTTCGTTTTTTCCTGTGGAGGTACGGAACCCTAAAAATAACCAGGTACCCAGGAAGGAATTTTTCCCGCCGTCTGTAGTACACTCGGATGCGCATTGAAATCAGAAAGAAAAACCGCGAATCTCCGAATTAATGTTAAACTGATTTATTATATTGGTATTTCTATATTTCCAGATTTGCCAACGACCCAGAAAGTCTCCTCCAAGACCCAACATTCGGCCTCCTCTGTCAAAACTTTAAAAAGTATGCACGAGAGCTAGAAGTGAACGAAATCATCGAAGCGACCAAAACTCTGTCCTTACTCAAAGTGCCCGTAGAAAGCATGATCGTACAGACTTTGCTGCAAATGATCCGATGCAAGATCAACGAGCTTAACATCAGGAGTATAATGTTCACAGATTTTATTATCAGTCAGATTGATAAGCAGAACCATTTGGTTGATGCACTAAAATTAGCTCTACCGTTAGCTTTTCAAGTAAATCTAGCTAATCAAATGGATAATGAAGACTTGCCACTCCTAAAAGACATGCTAGCGTACTCTTGCTACAGAGATCTGCCAGATAAAGTGATTAATAATGTGGTGACTGGGTTGTTGTTGCATGATCAAGCGATAGATGCTCAGACAGCGAAGTCTATCATCTGGTCTTTGTGTCAGGTCAATTGTACAGAGAACAGGTTCTCGATGAGGCTGCAGTTGTTGCACATATGCTATGATATCTTGGCTTTGAAGGTAATTACCTATTTTTTCCATATATATATTATTTAGCTTAGATTCATATCTCGTTGTGTGACAATAATTGCCTCACATTATTATGTTTTTTTTAATGCAAAGTGTGTAGATGAGTAAGTTCTCCTGATGGTAAGAGATAACGATGCCCATATTATGTTATGAGTTGGAGGTCTTTGCCCTACAGTGGGACAGCATAGACTAACTAAATAAACAGTGCCCTCCTACTGGCACAGTAATGTTTGCACATTACTATTGTAGTCAATTCTTATTCCTCAGTTAGATAACCTGACATATGACGACGTGCTGAAGACAGCCGCCATGATGAAGGGTCGGATCCTGGAGAAGCATCCGGAGTTCTACCACGAGCAGCTGATGGACGGCATAGCGGAGTACGTTGTGAAGAATGATGTGGAGTTTGAGAAGGGATTGCTGGTGGCACGGGTGCTGGCCAGGATTGTGAGTATGTTAGGACATAGAATCTTTGGAACACATTGCCGCCATCCGTGTTTCCCGAGCGGTACATCTTAGGCATCTTCAAGACACAGTGAGGACAGCTGCCATGCTGAAGGGCCGGATCCTGGAGAAGCACCGTGCTGGCCAGGATTTTGAGTATCCAACACTTGAGGATCTTTGGAACACATTGCCGTCATCCATCTTCAAGACACGAGTGAAGAAAGGTACCATGATGAAGGGCACCCTGGAATAGCATCCTGCTGGGCAGAATTGTGAGTATCTTAAGACTTATAACTTAATGATCTTTGGAACACATTGCCGTCATCCATCTTCAAGACACGAGTGAAGACAACTGCCATGATGAAGGGCACCCTGGAATAGCATCCTGCTGGCCAGAATTGTGAGTATCTTAAGACTTAGGACTTAAGGATCTTTGGAACACATTGCCGTCATCCATCTTCAAGACACGAGTGAAGACAACCGCCATGATGGAGGGCCAGATCCTTGAGAAGCATCCTGCTGGCTAAGATTGTGAGTATCTAAAACGAATTAAAGAAACGATAAATGTTGTCTTTGTTCATGGTTTCATATCATTCAAATCATATCCTTGATTTTTTAGAGGTAGGAGATGCTCAAAAGATGTTTTAAACTTCAATATCTTTCAAACGGAACACTAAATCGAAGTTTCTTGGCAACCTTTCAATCATTTTGAGATACATATTAAACGATAGCCCACATTCTGATTACTAATCATTGTATTTCCAGGCACATACCAACCTTGGTCTCGTTAGCCACCTATGCGAGCAAGCCTCAACCTCCAAAACCCTAGCCAACGCACGAACCAACATCCTGTTCGGGTTCGTGAACTGCCTAGCCAACAACAACTACACCCCCGAAGCGGAACGGTGGTTGGGCATCAAACGGCAGATCTCTACCAACCCTGTACTTGATGGCAAGAACTCTGCCTTACCCTGGACTAAGTTCTGTCTGGAATTGGCTTCCCTTGGACATTATGAGGATAAGCTTTTGAATAAGGTATGGAATCTTTACTAATGTTATAAATGTGAATGTTTTTCTGTTACGTGTTCACGTTTACACCGATTTAGATGAAATTTGATACATAGATAGTCTAGACCAAAACACGCACGTACGTCAGGTAGAAAACTTTTTCCGAAGTTTTTCAGGGGTTTTATTGGGCAAATCAAATGAAAACAAGAAGGGATGGGGAAGAATAATAATCTTAGGGGGGTTCAATTCATCTCTTTTTTACGTTATCAGAGTTACCAAGAAAGTCAATGTAATCAAATTAAAACAAGACGAGAGAAACAGAAGGGGGTTTTAAAATATCCTTAAAATGGGGGGTTTCTGAAGCCGGTTTTATTCTTCAAAAATCTCACATTCCATTTCAATTCCAGGTATTCTCCAAAGAGTTCCTAGACGAGTACCTATCAAAAGCCAACATCCTGGACTACCTGCAACTCCTGACACTCCACGAGGCAGTGAAAGTGTTCCACAGCACCCAGCACAGCCTCCCGGAGCCAATCCTGGACAAGGCTCGTTCCCTATACCCAGCCAACCCAGTGAATGAGCTGGTGGAGCAGTATATGGCTAAAGGGCTGGGAGGGGCTGAGTATGTTGTGAGGAATGTGACTCTACCTTGCGGGATCACTGCTGGTGAGTGGAATTTGGGACATTTTCTCTTGTAAAATGACTTTCTTGGTAACTGTTCTAGGTCAATCCTGTTAAATCTCTTATTAAAATCACTGGTGTATCCTGTTAAATGACTTATGTATCTCTTTCAATGTCTTTACAATACAATACTCTTTACTGCAACCAAAAGATAACAAAAAAGACTTAAACTAAACTATATAATGGTCTACAAGCATCCTTATCGCTTAGAGCTATCTCTGCCAGGCAACTAGCTTTGTATGGAGTACTTCGCATATCACAGTACTACGTTTAAGGTGCAAAACCAAGTAAATATATCCTGTAAATTCACAGCATCTCATATAAAATGTCTATCATCATCATCCAAACCTGTCTATATCCCAGCTCGGTATAATCCTCTCCCATATTCATTCGAACCTTTCTTGTAATCTTTCCATGATATTATGTATCTTATAATAAATGAATGTCTAAGTATTGTCAAATTAGCTCTAGAGTCTGGACTCTGGACCGTCTAGATGAGGGCGAATTTGTTTGTTCTTGGGGTATCTTTGTGTTAGAATGTATCTGTACATAGGCGTACCCAGGGGGGGGCAGGGGGGGGGCAGCTGCCCCCCCCTGTGTTAGAAATTGTGATACATAACGATTTAAATGCTTAATAAACGATGCGAAAAAGCAAATCAACCAAATTAAAAAATAAACAATATAAGAAATGACATAGTCTATGGCACTATGGTCTGACATAAGTCATGATGACAAGGCGGCTAGATAAAATGTATGTGATAAAATAGCAACAGAAAAATAGTAAACTATGTAATTGCCGAAAATATAATACAGTTCAACAAGTAAATATGTACTTTTATTCAGGATCCTGTTGGTATGTATGTTTGATACTATTAGTTCAGAAGCGGGATGAACCTGACGAACGCTAACATGTCCAAATGCTGTTAGTGGGAGCTGTTCGTGACGGAATGGATATTGAAAGAGATTGGGTATGTTTTTCATTAATAATAGTTCTAGTGAGTTACTAGGTAATTGTAGATCGATCTGGAAATTTGGCTGAGCGGTGAAATGCGCGTCAGCGATGTGCACTGCTTTGCGTTTACGACGCAACGCTATGGTGAGTTGGCAGCAACTGGTTGTGCCCAGGTATTTATTTTGCTCACTTATTATTGTGTTTAATATTTTGTATCAAACGATAGCTTTGCTGGTCTGTGTAGTTCAGAGTTCGGAAGTCTAACAAATTTTATTGGTTTAATTTTTTGTAGTGTAATAATAATTACACACACACATTACAGTATACTTAATAATAATTAATTATTAAAATAAATAAAACGGACAGTTCTACCTCTATATTATGGTGGGTTCGTGTACAATGTCCTACACACATATTTTGGTACCTACATTTTCTGTGAGGTACTTGATTAGACAAGTTGTTTTGTGTTGCTGATATTTTATGTGATATTGCTCTTCGGAGCAATGACCTTTATGTTAAATTAAACTAAATTTTAACAAACCTTTACTGTAATCAATGGTAAATAATAGTTATTTTGCTATAGCGAAGTTGCTAGAATAAGCAAATTTTGCATAACCTTATTTGATTTGGTGAGAAGATAAAGGAATAAATAAAATGAATTACTGTTCATGTTAAGGCGTTTCTTGTCATGCTTGAGGAGGTCAGTTTTGAAGATGGGGCACTGGCCGCACTGATCTGTCAAGTTTTGCTTCTTTGTCAAGAATAGCTGATAGTATAATATATTTTGAATTTTGCTAAATTGTACAATATGTTTTCCAATGGAAGTAAGAGAATCTTACTCTAGCATTTATGATGAAATTATTACTGACCATATCCTTATCGCAGACTTTCCTAGCACAGTGTTTATGATACCTTGAGAAGGTGGACATTAGCAGAGCTGCGGCACCCAGCCACACGTTGGAGCTACAAGCAGAAAAGAGGAATGTTCAACGTGTGGGTTTTGAGTACCTTCTTCTTGGTCGTAGCCTCATGATTGAGGGACGTGATCATGGTGCCTCATCAGCTTTGACACCACTTCCTTCCATCGATGCCGGTCCTGCGCCATTTGGATTGACGCTTGTAGGGTGGCTCCCGTAGCATCCTGGGTCACATGCGTCCATCGCGTGGGTGAGCGCCCTCTACCTCTCTTCCCTTCTACACTGCCAGTAAGGATAAGTCTCTCCAGACTGTCTGGGTCGCGCCTGACGGTGTGTCCGAAGAATTTGAGGACTCTCTGCATGC
The DNA here is from genome assembly GCA_947507615.1 of Hemithea aestivaria. Classification (NCBI taxonomy): domain Eukaryota; kingdom Metazoa; phylum Arthropoda; class Insecta; order Lepidoptera; family Geometridae; genus Hemithea; species Hemithea aestivaria. Next base: position 14,824,771 of record OX382344.1, read on the forward strand.
AGATTGTTGTTCGAGTACTTAAGGTATTATGAAACTGTTTGTCAATGTTACCTACAAAATATGGCATCGGTTCACATTAAGTTCATTTTAGACTTTGTAACAATTCGGTTCGTAAAGATTATTTTATTAATCTTCTATGCTTAATACTGAGACGGAATGTATAGTGTACCGTAAAGTCTATTACTATAGTTATTAATCAGTCATATTCCCATTGGCAATTAATAATAAATCTTGAAGCTTAGCCCCTGTGTAGCAAAATAAGCTACTAGGTCCTAGAAAAATAATGTTAATTTTACCTTCACACACATACCACATCATATTAGCATATTTTCACTGTAGATTTTCAATGTTTTAAAGTAAATAATTAAGTTTTTCATTCACCCTCCGTAATAGATACAAACAAATAAAAATATCTTGCATTTTTCTATAAAAGGGTGGATGTATAAATAGGTTAGTTGTCAGATGTCAAAATGTCATCTGTCAGTCCGACCTTTTGTTTGTCAGTCTGACATTTAGGGTTTTTTATGAATGTCACAAGCGCAAATCATGTGCCAAATAAAAATAAATAGTTGCCAGGGAGATAAAAATCCACTCAATGGTAGGAAATTTTTATCTCCCAAGACAAATAAATGATAATAAATTCTAAAATAATAAGATTGTTAAAAATAGTTAAATACCAATTTATATCGGTTTCCTCTCCAATTAATAACAATTAAATAGTAGGCACTACCAACTACAGGTAGGGTTTATAGTGAGGGAATCGCCTTTGATCATATGTGAGGCCGACTCGATGTATTTTGCTTATCGGGTCGGGTTAATATTTTGAAACAGTAGGGTAGTCGTGTCAAGTCTGTTGAGTAGTATTTGGATTTATGCGCTGGTAGCCCAGCCGTCCATGTTTTTTCCCCTCCAGGCCATACGACGCCATGAAAGCCTTTACAAGGCAAAACACGCCCATTGTTCTTTCTTTTCGCATCGAGAGCGCAAGTAAGAAGTCGCGGTTAGGGCGGGGGAAGGCCGTCGGCTCTGCCGTGGCGTCCCTCGCCCATGAGTGTTTTATTTTTTTTATAGGGACAAGTTCCCCAGTCTCCAGTAAAAGTTTTAATAGAAATACAGTAAAATCAGTGTTTGGTTTAATCACCGGTGAGTAACCTCGGTTAATTTTTCATCACCGACCGACCTCCCACGTCGGTATTTCTAGAGGTTTCTCGATGTTAATCTTGTTCTTTTCCTATAGCACTGTTTCGACATCCGAGCTGCGTGTGCCGGTCATCCCGCGCGTCCGCCGGAGCGACCACGTGTCGGCCTACCCACTTTTAAGTGGTGAGTTTATTTTTTATTTGAGTGGGTAGGATTGTTCTACTCTGGAACGTCATGTTCCCGTAGGTTGATAGGAACGGGCCTAAGACCTGTGAATTGTTCACAGGGTCCCGGGTTAGGGCTCCGCCCTCTTCAAGCTTCGGCCGCCGCCCGTCACAGGCGAGGCTGCCGCCGAGCATATTCCAGCGGGTGGCGCTAGTGTAGCTGCCCAGCTGCGTTCTACGTGGTTTAATTCCCGATTTACAAGCCGCGCCGTCGCCGCCATTTTGTGGTATAGCCACGTGCGTGCCGCAGGACCCTAGAGCTCCTGTTGTAGTATTCGTGTGAGGAATATAGTACTCCCCCCATATAATCTCTGCCGATAACGCAAGATTTTTAATAGATTTATTGTAACTTTTGTTCTGTCCACGTGGGTGATTCCTGGTCACGGTCGAAGGGCCATCAGCAGCTCCCTGTGACATCACCCCGTGTGATAAATAATACTGGACTTACTTAAATAACTTTTTTTTTTTATTTTACCTAATTTGCTAATTTAATTTCGATCGTAACATACCTTTTTATTTTTGGGCCCTCAGCCATTCTTAGGTACCCTATTGTATATTAATATCATGTAAATTTACCGTATGAACATAATACGGCCTTTATCTTAAATTAGTTCCATTTTAGGCCACGCGCCATAAGATCCTAGTTTGTTTAAGCGGCTAGTAATAAGTCGGAATTGTATGTACCATAAATTAATTTCACCAGTACCTCAACTTACTTACATATTTATTTTGATAATTTAATGCATGTTTTTTTTTGTAACCAATGATGTGGAACCAAGGAATAAAATAACCTATATAACTTTGTTAATGATTTTTATTTTGTACCAACCCCGCTTCTCGTTTGTAGGAGGGAGATCAGTGGCGCCCTTACTCTAAATTCTTCTGATCTTTCTCCTCTCTAGGCTGAAACCATCCATGACCCTGGCTCTCATGCTGGTGTACAATTTTGCTAGTCGGAAATTTCAGTCAGTACACCCTAAATTGATACAGTGGCGTACCCAACGTGAAGCCTAGAGAGAAGCGTTTGGTACAAAATTATTTTGTGTGTGAAATTGTAATAACTTTGTATTTTGTTAAATTGTTGTAAACTCATAACAATTTTATTTCAGTAAGTCCGTTTAATATTAAACGACATAACTTTAACTTCGCAAAACTTTAGATACTGTCTTACACTATATAACTCAAATAGTTTTGAAACTACCCTCATTTTGATTTACTCGATATTTATCTTGTGTTGACTAGGTCATTTTTTATTCACAGGATCGTACATATCACCTTCGTAAATACTTTTTATGAATGTCTATTTTTAGATGACAAAATGTTTTTTTTTCAGCATACGGCTTAATGAGTTTAATTTAGGCTGATATATCTTATAGACGTAACTCGCACTGTTTTTGTGGTTTTGATTTATTAACCAAGGCATAATAATCTTGTTTTTCAGATTGTTGTTATTTAATATTGTCTTGTTGCATAACCTAATATTTTTTGTTCGTATGTATTAACCGGCATATAAGCCGTGAATTTCTTGTGGTGTGTAATTCACAGGAAGAACGAACGAGTCTTGTAGCAGTTACGCGTGAGTTAATAATTTTTGGTGACTTTTATTTGACCTTGATTGTTTTTGTTGGATTTGTGCAGTAGGATTCTTTGTAGTTCTTATCAGTTGTTTTATGTGTGCATTTATTAGGACTGTCATGTTTTTAAGAAATTATTTTGTTGTGGACTTTGATCTTTCTTTGTTTTTATGATCTTAGGATTTCAATAGCTCATGAATTTAGCTCTCATTTTATTATCATAACTTAACAAATATTACTTCTATCTACACTTATTGACACGTACATAAATTAAATTACTCGATTAATTTGTTTTGAAAGTCTTTCGTTTATATTATTTTTTTTATCCTAATATACGTAGGTATATCAATAAATTCCAGTTGGTTTTGTTTCTGATAATTAGTGAATGGCAAATTAATAATGTTTTTAAGTTAAATACGAGCGCGTAGACTGAACTGCGGGTGATCGAATAACTTTTTATAACATAATCTTTGGAACGTAAATTACATTCTCATTGTTTAGTTTTTTTTATATTATATCGTTTGCCGAGGTAACTTATATACCTGTAGTATTTGGTTGGCTTTGTTTATATATTTTCTTTTATACTAGGTAACACCTGAGTAAATCACACTTAAATAATTACTTAACTTTTATTTTTACTTGCTTACTTTTAACTTTGATTATTTAAATGCAAGTAAACAGTTAATTAACTTTTAATACTTAACGTAGATACAAGAAATTAAGGTATAATATACTTGTTTACCTTCCTTATTTAAATGTAATTTAATGCTTTTAATTCTGTAGAAACTCTAAATTTATTTCTGGCATTCATGCTCATTTCAAAACCAGTAACGCCATCTAGTGTAAACTATTTGCACTTAGCATCGAAGCAAACCTTACGGTATTTTATTATTGACTTGCATGGAGATTCTATTGGATAATATTTAGTAAACACTTGATTCAATAAACATTTTTAAACATTAACTTTTCAGTTTTAGTAGACTTAGACTTCTTTGAGTACTTTGATTTGTTTTAGAATCTAGATTTTTTTAGACTTTGTCGGGTTTGAACTTTGATTTTATGAGTAGTTTGTTTAGAAACTTAGTTGAGTAGAACTTTGAATTTCTTTAAACTTTTAATTCATTTTAAACTTATAGTTGTCAAAAATATAAATTAACAAGCGGCGGTCTTATCGTTAGAAAGCGATTTCTTCCAGACAACCAATGAATATTTTTAAACTTAGATTATTTTTTTTGATACTTTGAATTCTTTTTGAAACTTTGAATTTTTTTTGAAACTGATTTTTTTTGAACGTTGCTTCTTTTAATTTTAAATGCCGTTTGATTGTCAATCTAAGATTTTGTTAGTGAACATACTTCATATCTGGGAGATTTTATTATAGTAGGACATACCTACTCATACCTACCTCACTCACCTTTAATTTCAAATTCCTAACTTAACATACTGATTATTACGTAACTTAATCTGAATTTAATCTTGTGTTTTATACGTGTTAGTAGGCGTGTAGACTTAGTTTTTTTTGTTGTTGAAATATCACTTCACTTACATACTTTAATTTTGATTTCAAAAATTTTATTTTTTTTGTAAGTAGGTACAGTATGTACTTATTAGATAGATACCTACCTAACTTATATACCTAATTGAATTCAAACTTTAATATGAACTTTTCCTTTTCCAAATTCCGTGGAATATAGTTATTTTGTAGTACCTACCTAACTTATATATACCTATTTAAATATTCATAGGAATTTTAATTTAACTTTTCCTTTTCCAAATTTAGTTGAAGTTAATAATTTAATTTTGAAGTTCTTACATTACTTAACATTTTGATTTGGTCTTTTAATATTGCTTTATAACTAAGCTTTATTTTATAACAATGAACTTGAACTTTAAACTTTGATTTGAAAACTTATTTTTATTTAACATGCCTGACTTTTCTCTTTCTTTGTAAACAAGCTTAGGTAGAAGGCAAGTAATGTTATTTTATTACTGAGCATGCCTCGCTTCAGTGGTTCTAAATTTAAAAATTCAACGGACCGCTTGAACCGATGGACATGTCGCTAAGGCAATTTGAATTTGGACTGATACACTGGTTAAGAACATAATTAGTATCCCTGACACTATTTCAACATGGAATAAAGAGCTTTAAAAAAATTTCCACTAGTCCAACATTTTAGCCAAACTTGAAAATTAAATATAATAAATTCTCTTACTGTAGGAGCCAGTATTTATTTGTGTGCTCAGATTATTTCAGTAAATATGTCACTTTGTCTCCATTGAAGAAAGTAACGTCGAAAACTATAATTAATTGTCTTGAGAAAAGTATATTCCTAGTACATGGAACCCCGAAGTATTTATATGTAGATAACGGACCCCAGTTCATTTCCAAAGAATTTTGGGGATTGTATTCTCAAATATAGTATACCTCATCTGTTCTATAATCCTCGAGTAAACAGGGAAATTGTTAGAAGTACAAGTTATATAACTCAGACCACCCTGAGGATAGGAATGTTGACATTGATTTTGGCTTTACTGACTCACTGAAAGACTGAAGATTGATTTGTAATAAAGTTCAGAAATATTTATTAGATGCCAACTCTAGGAACGCTAAATACTAATAATATCAGAAGGCGTCCCACTGAGTTGTAGGAAGGTCAATTTGAGTATAGAAAATGTATCATTAATAGGAAGCTAGGTCCCCTGGTATATAACCTTAAATCCTTAACTGGGAAGGATCTAGGTATCTTCCATATAAAAGATATTGTACGACCTGGTGAAATACCTAGCTCTTAAAATAGAATATTACTCTTAACATATATAATCTATACTTACCAACTTATTATAACTACTTAAATTAATATACCAATACCTAGATTTGATTTCATAATACTTACAACCTGTAATAGTTATACATCCTTTGATTTAACTTGAACGTGATACCGTTCAGTTAAAATTTATTTAAGGAAGCTTTCCCTCTGTTTTAAATAACACTGTATATAGGTATGAGGTACTGACCCATTTGGAGGCAGTATCCTAGGAGAGGTGTTTTATATAGGGCTCTGTGAGGTGTTTGGTGTGTTCCCCGCCTCCGGTCCGCTGACTCCTAGCAGTCTCTAGGAAGTGTTAAAGGTATATACATCTGTTACCCTCACTTTCGGCCTGTCAAAATATCTATATAACATAGCAGTGTACTTAGAAAGTTTTTCCATGAACTCACTTGGTGTTAGGTTTTGGGCTGTGTGAGTTCTATTGGATCGAACTCATCCCCATTTTGTATTGCCTAACCAGTGTTGTTTTATAGACTAATAGGTTTGCTAGTGTTTCTAAATTTTACTATGATAATTCAGGTCAGCTCACAAACTCTAACACTTACACTCATACATAACTTCACACACCCACACTTATACACTGTACACACCAGCTGGAACTGTTATATTTTCTGAATTATAAATATTACATTATGGTGAATGAATGATAGGGGAGGAGAATGAAGATAAGAAGGATGACAGATGAGAATGGAAGGGTATAATTTAATTTTATTATTTAGTAATTATTCAGCAACCCACTGACCCCTTTTGTTGACCAGTTTTTGAGTAAGAAGCTTAGTGGAATGGCGTTGTAGGCCATTAATCAGAGGTCTAGACTTTGTTCCTCAAGTTTTTTAGTGTGTACTAGCAACCACCAGTTTATTAGCATTGTTCACTTTATTTAGGGTTGTAGGTTGTATTTTGTTATAGCCAAGGCATTACTTAGTTTTTTGTTTTAACTGACCTTTTGTGAACTAGGTGTTGAGTAAGCGGTTTAATTGGACGGAGTTTTAGCCGTTAGTCTGAGGTTTTAAAACTTTGTTCTTTTATCATCGGTTGTTTGTACTTAGAATCCCTAAGGATATGAGTAATATTGGTAATTGTTATAGTCGTAGTTTGCATTTTGTGTTTTGGTTTAGTTTACTTGTTGGTTCGACTGACTTTTTGTTAACTAGTCTCCCTCTAGGCAGCCAAGTGTTTGGCGTTTTGGCCATTAAACATAGGTCTAAACTTTGGGCACTTAGGATGTTTTAGGTTGTACGGGTTTTTAAAGGTGGGTTAGTAACATCGTTTTATGAACTAGATGTTGGGGATAGGTTTGCTACCCTTCATTTGTACCTAGCCATTCCATTGTTCTTAATTTACACTTTGCAACCACCAGTATTATGTAACATTTGTAGTTCGCTGAAATTCTTGATTTTTGTTTCAGGAGGCCTTGGCTATTGATTTGTTTTAGGTTGATAAAATCTATCATTCAGTAGTGTTGTATTAGGTATTGGAACCTTAGTAGTTGGTATAGGGAAAATAGTTTTTCATTTAGTAAGACGTAGTTTTTACTTTACGATTTTTTTTATTTTAAACTAGTTTAAAATAAAAAAAATCTACTCACCAAAAATTGTACTGTAGCAAAATAAGCTACTAGGTCCTAGAAAAATAATGTTAATTTTACCTTCACACACATACCACATCATATTAGCATATTTTCACTGTAGATTTTCAATGTTTTAAAGTAAATAATTAAGTTTTTCATTCACCCTCCGTAATAGATACAAACAAATAAAAATATCTTGCATTTTTCTATAAAAGGGTGGATGTATAAATAGGTTAGTTGTCAGATGTCAAAATGTCATCTGTCAGTCCGACCTTTTGTTTGTCAGTCTGACATTTAGGGTTTTTTATGAATGTCACAAGCGCAAATCATGTGCCAAATAAAAATAAATAGTTGCCAGGGAGATAAAAATCCACTCAATGGTAGGAAATTTTTATCTCCCAAGACAAATAAATGATAATAAATTCTAAAATAATAAGATTGTTAAAAATAGTTAAATACCAATTTATATCGGTTTCCTCTCCAATTAATAACAATTAAATAGTAGGCACTACCAACTACAGGTAGGGTTTATAGTGAGGGAATCGCCTTTGATCATATGTGAGGCCGACTCGATGTATTTTGCTTATCGGGTCGGGTTAATATTTTGAAACAGTAGGGTAGTCGTGTCAAGTCTGTTGAGTAGTATTTGGATTTATGCGCTGGTAGCCCAGCCGTCCATGTTTTTTCCCCTCCAGGCCATACGACGCCATGAAAGCCTTTACAAGGCAAAACACGCCCATTGTTCTTTCTTTTCGCATCGAGAGCGCAAGTAAGAAGTCGCGGTTAGGGCGGGGGAAGGCCGTCGGCTCTGCCGTGGCGTCCCTCGCCCATGAGTGTTTTATTTTTTTTATAGGGACAAGTTCCCCAGTCTCCAGTAAAAGTTTTAATAGAAATACAGTAAAATCAGTGTTTGGTTTAATCACCGGTGAGTAACCTCGGTTAATTTTTCATCACCGACCGACCTCCCACGTCGGTATTTCTAGAGGTTTCTCGATGTTAATCTTGTTCTTTTCCTATAGCACTGTTTCGACATCCGAGCTGCGTGTGCCGGTCATCCCGCGCGTCCGCCGGAGCGACCACGTGTCGGCCTACCCACTTTTAAGTGGTGAGTTTATTTTTTATTTGAGTGGGTAGGATTGTTCTACTCTGGAACGTCATGTTCCCGTAGGTTGATAGGAACGGGCCTAAGACCTGTGAATTGTTCACAGGGTCCCGGGTTAGGGCTCCGCCCTCTTCAAGCTTCGGCCGCCGCCCGTCACAGGCGAGGCTGCCGCCGAGCATATTCCAGCGGGTGGCGCTAGTGTAGCTGCCCAGCTGCGTTCTACGTGGTTTAATTCCCGATTTACAAGCCGCGCCGTCGCCGCCATTTTGTGGTATAGCCACGTGCGTGCCGCAGGACCCTAGAGCTCCTGTTGTAGTATTCGTGTGAGGAATATAGTACTCCCCCCATATAATCTCTGCCGATAACGCAAGATTTTTAATAGATTTATTGTAACTTTTGTTCTGTCCACGTGGGTGATTCCTGGTCACGGTCGAAGGGCCATCAGCAGCTCCCTGTGACATCACCCCGTGTGATAAATAATACTGGACTTACTTAAATAACTTTTTTTTTTTATTTTACCTAATTTGCTAATTTAATTTCGATCGTAACATACCTTTTTATTTTTGGGCCCTCAGCCATTCTTAGGTACCCTATTGTATATTAATATCATGTAAATTTACCGTATGAACATAATACGGCCTTTATCTTAAATTAGTTCCATTTTAGGCCACGCGCCATAAGATCCTAGTTTGTTTAAGCGGCTAGTAATAAGTCGGAATTGTATGTACCATAAATTAATTTCACCAGTACCTCAACTTACTTACATATTTATTTTGATAATTTAATGCATGTTTTTTTTTGTAACCAATGATGTGGAACCAAGGAATAAAATAACCTATATAACTTTGTTAATGATTTTTATTTTGTACCAACCCCGCTTCTCGTTTGTAGGAGGGAGATCAGTGGCGCCCTTACTCTAAATTCTTCTGATCTTTCTCCTCTCTAGGCTGAAACCATCCATGACCCTGGCTCTCATGCTGGTGTACAATTTTGCTAGTCGGAAATTTCAGTCAGTACACCCTAAATTGATACACCTGAAGCAAGGAAATATGATATTAGAGAACCATTTTTAAAACTAAAACATTGAATGTGTTTTAAGTAAATTATATCTGCATTAATTATATATATCTGTATACATGTAGAGATTATGTACCTATACATGTAGAGATTATGTACCTATACCCAGTAGGTATTGACACAAAGTATTTTTACATTTGAATTACTATAGCTATAATATTGGATACAGAGTTTTCTAGAATCAAATTGAATTTTAATATCAGTGAACCAGAACAATATTTTGGTTCAGAAAGTAAAAGAAAAAAAAAGTGTTTAGTGAAATAAAATGACAGTAAAAGCACGGCTTATACTAAATGTTCCCAATGAGGTCAAAGTGACTGTGATATTATAATATTGTTCTGTCAGTCTTAGGTCCGTCTAAACATAACATTGTACCTTGAAATGTGTCTTTTATTATTATTACAATTTGCATGCTGAAAAGCGGACTGTAGCAGACTATTATATTATAGAATAGAAAACTCCTTATTGTTCACACAAATACAGCAATATAAACTTGGAACTAAGGTTGCACAGAAGGAAGTGTTACGATTGGCAGTCTTATCACTGATGGCGATCTCTTCCAGACAACCATATTATAATAACTTGTTATCTTTTGTATACATACTCTCGCAATGAATAACTTTGAAATTTGAACTTTGAGTATATAATGTAAACTTATTAATAAATGTAGTGTATTCCACAATGAATGATGTTGACTCATCAAATTGATATTTTATGGATATATATTCTCACATATTATTTGGGAGGCCTACAGCTATGGTGCATAAATAAAGTAGTGAAGAGCCAATAAATAGCTTCCACATATAAAGTGATAACACCATTATATGCAAAAGGAATAAGGATACAATATTATAACAGATGACATATTATCTTTTTGGAAGGGTTTACATAATTCTTATCATAGACTTGAGTAAATGAAATGTATGTGTACAATCATTTGAATGCTCTTAGGGCAGGTTGTCTATTACAGAATGATTTACGGGTTACCACCAAACTACTAATGGGGGGGATTTATACTGCTCACTACATAGCTCAGATTTCATATTATTGAATGGTACAGAAGAACAAATAATAAAATAATTTTGTGATAATTTGTATTCATAGTTGGAATTCTGGATTTGCCCCAGATGTCATAAAGTAGAATTATTGTTATGACACTACATGATTTATAAACGTGAGCATGTAACCTTTTGTAAAGAAGACATTTTTTTAATTATTGCAATTGTTACTACCTACTTTCTATGTAAGGCAGATTTGAAATTTAATTAGGTAAATTATTTAGATATGATTACATTTAAAAGTAACGGTATGCAATGGTTACCTGTCGTTTGAACTATCTAGTACCATCTTTATAGGATAGTAGTATCCAGTCATTAAGTTAAGATTACTAGTAGTACTAGTTTAAAAGTATGTTCAGGCTACCATATTTACACATTGTTGATAGAAACACTTCAAAAGTAAGTGTGAAATTACATGATCAGTAAATATCAATGGTCCATCTATGAATGTAGTGATCAATGAATATCAATGGTCCATCTATGGATTTAGTGATCAATGAATATCAATGGTCCATCTATGGTGTGTATATCTAGGATGTGTATATGAAGTCACTTAAATTATATAACATTAAAGCATGAAGAGTTTTGTGGGAAGTATTATATAAATGAGAATTTACTTAATATTTATTCATAGGTGAATAAGAATTGTTTTAGATAAAGATATAATTAGTCTTCCACACTGTTAATAATATTATTTTGAATGAATGGTAAGAGACCAACAAACAAATGATGAACTGAAACTGTCTTTTACTATATATGTAAATCCCATCAAAAACATAAATGTGAAAAGAGAGCCAAGTTCAATATTACGATGTATGTACTCATAGTTACCTATGATTTGGTAGTTGACTTCAACGACAAAAGAAGTGAGATCTAAATGGGTGCCAAGTTCAATGGTCAGTCCTGAAAAATATTTACAACAACATAAAATATTTTATTACAACTTAAAAGATTATTTCTTCTTATCACTTAGAATTAATATTATTTTGAAGCCTAAAGACTGACTTGGCCAGTTCTCATAATATACTAGGTAGGTTAACTTTAGCTTGATCACTATTAAACGCACTTAATGCTAATTAGTGCGCCACCATCTTTTATCCTGTAAATTAGTTCCCTCCATCCATTGGTTGTCTTTTTTAACTTGTACATTGTAATTTTTAATTTTAATTATATACTTATGTTTTTTTTTTGTAACATTATGTGGTGTACAATAAAGTATCTATTGTTTTATCTTAATGATACTTCGTCGTATGGTACCCATGAGAACTAGCCAAGTCAAACTTTGGGCTTCAAAATAATATTAATTCTAAGTGATAAGAAGAAATAATCTTTTAAGTTGTAATAAAATATTTTATGTTGTTGTAAATATTTTTCAGGACTGACCATTGAACTTGGCACCCATTTAGATCTCACTTCTTTTGTCGTTGAAGTCAACTACCAAATCATAGGTAACTATGAGTACATACATCGTAATATTGAACTTGGCTCTCTTTTCACATTTATGTTTTTGATGGGATATCATTGCTTTTTGTACAGTACTTTTTAGTATGCAATAGGTTTAAGACACTCAGTCATAATAAGATTAATACCAAATGATTATTTTACTGCACCTCCCCCCACCCCACTGCTCCATGGCACGGCCGTCGCACTGCGCGCCGCGGCCCGTGAGTCGTGAGCCTCGCCGTGCTTCGATATACCTATACCTATAATTAATTCAGTACTTATTTATATATAGCATTCATGTGTACTATTGATTTGATTATTGTACCTAATCAATTGATTTTTAAACAAAACTAGTTACTGATAAATCTATCTATATTCACCCAGCTATCTTATACCTACCGCCTACCTGGATGGAAATTTAACTTTTTAGATCATCTGGAACTGGATTAGAATTTCGATCAAAAGAAACCTAAGCCGACAAGACTTGTAATGACGACGACTTGGCGGGGGCACTGCCGTGCCACCAGATACCGCCACATACCTATAATATTATGACTATACGTTACAGGTACGTAGTACGTAGGTATCTAAAATGTTTACACCAACTAGCACCTAAGGCGATATACATACATTAATTTTATTGTAAACAATATTAATATTATTACCTCTATGTTACTGAGCCGCCTTGTGCTGGTGAGTCGATATATTGATAGGTATTTACATAGGATATACAATTGTTACGTAGGTACCAGGAACCTATTTTTATTAGTGGCTAGTTGTGCCTAGCTGTTTTACCCGCTATACAGTTTGGTACAGTAGTGTATATTATGTTATTCCAGGGGTCTAAGCTATATTTATTATACCAAATTTAAAGTCAATCGGCCCACCCGTTTAGGCGTGAAAAAGTAAAAAACATATATCCATACGTACAGTAGGTATAAAGTTTGTATTTATAATTATATTAGTAGGAATAGTGGACTCGCGCGCACTTCGTAGTATCTAACAGAAAATAGCCGCCTACACAAAAATTATAGCAACATGCATCATGTATTGCTTTATGCGTACCTAGGCGTCCCAAACTTTAATATCATACATTTTTTAAAAAATAATAATAATTTAAAATGATAAATAAATACTAGTTTCTGATTTTTCCCTTTGTTACTACGACATTACCTATCGGGATGCCAAATTTCAGCTTTCTAGGTCATCTGGAACTGGGATATTACTTTTGATCTATCCCTCAGTATGTATTAACTTCACCGATTACTGGATGTTTATATCTAAATAACCGTTTGAGCTGTGTTATTGGAATTTGGAACAGAGATATAGTTCGTATATTTAAGTATATGTGCCAAATTTGACTTGTCTATGTGTAATAGTTTTTGTATAACGAGGGTGTAAAAAGTCGTCAAAACGCGCTTTGGACGGTTCGTGTAATATAACACACGGCGCGGTCGCCAGTTCCTTTGCTTGAACTTGGCTTGACTCGCTGCCGCGTGTCTAGATATAGGTTACATATATACACATTGGTATACATGCACAGAATGTTCTCGTTTAGATCCATTTGATAACTAGGTGATATAGTAGAAGGCATATCAAATATAAAGACTAACTGACAGTTTATATTTGGAGGACCATAATTAAATATTGATGATATTGCATTTTATAATATAATATGGTATTAAGTTTCATTTCACAAACTTAAAAGTTAACTAATAATTGTATGAGCTTGGATGAAGAAATTCCCACAGATTCGAGGTCCTTTGGCCGCGACAGACATAACCAATGTAAACACCACAATGCATGACAAGTGATGGCAAATTTTGGTATTGTCATTTAGAATAGAATGTTGTTTTTAAGATTTGATGAATTGGGTATGTTGATATTGTTCAGACCTAAATGATGGTACATTTCTTCATGCTAATAAGATGGTGCTCTCAAAGGGAGTCATTGTTCACAAATTGTCACTATCATATATCAGTAACTTTCTGAAGGGACTTACTTTATGTTTTGGACATCGTCAAGATAGAAAATACTGTTGTAACCGGTATGGAAACTCAATTTATGTGGAATTACTATGAAGCATTTGTGTGACTGTACAATTGTACAATGTCTATAATATTAGCAAGTGTTAGTAAAGAGTTTGAGTTGTTATAATAATTAACAGTTATTGACATATATATTGAAAAAATGGCGACTTGTGTATTATGTATGGGTTATGGGAGTCCGTTGTGTTCTTATGTGAATTACATTAAGACTTGGTGACTGTTACGAGTTAGAACTCATACCTACAATAAAATATATATGTGACCCTGGTGAGGGAGTAATATGTTGAACTTATACCTACTATAAAGTATATATGTGACCCTGGTGAGGGAGTAATATGTTCTAAGTTGGCCAGATTTTATCTGGCAAAGTTATGTAAATGTGACCCTGGTGAGGGAAATATCTGTTGTAAATTGGCCAGAGCTGGCAATGTTTTGTAAATGAGACCCTGGTGATGGAAATATCTGTTGTAAATTGGCCAGAGCTGGCAATGTTTTGTAAATGAGACCCTGGTGAGGGAAATATCTGTTGTAAATTGGCCAGAGCTGGCAATGTTTTGTAAATGAGACCCTGGTGAGGGAAATATCTGTTGTAAATTGGCCAGAGCTGGCAATGTTTTGTAAATGAGACCCTGGTGAGGGAAATATATGTTTTTGGCCAGAGTTGGCGAAGATTGATGGCTAGAGCTGCCAAAGTCCCGGTTGGCCAGAGTTGGCGAAGATTGATGGCTAGAGCTGCCAAAGTCCCGGCTGGCCAAAGTTGGCGAAGATTGTTGGATAGAGCTAGCAAAGTAATCAGTGGCCAGAGCTGGTAATATGCGATGATGATATCATATGGTTCAGATCAATATGAAGATTTTGTTGATGAGACACCGACACACCGTAACAGACATTTGACTTCACTAATCGTACTATGATATCAAGAATGCAACAGCAAAGCATGAGAATCGTTATTTAAGAAAGACAAATCTTAGTGCTAAGCAATGACCTATCGAGTTTTCCGGAAAATGATTGGAAACGCAGATGAATGAGGTATTGTTAGCTTAATTTATATGGTCATATAATATCTACTTGAATGTAATAGAATATCTATGGCCTTTATGAAGAATAATGGTTGCCAAGGATACTGTTGCTCATAATGTCATCTATGTTTTAATTATTGAAATATTATGTAAATGCAAGGAAATGTATAAAATGAAGATATACAAAGAATTCTGAAGATATCAAACAAGCTTTCAGATGTAATATACTAGGAATAAAGAATATCCTTTATAGATCAAAAACGTTGACCAGAAGGAAAATCTGCTATACCTAGCAAATAGATCAATAAAACCAAGATGAATGCCAATGGGTATTGTACACATTATATCATAGACCGATGATAAAGGATATTTATAAACAAGACAAGGACATTGATTACATTGAGGTCTATGCTCCAGTGGTCTACCACTCGCCTATAAGATACCTGATCGGATGCCAAGAAGGAACTAGAAACAGATACACCAAATGGATGGAGTCACAGCATTCTTACTCAGCAAAGTTACTGAAGAAACTTACATTTAAAACCTGGTTATGAGGATGAACATTATGATTGTAAACTAAATATGTCAATGTATAATAGACACGAGCCAGCGAACAAACTATTGGCACAGACAATTAAATATTGCTTTAGAATTTGGGATGCCTTGCTCAAGAATAAATCCATATGTTTATATTGTAAATGGAAAAGATGTGATTGTTATAGCAGTATAATATATCGATGATATAGAATAGATCTTTATAACATTGAGGAAATGTCATAAATTATAAAAAGAGATACAAAAATAAAAAAGGAAAGGTACCTGAAGGATTTAGGAACAACCAAACATTACATTGGTTCCAGAATATCACAAGAATACAAAATTTAATTTCAATTGAATAAGCAATATATACAAAGATATTACAACAGTCAGCCCACTAATGAATATTGGGCGGCATGAGGTATCAGAAGGCAACAATGCTTATGAAACTCGTCTATAATGTACCTAATTATAATGGAAATGTTACCAGTTGTTGTGATGCAGACTAAGCAAATGATACTGAAGATAGAAGATACATATTTTCACTCCCATTATGCCATAAGCTAGAATTATGGAAAACAAAAACATAGCCTTATCTAAAGTGAAGCATATTATGGAAAAAGTTATGCCATTTGATAAGTCAATGTGATAATATAGATGGAGATGACTGGAAGCTCCTTCGTCGGCATATTAGCAGATGACTGTCTTTAAATAAATAGTCATGATAAAAGTAATCAAAATTATAATATCTCTTTAATAAAATGCCAATTTCACTAAGAAAGTAACTTCGCATGATAAAAGACGTAGTGCCATTCAAACGAAAAATTAATTATGACAATAAGATGTAAACATTTTAAACTTGATAAAACAAACAGCAATATCCATGAGTTTCTTGCTCGTTCTTCTCATGGAGGTGCTTTGCGAACGAGCGGTAGTCATTTACTAACATAATTCTCAAAAAAAAAAACGTGTTAAATTTAAAATTAATTAACTTGAGTTTTTCTTTTATTAAAATGATTTACAACAACACAACGCGAATATGAAGCTTAACTAAAAAGTTTTTATTTAATCTAAATCAAATTATTGCTCTGTACCATTAGTTGTCGATATTTTAAAAAAAATGTACTTGCTCAAATGTATTTACTATCCCGAATACGATGTACTGTCGGCAGTATGGGGACATACACCAACAAAGAATGGCCGAGATGTGTTTGGGGATAGGGACATCCCCATGGCAGAACGGCCGATTGTTAGAAATTGTGATACATAACGATTTAAATGCTTAATAAACGATGCGAAAAAGCAAATCAACCAAATTAAAAAATAAACAATATAAGAAATGACATAGTCTATGGCACTATGGTCTGACATAAGTCATGATGACAAGGCGGCTAGATAAAATGTATGTGATAAAATAGCAACAGAAAAATAGTAAACTATGTAATTGCCGAAAATATAATACAGTTCAACAAGTAAATATGTACTTTTATTCAGGATCCTGTTGGTATGTATGTTTGATACTATTACCTGGAAATCGAATGCCTTATACTATATCTGTAGAATAAGAAAAAAAAATTCTTGGCGCTCGCAATAAGGCAATCACACACGTTTCGTAGTAAGAATTATATATTTTTTAGCTTTTTAGTAACAATATTTCATTTTTTCACCACTCGAAACGTACTAAATGCACACTTTTTGTCATCATATTTATAAAATTTCTTGGCGAACGAACTTGGTGAAGTTCGTAAGTACGAGTAGCTAAACAGTAGTAATAGTATATCTCTTACATGTTTCGTGGTCTTTCGTGGTCAGAAATAGAATATTTTCTTGGGGCTCGAAATAAGCCGTTTGCACATTCTTCATAATCAAGATTTGAAATCTCAGCTCGCAGCAAATTGCTTGCGCTTTTATTAGTTAGAAAATTCATTTTTTTTTGCAGCTCGGAACGAAATAAGCTTACCTTTCATAGTCAGAAATAGCTCTTATAAGTGAAAATATTGACATTTCTAACCGCTCAGAAAAAGATAACTGCACGTTTTTCGTTGTCAAATATAAACAATTTTCTTGACAATAGCAGCAAGCTTTTACGGAAGAATATTTTAATATTCCTACTGCTCGAAGCAAATTAACTGCACTTTTTCGTTGTCCAAAATATTAAATTTTCTCGCCGCTCGCAGCAAGCTGTATACGCTACCATATGTCAGAATATTTAAATTTCTTACTCCTCAGCGAAAGAAAACTTTACTCTTTTCGTTGCCAAAAATATAAAATTTTCTCGGCGCTCACAGCAAGCTGCTCGCGCTATTTTAAGGAAGAATATTATAATTTTTCTACCGCTCGGAGCAAGTTAACCGCACTTTTTTCCTTACCAAAAGTATAAAAATTTCTATTTTTTGTGGTAGTATATTTTAATTTTTCTACCGTTGCGCTCGCAGCATATTAACTGCAGTATTTTCGCTGCCAAAAATATAAAATTTTCTCGGAGCTCGCAGCAAGCTGGTCGCGCTATTTTAAGGAAGAATATTTTAATTTTCTTACCGCTCTGTGCGAGCCGAAATCAAAATATAGCGTACCTTTAAATAGGTCCTACCTGCTCAAAGTTAAATAGGCACATAACACAGGCATAAAATTCAAGTTCAGCAAAAAAAATCCGAATCCGCCCTTGCCTGCCCCCCCCTAGGCCAGAAGCTGGGTACGCCTATGTATCTGTACATTACTATACAGATACATTAAACAATATTTAATGTATCTGTTTATTGTGTGTGTATATTTCCAGATCTGCTAACATGCATAAAGGGCGGGTATCCGGTGAAGTTGTCAGTGGGCAGCAGTAACAATAAGGTTCCCATCGAACAACTCAACCTGCCGCAGGACGCTATCGTGTAAGATATTTATTGTATTTTGATCTTCATCATCATCCACAGCCCTCTACATCCCACTGCTGGGCATAGGCCTCCTTCATGTTATGCCACTCAACCCTGTCCTGTGCCAATCTGGTCCATGTGCGACCCGCCACTTTTATCAAATCGTTCATCCATCTTACTGATGTTAAATATGAAATTATGTGTACGTGTGCGTGTGTGCACTACTACTATTATGAGGTGCTACTGCAAGGGTAAGACCACATTTTCATAATATTTTACCGAGGGTAGACTTCCCTTCCAAGAGGTCGACTACGTGGGTACCCCAACAGCGCCAATTATTCTACTGCCTGAGCAGGGATGTGCAAACATTACTATAAACTCTGTTTGTAATACTATTAATAAAAATATTTTATTAAAAAAAAATTGTAAGTGACCTACTAAGACCAGCATTGTAAACGCAGCCTAACATTTTTATAAATTAGTCCCACCCTTGACCAATCACGACATTTTATTATGGGCTGCGTTACCTCTTACCTCCAGGAGAGCGTCTTGCTCATCTTCTTATTTATTTGCATAAAAAATACATCGTCATATCTTTTCATTTTCTATATTATATTGAGTTTTAAATTTGTGAAAACTTGTAATTGGCCTTCAGTTCTTATTTTTGTATGTATTATTTCGTTAGCCGTGAGTTTTCCTTAATTGTAAAATAAAATAATACATGTTTCAATTTTTTTTTCTTTTTTTCAGTGTAACCCTAATAAACTTCAACTCGGGTTGTTTCTCAATGAACAGCAACCGTCTCCGCGGCCCCTTCCGCCTCGTGCTCGACATCCTAGACAAGCATACATACATGGCCGTGCCTGTCAATGTGAGCGAGTGGCTCGCTGCGCCCGCGCACCAACGGATGCCTTATCTCATGAGGGAGATCGGGTATAAATGTGGGGAGATGGGCATGAAACTCGCCGGCACTTGACGTGTTAAGTTATTGAAATATAGGTTACGATTGTTAAGACTGAGTTAAATTTATTGTGAATTGTGATATTTATGTCGTTGAGAATAAATTGTTTTACTTTTTATGTTGTTTTTGTTGAGACTAATTTTATTTTTGGGTTTTTTGGAACGGTTTTAGAGTCTAGGGTTTTTAGGGCCTTTTTAGGGTTCTACAAAATACAGAACCCTAAAAAGGGACCTATCATATATTATTACAAATATTGATCGTACGAGTATTTTGCGGGTATCCGGAGATTTTTTTGAGATGCTGTATTGCCAGAATAATTTACACGGTAAATTTTCAGGAATAAATAGGCAACATTGTAAACCGTAAAATTCAATTCAATGTCATTAGTCATTGTCAAAAAAGTAGAGGAATTCGAGTTTTGTTTACAAACAAATAACAATTATCGCTTATTTTCAGCATAATTATTACGAATGATAAATGCACACAAATTTAAAACTACCTTTCACGACGAACTGCGCTAGGTTTCAGTTTCTTTTAGCTGGTAGGAGTTGAAATATTGGCACAAACATGATCGCAAACTATTTCTTCAGTATTTTAGTGATTTTCTCTGTTTTATGTGGTAGTGAGGGTAAATATGGGTATGTGGTGTGGACAGGCAAGGAACTAAAAATTCAAGCATCAGACTATTTTGCGGATATTCCGGACGTGCATGTTGCAAAGGCTTCTTTCAGGAATGCTATCAACCAAACAGGGTATGGTGATTTTGACGCACAAATAAGTTTTAAGACATGAACATCCACTACCAGCATGGAACAAAATACTCTACGAGTACCAGCCACACCCAGACTAACGCACTCACCACTCCAACCCACCCACCCACGCACCCAAATCTGCGCATCCAAACCCTCGCATTCATATCCGCAAGCACCCACGCACCGAATATCACGCACTCATATCCAAGCAGCCAAAACCTCGCACTTAATATCATGCACCCACACACACCGCACACCCATATCCAAGCACCCACATCCACGCACCCAATCCCACGCAATGAATGTCGCGCACCCAAATTTTAAGCATCTAAAACCACGCAATGAATCCCACGCACCCATTCCCAATCCACGCACCGAAATCTACGCATCCAATACCATGCACCCAAATTCATGCATCCTAACCCACGCACCCATAATGCTCTACAATGGGATATTTTAAGCTAAAAAATAATTAATATTAATGTGTAACAGCTGGGCATATCTAGAGCTTCGCACGACAGCAGACTTCAGCGATGAGAAGCAAGCGTTTGCTGCAGGATTCTTGGAGGGGTTCCTCACGAGGGATCTCATATGGATGCACTGGCAGAACATGCTTAAAGGGTGAGATAATGCTTTATTATGTCATTCTATCTACATTAGATAATGATTTATTGCAAATCCTCCGGATTACCGATTGACAACCGATTAGGCCTGATGCTACTACCATTTTTTTTTACTGAGGAAAACTGCGTTATGCATATTATGATAATAATGACTGCAGATACTGTTACGGCAAGACAGATGTGTGCGGTCTGATAGAAGACTTCGTGGACGCCAATGAGAATTACATGGCTCACATGGTGAAGACACGTGCCCATGACGTTTCATATTGGTATCAGGTACATATCACAACTGTATAAATACTACAAATTATATTATAAATACCATTTTTTTTATCCCAGGAAAAATGTGTTACACATCATCACCCCACGCCGGGGGGCGCGGGGCGGTATGTGGGACTCCCCCGCCTTGTATGTGCGCGGCGGAGATACTCACTAAAAACCTGGGGGTGTTCCTGCGGGACGCTATAGTGCCGGGGCAGCGGGTACGCCTAAACACTCATCTGTGGCCCCGACTTACAAATATAAATGGCTAACTTTGCCTTTGGAGAGTGGAAAGTTAAAATGCTACTATAGAAAATGTTCAAGAGCTATGCCAGGCCGTCATTTGATTTCGGATCAAATTTAAAGCGACATTCCAAGCCCATATGTTTAGGCACCAACTGTAAACTATAATAAATATGGTTTCTGATATCAGATAAAGCTGTACAACATCCAGATAGAAGGACTGGCGATGGGATACAACAAGGCTACAGAAGCACCGAGCGAATATCTCACGATACGAGATATTATGTTAGTAATAAGCTGTCTGTTATGTACCCAGCTTTGAACTACTACTTTGTGCCAAGGCTGAATCGATTGGGCTGCAATTTCATATAAGTATTATAGCATACTTATATGAAGCTGATACCTGACTTTAGACACTTTTTTTGACCCAAGGAAAAGGGCGGTATGTGAGACTCCCCTGCCGGAGATGAATGCGGCGGGGAATCTCAAAAACTTAGGGGTGTTCTTTCGGGACGCCATAGTATCGGGGCAGCGGATACATCGAAGCACTCGTCCAGAGTCCAGGCCCTGATTTTAGACTCTACAACTACTACTCTACTCTTCTTTTCAGGGCCGCTTGGCGCCAGTAGTTTGCTTCTATCTAGATTGTGTCCTGTAAAATTGTGACCTAGACTTCATATTGTAACCTAGGCACTCGTATTTCAGTTGGATCAACATGCTCGGTGATCTAGATGAGCTAGCGTTTGCGCTCAGCATGCCTAAAGAGAGCCACGAGGGAGTTCTGTTCGGTGACCACTGCACCGGCCTCGTCAAACTGCTACCCGACTTCAAGGAGCTTTATACTTCGCATGTTACTTGGAACAGGTATGATGACTTAGAACTTGTCGCATTTGGAACACATACTAAACTGGGCTGAGGGGTCTTATGACAATAACATCTTATGACTCTTGAGTACGAAGCGTTATAGTGCTGTGCGCCCAGAATTTTACATCATTGTGAAATCCTGAGGACCAAAATAAGCACTGTGTAGTGATTATGGGCAGCGTTATCACTTACCAACAGGAAACAATCTTGCACGTCTTCTCACTTCTTTTCATAAAAAAACATTACCGTCCTCCGTGTTTCCCGAGCGATACAACTTGGGAACATTCAAGACACGAGAGAAGGTACCTTTCTAGGCATCTTACGTGATTCATCGTCGACAGCATTTGCACTTTCCATCAGGTAAAAAATGGTCAAACGTAGGCCTAGGAAAATAAATGTCATTATAGGTCCTCATTACTTTCAAGGCGTACCTCCTACAGATAATAATAAGTGCTTGATT
This sequence comes from Hemithea aestivaria, assembly GCA_947507615.1. Taxonomy (NCBI): domain Eukaryota; kingdom Metazoa; phylum Arthropoda; class Insecta; order Lepidoptera; family Geometridae; genus Hemithea; species Hemithea aestivaria. The sequence goes on from OX382344.1 coordinate 14,847,419, forward strand.
CACAGCTACCAGTCCATGCTGCGTATCCAGAAGATGTACGTATTAAACTTCAGACTACTCCCTGGCTCCAAGGAGTACATCCCTGGGAGGAAGATGTCCATGTCTTCATACCCTGCCTTTATTCAGGTAAGCTTTTCAATTCATAACCATGCTTTTTAATTTTAATAATAATATAGCCTTTTATTCAGATCAACTTAGTCTAATGACAGAGTTTGTTTATACTGCTTACAATCTATGGATTATAAAATAAACTTAGTCTAATATTTGTTGTTTTCTTGTTTTTAACCCCCGACGCAAAAACGACGGGGTGTTATAAGTTTGACGTGTCTGTCTGTCTGTCTGTCTGTGTGTGTGTGTGTGTGTGTGTGTATGTGTCTGTCTGTGGCATCGTAGCGTCCAAACGGATGAACGGATTTTGATTTAGTTTTTTTTGTTTGAAAGTAGAGTTAGTCGAGAGTGTTCTTAGCCATGTTTGGTGAAAATCGGTCCAAGATGGCCGCCGCTACAAAATGGCGGATTACTTTTTTCTTCCACGACCCCCTCAATATGGGTATCAAATGAAAGGACTTAACGAGTAGAATATAGCCCACTATTTTAAATTTAAAATCCAAGATGGCCGCCATCAAAAAATGGTGAATTACGTATTGCGTTGGGGGTTTTTTTAAATTTTTAATTTAATTCACTTGTTTGGAGATCTGTTTGCCAGTCGGCAAAGGCCTCCTCCAACCTATTCCACTCTTGCCGTTATTGAGCCACTCTATTCCACATCACTCCCGCCACTTGTCTGATGTCATCATCCCATCTTTTTTATGGTCGACCTCTTCCTTTTGCCTTCACTCTCCGATTAATTTTAATACTTTTCTATAAATAAAGTTCAGGTTATTTGCAACATGCTACTCGCGTAGGTATGTGGGACTCCTCACGAAGATGAGACTCCTCCCTGCGGGACGCCATTATGCAGAGGCAGCGGGTACGCCTCAGCTCTCGTCTGTAGCATTTTTTCCATTCCACCCTATCTCCAGCTCCAGTAGATACTGATATTGTAGCTATTAGCTAAGTAGCAAGTATTAAACAGTGTTTGTCAGTCGACAGACGATTTCTACATAATATCGTCGGGGCTGGTGGCTGCGGAGACCACCATCGGGAACACCAACCGCACCTTGTTCCGTGACGTCACTCCACAGGGACAGGTATTTTTTTCTGTTTATTTGTGGTCGATTATGCCACGCTGGCAAAGCCGTGAGCATAAGCTAGTTCTTACATAAGTATAAGTTGAAATCTATGAAGTGAATTTGCTTTAGATATTGGAGTACGAGCGCGCGATGATAGCCAACCGTTTGGCGCGCTCCGGCGAGGAATGGGTGCAGATATTCCGGGAACATAACAGCGGCACTTACAATAACCAGTGGTTAGTCCACTACGTACAATCAGTCTCAAAAAGCCGCATACTTCATCTCTTCATTAGTAAAGTCACAATTTGGTCTTAAAATATATCATGCTTCTAACGACTCTCTCTCTCTCCAGAAAGGCCAATAAAAAACGTATGGGCCTGTGTGAAGATTAAGTACATTAAGTGTTGTTATGAAAAAACCAAGCGTTTTCTTTGCTGTTTTCTCAAGTGTGAATCAATAAAAAAAAGCGATTTCCTTGAACATCTATATCACAAGATCTCTGTCAAATTTCAACTCAAATCGTTCATCAAATAGGCACGGTAAATTGGAACACTTTCCCGTCATCCGTGTTTCCCGAGCGGTACAACTTGGGTATTTTCAAAGCAGAATAGGTACCTCTCTAGGCATCTTACGTGATCCATCGTCGACCGCACTAAAACTTTCCATCAGGTGGGATGTGGTCAAACGTAGGCATTTAGTATAAAAAAAATCCCTTCCTCACTTCACTGAATAGCGTGCCGAAACATTGTGATTGTGTAACTAAGACTGAAATCTATTCCTTCTACCTAGTAGTACCTAGTTCTATTATTTGTTTTAATATTTCAGGTACATAGTAGACTACAATAAATTCAAAGCCACAAGAGGAGACAAGCGGGGGTCCGTGTCTCCCGGCCTACTGTGGGTCATAGAACAACTGCCCGGGTACACTGAGGCGGCTGACCTGTTAGTTATTGTACCATAGTGTGTCCTATTCATGAGCTGGTAGGATCATCAAACTCAAAATTCATTCATCTTTGTAAATAAACGACATAAACTCACTATTCATTAAACTATTCATTAACTAAATTCATTTATTCAAATAGGCTACAATGGAACACGATTGCTGGTCAATTATATATTTTTTTATATAAAATTGACTTTCAAAAGTAAGTAGGTATACCTATATTTTTTTATATGTTCTATTTTAAGACTACTACGCAAAGCATCTCTATGAGAAGAACGAGCAAGAAACTCATAGGGATTTTTTCCATCGTGTCCAACGCTTCACACAAAACTTCATGGCGACCATGCCATGCTTCATTACTCATTACCAGCTTCGACTTAACTTACACATTACTTAACTTACAGCTTAGAGTGATTATTTAGAAGCATTGTTTTATATATAAAAATCTCGTGTCACAGTTTTTGTTCCTTCGTAACGATTTAATCGATTTTTATAACTTTTTTGTGTATATTATGGTAAGTCTCAGAATAGCAATATGTGGGACTCCCCGGACGAAGTTGGCAGCGGGTTTAACCACTAAAAAACCTGGGGGTGTTCCTGCGGGACGCTTTAATGCCGGGGCAACGGGTACGCCGAAGCATTCAACCGCAGCCCCGACGGCAGGCGCGGATCCAGACCATGATTTTGGGGGGGGTCATCGGCAAAATTTTTTCTCAAACTAAGATTTTATTTGGGAAACATTTAACCATAGTCTTACAATGTTGTGTTTTAGCTTGCTCTGAGTAGCAAGAAAACTAAATATTTTTATTTATAAACGCGCGAGCAGGTCACTGCGAGCGCCGAGAAAATTTTGAATTTTTCAGCACGAAAGATGTATTTTTAGCTTGCTCCGAGTGGCAAGGAAACTAAATATTCTTATTTATAAACGCGCAAGCAGCTTGCTGCGAGCGCAGAGAAAAATTTGATTTTTTTATCACGAAAGATGTGTTTTTAGCTTGCTCCGAGTGACAAGGAAACTAAATATTTTTATTTATAAACGCGCGAGCAGCTCGCTGCGAGCGCCGAGAAAATTTTGAATTTTTCAGCACGAATGATGTGTTTTTAGCTTGCTCCGAGTGGCAAGGAAATTAAATATTCTTATTTATAAACGTGCGAGCAGCTCGCTGCGAGCGCAGAGAAAATTTTGAATTTTTCAGCACGAAAGATGTGTTTTTAGCTTGCTCCGAGTGGCAAGGAAACTAAATATTCTTATTTATAAACGCGCGAGCAGCTCGCTGCGAGCGCCGAGAAAATTTTGAATTTTTCAGCACGAAAGATGTGTTTTTAGCTTGCTCCGAGTGGCAAGGAAACTAAATATTCTTATTTATAAACGCGCGAGCAGCTCGCTGCGAGCGCCGAGAAAATTTTGAATTTTTCAGCACGTAAGATGTGCGTTCAGCTAGGTCCGAGTGGCAAGGAAACTACATATTATTTTTCTTTATAAAAGCGCAAGCAACTGGTTGCGAGCGCCGAGAAAAATTTGAATGTTTCAGTACGAAAAATGTGCGTTTAGCTTACTCCGAATGGCTTGGAAATTAAATATTCTTATTCATAAACGCGCGAGCAGCTCGCTGCGAGCGCTGAGAAAATTTTGAATTTGTTAGCACCAAAGATGTGTTTTAAGGTTGCTCCGAGTGGCAAGGAAACTAAATATTCTAATTACGAAACGCGCGAGCAGCTCGCTGCGAGCGCCGAGAAAATTTTGATTTTTTCAGCACGTAAGATGTGCGTTCAGCTAACTCCGAGTGGCAAGGAAACTACATATTATTTTTCTTTATAAAAGCGCGAGCAACTGGTTGCGAGTGCCATGAAAAATTTAAATGTTTCAGTACGAAAAATGTGCGTTTAGCTTACTCCGAATGGCTTGGAAATTAAATATTCTTATTTATAAAAGTTCGCTGCGAGCGCCGAGAAAATATTGGATTTTTTAGCACGAACAATGTGCGTTTAGCTTGCTCTGAGTGGCAAAGAAACTAAATACATATCCTTATTTATAAAAGCGTGAGCAGCTCGCTGCGAGCGCCGAGATAATTTTGCCTTTTGTAAATTGTGCCAAAATATTGACTATTATAATATTATACATGGGTAAGAACCTCGCTGCAAGCGCAAAGGCTGAGCCGCAAGGACAACATAAAGTGCGAACAGCTTGCAGCAGTTAATATAAACCAATTAATCCTAACTATGAAAGATGCTGAACAGCTTGCTACGAAAACCTATGGATAAATTGTAGGCGAGAACCGAAAAAAAAATTAAGTACACAAATTACTCAATGCGCTATCAACAGCCAAACAATTTTATGAGCTTGCTAATAAAGAGAAAAATTTCTAATTCTATGACACTGAAAGAAGCGTAAAACCAATCGATATGACCGGTTTTTTTTTCCGACTAGGATTTTGGGGGGGGTCATGACCCCCTTGACCCCCCCCCCCCCCTGGATCCGCGCCTGCCCGACGGCTTAGGTAGCGAGCAGCGGGTAAAACGGGGCACAATTGGTTGACATTATTTATTAAATCTGTGTATTATTGTGTAATTGTAAAAAGTCTGTATATATAAGTACCTAACTATTTGTCCTCATTCCAGGACAGAACACCTCCTGAACACAAGTTACTATCCATCCTACAACATCCCCTACTTCCCGACCGTGTTTAACATGAGCGGCGGGAACGAGCGCGTCCGAGCCTTCGGGGACTGGTTCGGGTACCATACTAATCCACGAGCTAAGATACTAGAGGAAAAGCAGGTGATGTGTCTGTGGCATCGTAGCTCCTAAACGGATGAACGGATTTTGATTTAGCTTTTTTTTTTGTTTGAAAGTAGAGTTAGTCGAAAGTGTTCTTAGCCATGTTTGGTGGAAATCGGGCCGCCGTTACAAAATGGCGGATTACTTATTTCTCCACGACCCCGTCAATATGGGCATCAAATGAAATGGACTAGTAAAATACAACGCACTATGATAAATTTATATTGCGGTGGGGCTTTTTTTTATTTAATTCACTTGTATTGTCGTAATATTATTATACCATGATAAAATTAATTTAAAAAAAAAGGGGTCTATACTCCAATAGAACAGATTACACTACTTATACTGATAGAGTCTAATCACAATTTTAGGTTGTTGCCAACCTATTTGATGCAGTTTCTTGTCACGAAGATTAGGTACTTATCCTCATATGAAACAGCCGGGTTTATGTGCCCTCGAAACATAGTAGCGTCTAGGCGAAAAACTTGCCACATAATGTGAAAACTTGAAAAAGACCTTTTTCATTTTAGAGCTTCATCGTTGTGGTGGTAGCCAATAGGCTATCATCTATTGTACTCCAATAATTTTTTACTTACAGGCAGAGATATCCAACCTACGTTCTATGTACCGTGTGATGAGATACAACGACTACAAATACGACCCTCTCTCCCGCTGCCCCGCGTGCTACCCTCCTTACAGCGCATGCAACGCTATAGCTGCTAGAAACGATCTCAACCCGGCCAATGGTGAGATGTTTTACTATATTTTTGTTTTATGCGTATGCCCGTTCCAGATTCTCACGCGACGCCTCCTTCCGCCATGAGACTTGGCGTGTGGAGGCGGCAGGGCTTGATCACTGCGTCTCCAATAAGATGGACATGATTCATGTCGGCCCGTAGATTTATTGTTTTTTTTTTCAGATGTCCTCTAAAAATCTCCATTAATGTTTTTTTACACGTGTTCCAGGTGAAATTGATATTAACATAGGTTGGGAGATAACCCATTCGTCCCCCAAAATTTTTGAGGTACCCATGCCGACTCACTGAATCGATCAACTAGTTGGTCAAAATGGAACTCGATTAATGGGTTTGTTCCGATCGGACCAACCAGAATCTAATGCTTCGGCATTATGGAGTCCCGCAGCACTCATCCTCGGCCCCAACGGCGTTAGGTCCTCACTGACAGGAGTACCCCTCCGCGGTGGGGTGAAGAGGAGTTTCGCCCCGCCCTCTTAAGCGGCTCGTAAGCGTCGCACGGTGGGGCTAATAATTGCAAATTGTAATTGAGAATATGGGTTTTGGCTGAAATAAATTATGTACATTCGAGGGGTCTGAGGCGAATTGACTCAAGCGCCATTTCAGGCGATATTGAGTTAGGTATATATATCGTTGTAATCAGCGATTTTTTCTCCGTACAACGATATATATAACTCAATATCGCCTGAAATGGCGCTTGAGTCAATTCGCCTCAGAATATAGGTAATTTCTTGTTGACCCCAGGCACGTATCCATTCCGAGCGCTGGGTCACCGCAGCCACGGCGCCACGGACGCCAAGGTCACGAGCTCGAGACTGCGCCCCGCGTACTACTTCGTCGCCGTATCCTCTCCCACCTACAACATATCCAGAGGAATACCGCCTTTCCAGTACCAATTCACTTGTTTAGATATCTAGGCAGTCGTTAGGTCATGTCATTCCTTGAGGCGTACATGGAAACCCGAGTCCTTCAACATTTCTAAGGCCTCAAATGAGCGCCCCCAAGGTTTTCTATAAGTACCTGGTACCTACTTCGTTCTTCTAACGAAGTGCTTGTCACGAAAGAAGTCCCCAAGAAGGGGCGCTACAATCGCGCGTCACAAAGTTAAAATATCTAAAGATTTTTGACTCCTCATAATTTGTCATATTTAATATCTGAATGAAATAGGTATATTTAACTAATCTAACCAATAAAAAAATATACATTGGCAAATGGCAACCTACAGTAATCATCGCCCAAATTTTTTCCGCTAAATTCCTCGGGACCTATTTCGTGAAAAGTACTCTATTGGGAAATTAAATGTTTTTTTGTCTTATAGATGGAGCAAGTTCGACATGGGCGAGGAGATATCCCATATAGGCCACCCTGATATTTGGATCTTCCCGCCAGTCATACACCGCTGGGAGTGGGTCTAGAGTCATCCACACTGGACAGTGGGTCTGATCTTTACCTTAAATTAGAGATAGTGGGTCTAGCCTTGACACTGGAGAGTGGATTTAGGTTTAAAACTGGGGTGTGGGTCTAGTCCTCACACTGGAGAAAGGATTTAAGTATGTATAGGTACCTACCTAATGGAAAATGAGTCTAAGGTATACACTGGAAAGTGGAGTTTTTATACTAGAAAGTGGGTCTTTTTTTTATACAATGAAGCAAGAAGACGAGCAAGACGCTCTCCTGATGGTAAGAGATAACGCTGACCATAATTAGTACAGTGCTACCGAGCGCACTGCGCCAACGCTTCTTACTTGAGAGTCGCAAGATGTTAAGACTCTTCAGCCCAGTAATTCGGTTTCGGTTTAGCTATATACTGGAGGACATAACTTATGGCTAGCGACTATAATATGCCGGCGTATCACATGATTTAGCTTTATTAAGAGCTATATTATTGTATTTGTGTGAACAATAAAGAGTTTTCTATTCTATTCTATGATTTCCGCAGCAAGTGACAGATTCTTACATCACGTGAATATCCCGCTCGTATTTTTCATCTAGGGTCTCTAAGAATCCATGTGGTGTGTCTCAAATATATGTAAATAGAATATATAGAAGATTATATTAGACCATTTTTATAAGAGCGAATTTTGTAAATTAGTAATACCTACTGTGATATTATTAGGTTTTTTTTGTATAAAATATGTATTATAAATATATTTACAAATGTGCTAGTCTAAAATCAATTTTCGGTGACCCTAAAATATATAAAATATGTTTACTTCTAATGCCGATTTGAAACTTAGTATTATTTTTCTTTAATTTGTGTTTCACGGTAGGTATGTTTTATTTTTCTATTGGTCTCAATAAAGTGTATTCTATAAAGTAGATAAATAATTTTCCATTCTTTCGTAATGCTCACGACTTTTTAACCCCCACGCAAAAACGACGGGGTGTGTGTGTCTGTCTGTGGCATCGTAGCTTCCAAACGCATTTTCATTTAGTTTTTTTATTTGAAAGAAGAGTTAGTCGAGAGTGTTCTTAGCCATGTTTGGTGTAAAACGGTCCAAGATGGCCGCCGCTACAAAATGGCGGATTACTTTATTTCTCTACGACCCCATCAATATGGGTATCAAATGAAAGGGCTTAAAGAGTAAAATACAACGCGCTATAATAAATTTATAATCCAAAATGGCCGCAACCACAAAATGGAGAATTACATATTGCGTTGGGGGTTTTTCAAATTTTAAATTTAATTCACTTGTTTTATTTAGGGGTCTATCAGACCCATGCGGCATGCTAGGATTAACTATATGTATTTCATAAGTTATACCTAATAAAGGACTCAAAGTACAAATAATTATGTCAATAATCATAGCGTTTATTTAGGTAGATTACCTATGTACTAGATTTACACATTGTTACATGGTTTTTATAAACATATTTTTGATAAATAAATCATATTTTACAAATAAGCTGCTGTTTTTATTCAACAATCTAAGTTTTTTATTTAACAATTTAATTATTACACACAACGATTTGTGATCGACCTGATTGTAGAAAAGAATTATCTAAAAATTCCTACTTTACATGAAGTGTCTTTTTTAATGTTTGATTTTGGCTTAACTAGGGTAAAAACCCATACACATAATATGCCTTACTTCAGGGACAAAAAAGGGTAAAATTATGCAGGTCATACTATAAATTGCTTTCCTTTATATTAAAGATTTTTCAGATAACTTTGTTCCGAATCTTTAAAATGAAGGACCAAAGTGACCCACCATAGTTTTCGTAAATTACTACTCTTGTATCTCAATGGTTTAACGTAGAAAAAAGTATCTATCATATTCTTATATACATTTATTTTGTAGGATTCACACATTGCACATTCAGCAATGAGAAATGTTACTTGATGCCACTTTTTATGGAATGCTATATGAGTATTCTTTCTAATAAATAACATGATAACATACTAATAATATAGAGATTTTTTATACTTATCTTACTTTTAAAGTATGCTGTTGTCTTTCAAATTGTTGTTGATATACCATTACATGATCATATTCAGAAAGGGCAAATTCATGTAGACTGATAGTATACAAGCCCTTATACACATTGCAAACACTACAATACATAAATTAAAATAGTTCATAAGTGAGTAACAATTGTGTGATGGTTGAGAACTCAATAAACAATCACATTGTATCTCCCTGATTTTTTAGTTTATTTCACACTTTGCATCATCATTGGTATTATTCAAACTGCCAACATTCCTACTTGCCTGATGTGGCATCCCTAAACCTTTTTGACATATCCGACATTATAGAATAAAGTCACATCTGAAAATACACTATTTGAAAGTAGATTGTATACTGGTGCAAGGCTAGTTATCACTCACTGGACAAAACCGTGTCACCAAGTGGTTTATGACTGTGTTCCGGCATGATGTTCAGTGAAGCCTGCCATCTTCAGGTGCATTGCTAAACATTATGCGAGATCATAGTCAAAGGCTAACCTAAATTATTAAAAGGTAAGATGATATGGTTAACACATTGCTGCCGTCCAATCTTTAAAAGACTGCTAAGCCCAATTTATCCAAAATCAACTTTTTTATACTACTGTATAGATTATTTTTTTCTCTATCTTCTGGTTAGGTCCCAAATTTTTATCTATTCAATTAGCTGAGATACAGACAAAATATCCAAAGCTTATTGCACAAAAATTGCAGTTTTTTTATAATTAAAATCAGTTATATCAATCTGAAACTCTAGAGTACTAAAGTGATCACTGTGTTTATAATATAAACACTTATTATCTATGGTACAGAAAAGTATTCTAAAGTATTTTCAGATTTTCTTGAATCGTAAATTTCACACTTATGCTCATGTCTCAAAATCTCAATTTATCACTTAGCAGCCTTTTAAACAATGGATGGCAGATTGGCTGTGGTGGCGTTTTATAGAACTATCCCAGGGGTCTGAATTTAAATTTGTATGGAAAAATCCTTTGAAAAAACATGTTTGTGGTTTTTCAGCACTCACATTCTGACCTCAAAAACCCAGCTGTTGTTTTCCGCAGTCAATGTCTCAAGTTTTTTCAGATGTGACTTTATTCTACAGATAGGTTCATTTAACATTAGAGACTCACCAGTAATAAACTTAACTTCCAATACATTGAACAGACTATAAACACATTATTCTAGTGAGTTGAGCATGAGGAGTTGCTTCAGAACTTTAGTTTGCGACGTCTCTCGGATCTCTCCTGCTAAAAACATTTCATCTACTACTGTGTACACCTGGAAAATAACATTTAATTAGGAAAAAAGGGTCTTGACAGACAGACGGACGGACAGACAACAAAGTGATATATAAGGGTTCTTTTTTCCTTCTGAGGTACGGAACCCTAAAAAGAAATATTAAATAATTTATTAATTCTTTCATCTCTCCATAATTGATTATCATTATTATTATTTTTGACATTCAATTTATTTATATTTTTGTTTACATAATTTTTGACATACATAGTATCCTAGACATAGTATAATAATTATTTTTAAATGGTTCATTGACATAATATAATTTAATTTTAATCTTTATATTTGATCACTGTTATAATAGTTTACATTTACATTTGCATGCTTTTATTAATAATTAGCTCAACATGTCTTAGCACTTATATACCAAACTGTAACATCTGAAATACCATGTTGTATAGGCAAATAAACGATTATGATTAAAGCTGTAAAATGTTACTTAGACAATATTTTTGATATTTGTAACTTTGTGGTACACATACTACTTTTAATTTGAAGAATGAGAAATAAATAACACTGGCCATACAGTACAGTGCCATCTAGGATTTCACAATGAACATTTTGTCTTGTGGCTTATGCACTACAGGGTCAAGTTTTGTTTGTTATCAGGACTATTTTTGATGCACTAATAAGGAGCTTAAGTAGGTATAATGAATGTAGGAGTAGAAATGTATGAAAACTACTATCAGACTAGGATCAGATGTAATGGGAAATAGTCTTAGTGGTGTATTTTAATGTTAATAAAATGTAGTCTCAGTAAACTCTTACCTTATAGAAGTTGAAGACCAGATCCAGCTCACAAACATTGTGGAAGTATTCATTCAGGACCTCAACGAAGTTGTGAATTGCTTCCAAATAACACAAGTTATTGTCGTTCACGTCCACACATATGCAGAAATATAAGCCAGCATACCGTCTGTACACAATCTTGAAGTTCCGAAACTGAAATAAATCAAAAATGGTACACGTAAATACCGCCCATTTTAGTACTGAAAAATCGGTTCAAAAGCACATTTTTTTAGACATACCTCTACAAAATTGGTGTGTTTAGCATCCCGAACCGTAACGACTGCGTGAACTTCTTCGATGAGCTTCTGTTTCTCGTCATCATCGAAATTCATGTACCATTTAGCCAGTCGAGTTTTGCCAGCTCGATTTTGAATCAAAATGAAGCGAATCTGCGAAAGTTTGCAAAGTTGGATTGTAATGGTTTGATAGCTCTTTTAAAAAAAGGATTAATAAACGGATTACTATTGGAGCTTACCATTTTGTTTTCCCAAGAAAAATTAAATTGAAAGTGTAAATTATTACGATTATGGTTGACGCCTCCTTTCGACCAATTTTTGACAATGACAATGACATTGACTGTTGACTGTTCCGCAATGATTGATGTTGTCATTGTAATGACGTCATGTTTTTTGTCTATGCTCTATACTATTAAAAAACAAATAACTTGTCTACGGTCCCTGCAGACAAAGTGGCCATTTCGCAATCTAAAATAAAACTACTTTTTTGCGAGAATTTCTAATTAATTGTGATTTTGTTTATATTGAGAAATCTCTGTATTTAGGTTTCATTTCCCACAAATATAGTCCAATAGATTACATCTGAATTTATTGCGATAAATGTTATCAACGTAAGCGAGCTAATAATGGGAATATAAATTAGCAAGTAGTTTTTTTACCTTAGATATGGCAACTCAATTATTGAGTTGTTTTCCAATTTTCCAGTGATTTTTTGACGTTGCTGCTACTTGCTCGTTTTATCTTAAATGTTTCATCAATGTAGTGCTTAAAACTTCATAATGGCTATAATATAGGTAGTTTAGTAGTTTACATAAGTACTAATCACTTCAAAATCTTAAATGACGCCCACGAAGACCACGACAACTGAAGTAGAAATGGTGATACGAAACAGAAAAACTGTGATGAAAGACGGGATCATGACAATGTCGGGCATCGGCGAGCCCTCGGTGTTCCACGCTCTCGTGGTGATATTTTTGGAGTTCTTCGCGTGGGGCTTGCTCACGATGCCCATCATCTCGGTGCTGAACGCGACCTTCCCGGACCACACGTTCCTAATGAACGGGCTCATAATGGGCATCAAGGGCATCCTGTCGTTCCTGTCGGCGCCCCTCATCGGCGCGCTGTCGGACGTGTGGGGCCGCAAGTTCTTCCTGCTCGTGACGGTGTTCTTCACTTGCGCGCCCATCCCGCTGATGACCATCAACACCTGGTGGTTCTTCGCCATGATCAGCATCAGCGGCGTGTTCGCCGTCACGTTCTCGATAGTGTTCGCGTACGTGGCCGACGTGACCACGGAGGCGGAGCGGTCGCGCGCGTACGGGCTCGTGTCGGCGACGTTCGCGGCCAGCATGGTCATCTCGCCCGCGCTCGGCGCCTACCTAATGGATCTGTACGGCGAGGCGCTGGTGGTCGCCGCCGCCACCGCCGTGGCCGTGCTCGACGTGTTCTTCATCATGGTGGCCGTGCCCGAGAGCCTGCCCGAGAAGGTGCGGCCGAGCGGGTGGGGGCCCGCCATCAGCTGGGAGCAGGCGGACCCGTTCGCGGCGCTGCGCAAGGTGGGCGCCGAGCGCACCGTGCTCATGCTGTGCGTGGCCGTGTTCCTGTCGTACCTGCCCGAGGCCGGCCAGTACTCCTGCATATTCGTCTACCTCAAGCTCGTGATGGGCTTCGGGGTCGTGCAGGTGGCCATCTTCATCGCGATCGTGGGCGTGCTGAGCATCGGCGTGCAGGTCGTGCTCGGGTTCCTGATGCGGTCGCTGGGCGCCAAGCACACGATCATGGTCGGGCTGCTGTTCGAGATGCTGCAGCTGATGTGGTACGGGTTCGGCAGCCGCACGTGGATGATGTGGGCGGCCGGCGTGCTCGCGGCGCTCGGCTCCGTCACGTACCCGGCGATCAGCGCGTACGTGTCGGTGAACAGCCGCGCCGACCGGCAGGGCGTCGTGCAGGGCATGGTGACGGGCGTGCGCGGCCTGTGCAACGGGCTCGGCCCGGCCATGTTCGGCGTCATCTTCTACCTGTTCCACGTGGACCTGAACGAGGATCACGCGGGCGCGGGCGGGCGGCCCGACGAGGAGAAGTACGTGCGCATGGTGCCCGGGCCGCCCTTCGTGCTCGGGGCGCTGCTCGTGATCTGCGCGCTGCTGGTGGCGGCGTTCCTGCCGGAGGACGGCGGGCCGGGCGCGCCGGGGCGCCGCGCCTCCGACCTGCACTTCGAGGTGGAGCGCGGGCGGCGCGTGGCGGGCGCGCTGTCGCCGCTGATGGCGCCGGAGTCGGCCGCGCTCTAGCCCCGCCCCGCGCCCGCGACGCCGACACCTCGCATTTACCAGGTACCAAAGTGAGTGACGCCGCAGAGTGACCGAGTGGACGAGTGTTTGTGATCAGTTGCCCCGACCGCGCCCTCGCGACTCCCGCTTCTTATCGTCGTTTCTGAGCTTTATATCTATTTTTGTATCGTACTTCCGAATCCCCGGGTCGTCGCGTTCTGATAAATCGTGAAATCTCAGAATGAGAGTGTGGTTCGAATCCGGTGGGAGACTCGGGAGTCGACATAGATAGTGCGGTCCCCCACGCGAGTACCGTGACTCGTGCGCGTTATCATGAAACGTAAAGAAGTCATATTGTGATAATGTTGCTTCAAGTTGATAAAATTTCCATTAATTGAAACGCTCGGTAGTGTAGTGATACGATGTGGATACGGAAGAACAGATGCCGAGCGAGTGACTATTTTAGACTATTTTATAATTTATAAACAAATAATAAAAAGTATTAGAGTTAAGATATGATCGAGTCGTAGGATGTCCCGTGTCCATTGTAAATGCTAAAAGTTATAGTATTGTACGCTAAGAGAGATATATATTATGTTGTTATGAATGTAATTATTGAAATAGTTGCTGGAAGCACATTAGGCTAAAACTTGTAAATTGGAAATGTTTCAAACGAGCCACAGTGAGAGTTGGCACCGTTGCCCGCGTGCCACCGTCGTTTGACATGTACACTACAACCTGAGGTTATCATTTTGTAAATAATTATATATAATATCAAGATCAAGTGAAAAGGCATGATATTGTTGATGCTTGACCTATTCGCCGGGCCGTATTCTTGTTGAAGCCCGTAAAGATCTCGATAGTTCAAATAAACTAGGTTTGTAAATAAGATACAATAAAAAGTATTTGTCTTTAAATATGGAGTTTGAAATTTCTACTGCCCATACTTTAAACAATAACCTTTATTGAAACAAAAGAAAATGTACAGAAACAACTTAAAAACTAGAATAATATAAAAACTAATTGTTACAATAGCTTAGAGGTTAGGCTTTATATTCCACCTAGGTACTTTGATAAGGATAACCTAAACATATAACTATAATATGTATAATGTAGGTATAGGACAATATAGATTAACAAATTAAATTGCATCAATAACTTTTAACTAAAATAAATCTGTAGGTAACAGGTAGAGATACAAATCTAAATATATAAAAGGAAAGAGTGACTGATTGACTGACTGACTGATCTATCAACGCACAGCCTAAACTGCTGGATGGATTAGGTTGAAATTTAGAACATAGATAGGTTGTATGACTTAGACCTCTGCTAAGAAAGGATTTTGTCATGCGGGCAAAGCCGCGAGCATAAGCTAGTTTGTTAATAATAAGGACAGCCAGTGAATATTATTCTAATAATGTAGGACTGAACTCAGGATTCAGGATCTATAATATCTCCAAAAATCATCATCTCAGCCTGCAGACGTCCACTGCCTCACATAGGCCTCCCCTTTGGACTTCCATATGTACCGGTTGGAAGCGACCTGCATCCAGCGTCTTCCGGCGACCTTTATAAGGTCGTCTGTCCACCTTGTGGGTGGACGTCCTACGCTACGCTTGCTAGTCCGTGGTCTCCACTCGAGCACTTTTCGACCCCATTGGCCATCCGCTCTCCGCGCTATGTGGCCTGCCCACTGCCACTTCAGCTTGCTAATCCGCTGGGTTATATCGGTGTCTCCAAAATAGTTTCTAATAATTATTGTCCATGGATTCTTATTGTCTGAGGGTATTTGGTCATTTTGGGTTCAAGTTCAACACCACTCTTAGTTAAATCTTACTAATATTATAAATGTGAAAGTTGGTAATAATGGATGTCTGGATGGATGTTTGTTACTCTTTCGGGCCTAAACGGGTGGACCGATTGAGAAATTTGGTATAGATATAGCTTAGAGCCTGGAATAACACATAGGCTACATAAGTACTGCGGGTAAAACCGCTGGGCGCAGCTAGTCTAAAATAAAGGTGCCAGTTTCATGAATTTTGCACCAATAAAACATGGATTTTTACAATTTAATATGTTTTTCTAGCATCGCAGTTTCATAATTTAACATTATCAACTCTGCAAGGCCATTTATTTAAATATTTTAATTCGAATGTGTTAAAATATTTCTTATTTTATATTTATTTCTCACAATAGATGAGTAGAAAAATAACAATTAGCTATGGGAAAAATCTTCAGGTTAAGCACGTCAATTAAATAAAATTAATTGAAAACTAAAATCTTAATTTTATTGAAAAAACACGTTATAATTCTTCATCAAATTACTTTTATACTTAAACAAATAGGCACTATATAAGTAGCAATTTAAATAAAGTTTTTAACCAACTTCAATAAAGGAGGTTTCAATTTGATAATGAGGCTTCCAAATTCCAAACTATTTTTTTATAATATATACCTACCAAATTTTTCAGAAACATAATATTATGTTTGGCCTCTGATTTCTCCAAAACTCTTGATCGAATTTAATCATTCTTTTTTTATTGCCACGGGGGCAAGCTGCAGACGGGCAAAAATATTATAATTCTTATTACGAAAAGTGTGTTTTTAGCTCCATCTCAACTGTTAGAAAATTCAAATATCCTTAACAATAAGTGCGCGAGCAGCTTGCTGCGAGCGTCGAGAAAAAAATTATAATTTTGACCATGAAATATGTGCAAAATTGGTAACTCCACAGTACTTCTGGGTGGGCCCCCCGCCTTGGCCCTCTGCCCTCCCCCTAAATCCGCCTATGGCTGGCGCTCTACTTGTCGCTAAAATTCGCGCGCAGTGTCAAATTCTCACTCATCTTATCCTGACCCTCTTGGAAGTCCCCGACATGTATAGGATGACAGACCCGCAAGCTGGGAGCTTGCTACATAACCCTACAAAGGCATACTCTTCAAAGGCTTGCTCTTGCTACTTTGAGTATGTATACGAGTAGCTACGTACCTACTAAGTAATTTTCTAGGCATCTTTTCATCAGGTGGAATTTGGGATGTGGTCAACAGTGATGTATAAGATACTCTATTCAAAGTATCTGAAATACAAGATGTAAGATACTTTTAAAAAAAGCATTTCAGATACCAGATACAGATAATTTTCTTAAAAGGTATCTGAAATACTAAATACAAAATACCTATCTATCAAATACTTTTTAAAGATAAAATACTTTTGAAAGAATACAACATTTAATTTAACTAAGTTTATTTGTTCGAGAAAACAATTTAGAAACGAATAGACTGCGTTAATAACAAAGAATGTGACAAGACAAAATATGAAGGTATATTGTTACAAAATGGCGACAAAAATTTACAATAAACTTCCTATAGGATATAATCAATTAAGCAAAAATGAATTTTATAATAAAATATTTAAATGGCTATGTGACAGATGTTTTTACTCATTAGATGAATATTTTAAATGTAATTTTGAATAGACTCTGTTTAAATTATTTATGAATTTTAAATGTAAAATATATTCAGATGCATGCCAAACTGTTATTATTAAATATTTGCACGACATTACATCATGTCAAATACGGAATTAACTTTGTTTACTATATTTAAGACCTTATTATTTATTATTATGTACCTGTATTTATGCAAATAAACTATGCATTCATTCATGCAATACTTTTTGTGTGTGTGTGTCTGTCTGTGGCATCGTAACTCCCAAACGGATGAACGGATTTTGATTTAGTTTTTTTTGTTTGAAAGTAGAGTTAGTCGAGAGTGTTCTTAGCCATGTTTGGTGAAAATCGGTCCAAGATGGCCGCCGCTACAAAATGGCGGATTACTTTTTTCTTCCACGACCCCCTCAATATGGGTATCAAATGAAAGGGCTTAACGAATAGAATACAGCCCACTATATAAAATTAAAATCCAAGATGGCCGCCATCAAAAAATAGTGAATTACATATTGCGTTGGGGGTTTTTAAATTTTTTAATTTAATTCACTTGTAGTAAAAAAGTATCTTAGGGAACAAAGTATTTTCAAAATACTAAGATACCAGGAAAATGTATCTAAATAAAAGATACAAAATAAAAAAATAAAAAAGTATTTCAAATAAAAGATGTAAATACGTATTTTGTATCTTGTACCTGTATTTCAGATACTTTTATCTAAGATAAGTCACATCTCTGGTGGTCAAACGTTGGTTTAATACCTAAAGGCTTGCTACGGCCACTGGTCGTCACTGAAAGTCGTGCCGGAACACGATCGTAATGTCAAATCTACGGTTTATAGGTATATTGAGTGGTATCCTTGTGCTAAAATTAGGATAGTGCTTGTGTGCGGGTAATTTTATACCCACCTACATTTTATGCCCACGTACACGACTAGAGGAAATGAAAAAGTCGTAATTTTCGAGAGGTCTTTGCACTCTACATACATATGTTGTAATGGTGCTAAATTTGGCCATTTAGACTTCAGTTTAAAACCAAAATGTCTTCTATTCTATTCTAGTATTTATTTAGTGGCATGTGAAAGTGCTATAGCACCACAATTTTGCTTCCATAGTGACTTTAATCCCAATTAACCAACTTCATAAAAGGAAAACAATAAAATAAAACAGAATTCGTGGAAGTTCACAATTCGTGCTCAACATTTTTCATTATTTTAAACGGTTTATGTACCTACTCTGAATGCCAGAAATGTAATTTGAAATATTGTTTTATTTCAAAGGTAGGTACCTATATACCTACCTATGTAAAAGTATTTACTGTATTTACCCTATATTTAATTTTACAAGGTCCTGTTTAAATTTTATAGAAATCGCCTTCGCTGATCTTGAAGTTAAGTGCAGTGCAGGCAAAACCGTAGTGCAGAGCTGGTATATTAGGTATATCCTCGGAGACTAGATGGCAGCATAGTAAATAGCAAACCTATCTCTCTAGACAGTAACAAAGTTAAATCAAGTCAAGGGGAGTAGCTTTGAAGTGGTTACCTACTAAAAAATGTATGCCCTCGTGACATAGTAATTCTGTTACTACCCTAGAATCCTAGAAACGCGATTTGTAGGTTTAAATTGTTACTAGGCTCTAGGCTAGGATTTTCTTATTAAGGTAAATAGGTAGGCCTACATACTTTGTGCGTTTCCAATTGTTTATATCTTCTAGAAATACTAGTATTGAGGAATAGGCAGGGCCGTCTTTCGCCTATTAGAGGCCCTGGGCACATTAAGATAATGGGCCCCTATGACTTATTAAATAAAATAAATAAATAAATATTTCAGGACGTTTCACACAGCGCCACCTAACCCCAAACTAAGCAACTTAATGCTTGTATTATGGTGGTTAGGATAACGGATATAATATAATCCTTTTATACTTTTTTTTGTAAATACATACTTATAATAGATATTGAAAACCACACAGACCAGAAACAGATTACCAACACACAAACATTTGTCCCATGCGGGAATCGAACCCGCAACCTTCTGCGTTGTAGGCGGGTATTAGCCCACCGCGCCACAGAGGTCGTATAAGCAACTATTTTGATAAGAACGTAGATGTTACGCAAAGTTTCATTGTGTGCGTAACATTTTTGAGTTTAGTTACACGTATTTTCCATTGTCACCATCTCTCAGCGAATTTACCAAATTATTTTCTTTACTTTAAAATTTCCCGGAAACATTCATCTTTGTATTTGTGTGAATTATATTTGCACTTATAAAAACCGTAATACCAAATGATAAAAATATTGTAATAACTAGATAAGATAAAAATATAGGTGTCACGACGTTCAATACACATTAAACTAGTCATTTGTACGTAATGTAGTAAAAAATGTTAAGGCATTACGCTACTATTCTGTGATAATATCATAGAAAAATTTAGCCTTATGCATAACTAGCTGCGCCCAGCGGTTTTACCCGCTGTGTGTTATAGAACCAGGGACGAAGTTATCTCTGTACCAAATTTCAGCTCAATCGGTCCACCCGTTTAAGCGTAAAAAAGTAACAAACATACATTCTGACATACCATACATTCGTACAAACGTTCACGTTTTAAAATATTAGTAAGATATGAATATAAGGCTTCGCTCGCGAAAAGAAATCCTTTTTTATGACAATTAAATGAGTGACAAGACGAGAAAATTAGGTGCCAGATGGTAGTAGACATGAGCATCAAGACTGACACACATTGACCCAGTAAATTGAAATTCAAAATTTGAGCTGTGCATTGATAGATCATTCGGTCAGTCACACTTTCCTTTTATATGTTTAGATAATACATATGTACTGTGCCTATTTGAACAAGTAAAACCATAGTGCAGAACTTGTATATTAACATTCCTCGAGACAAGATGGCAGCACTCAGCACAGTAAATAGCAAACCTATGACTTATCATAACTTTTAACTTAAGCCTGAAAGACACGGGTCTCAATGAAAAGCTAATTTTAACTAAAAAGAGCGTATTTTTCTCAGATATAAAATACGTGGGAGTCAGACAGTCCTACGTCAATATAAGTACGAATGTAGAGGGTGTAAAGCTTAGATAAATCTTCCCTCGGGACATTTTATTAAACCCGGGGTCCTCTTTGCGAAACGATTTTAATCGAAGACTAAAAATCGCATTCAAAAAGTGCTTTTGAAATTTGTGAGAATTTGACACTGCGAACATGGTTAAAGTGGGCTTGGCGTTATAGTTTCGATGTTTTATTATTTTTGCAAGCTTTATATTCCGTCTGTCTGTATGTAATCAAATCTTGCAAGTTTAATTTGATCCACTTCCCGGTTTTCGTTTGAGCTGAAATTTTGATTGCATGTAGTCATGTAGGTATATAGGAGTATGTAAATCGGATGACAATGTGTGTGTGTATGACATCGAACTGATCTGATGATGGAGCTCGAAGGTGGCCATGGGAGTTCCGTAGTTAAACGACGCAACCCCATCGAGTTTGGGCTCATTTGATTCGTCTTGACGTACTTTGGTGATAGATGGTAATAATAATAAAAGCTTGTTTTCAAAATGTTTTTACGGGACGCCGTTGCGCCGGGGCTGTGGGTACGCCGTACGCCGAAGCACTCATCCGGACGACGATGTTTAGAGGGGGGTTTTTATTCTATAAAATAGTATTCTATGCGTACTTTACAACACAATACCAATAAGATATCTAGTATTAAGTGTGTCGGGTACTTGACTAGTGCATTATTTTGTCGCTTCACATTAATTCCGATCGGCTGCCTACCTGCACGGCACTGCAGCGGCGGTCAAGGCCGGCCCGGACATTATTGAAACTTACTCTGTCTAGTCGCAACGTACTTGGTGAATTAAAAAAAGATAATAATACCTATATTAACCTTACCTATATAACCGATGAGAAAATATAATATCAAGTTTTTTTTTATGTGAAGAAGTAAAAAGACGAGCAAGACGCTCTCCTGATGCTAAGAGATAACGCTGCCCATAATCTGTACAGTGCTACCTAGAATTTCACGATGATGTGAAATTCTAGGTGCACTGCATCAACGCTTCTTACTCAAGAGTCATAAGATGTTAAGACTCTTTAGTCCAGTAATTTCTCTAGCTATAGTGCCCTCCTCGGTAGGAGCACAGCAATGTTTGCACATCACTGCTCAGGCGGTAGAATAACTGGCACTGTTGGGGTACCCACCCACCTAGACGACCTCTTGCAAAGGAAGTCTACCCCCGGTAAGCTTTCCATAGATGAAGGTTAGACGCCCGTTTGAATTCATAACCTGAAAACTACTCTACCGTTTTCGATAATTTAAAAGGGACCAGGTAGAGGTACTTGTGATTGTATTTAAGTATTAGTTACGGCTGTTTTTTCTTATCAGTCCGTCAAAAAATAAGTGAATTTGATACGTCACGGTAAGCTATCACACAAAATTCATTTCTTGCATACAGAGCGGTCATAATGTAGGAAAGCTTATTTAAAAATGTTCAGAGAAAAAAATGCTTTTTCTCTTACGCTAATACCTGGCCAAACCTAAGTTAGTTATTTTTCCGCAGAATTTCCCCGTCGCCCGTTACGCATACCAAAAACGGGAATCCCCGGACAATAGGCTTGACAATCTGAAGAACCAATCATGCTACAAGTTCGTGATAAGAATTCCGAATTTTGTTGTAAGATGCCTGAATCTCAAAGGCT
Source organism: Hemithea aestivaria (assembly GCA_947507615.1). Taxonomy (NCBI): domain Eukaryota; kingdom Metazoa; phylum Arthropoda; class Insecta; order Lepidoptera; family Geometridae; genus Hemithea; species Hemithea aestivaria. The sequence goes on from OX382344.1 coordinate 14,869,259, forward strand.
ATAATCACAGAATACTTATATGGTTAGATCGGCCTTTTCTTACAGTGGCTTTTGGCTTTGAAAGTTCAGTTTACTTCACTATTATAAGCCGATAAAAAGAATGCCATTTTTTATATATCAAACTCGAAATACCTTAAAATGTTTGCAATAATATTGCATAGAAATTGAATTGAGGAATTTTCAGAAAACTTCTTCTATGAAGTTATATTTCAAAATGTATCAAAGAGTGCGAGCAAGAGAGCGTCCAGCGGAATCGCAAAGCATCTTAGTAAACTTTTCTAGTTCGAAAATTCCCTCCACCCTCAGAGGGCCTATTGGCTATCGCAAAACGACATGTAAAACACTAGAATCCATAGACAAAATTGCGTACATTACGTGCTTAAACCTCCTTATTAATATGAGTAAAGTAACAAAAGCAGCAATGTACATTGAAGTTGCCATCAATCGTAGTGGGTGAGAATTAGCCAATAGCCCCTCTGTGGACTCACTTCGTCCATTTCAACGTGGTTTAGACACACTTTTGATTCTTTTAGAGGCTTACCGTGGCCAATTCTGTTTGCTAATCATTCTGGTTATAATCCAGTTTCGAGCCAGTCAGTGGGTCAGTGTCAGTTCATTATCATGAATGTTTATGTTTTGATTGGACGCGTGTGTTTTGTGCACTACGACAATATTCGTCATCTAATTAGTAATTGGGTGTGTTTGCTGGAGTTCAAGCGTCATTTTCTTTGGAATTGTTTTTAGGCCAGTGCAATTTGACCTAGTGGTAGCAGACTACAGCTGCCCCCCCCCCCCCCTGGAAATCGAATTTCTTGAATCTGTAGAATAGAAAAAAGTTTTTTGGCGCTCGCAATAAGCAGGTCACACACGTTTCATAGTAAGGACTATATTTTTTTAGCTTTTTAGTAAGAATATTTCGTTTTTCACCACTCGGAGCATATTAAGTGCAAGTTCGTAGGTGATCGTGGTCAGAAATATTGTATTTTCTTGTCGTTATACTACTTAACGTTCGTACACTCTTCATAAACAAGATTTTGAAATTTTCTCGGTTCACAGCAAACTACTCGCGTACTTATTAGTAAGAATGTTTAAGTTTCTTGCAGCTCGGAACGAACTAAGCACACCTTTCGTAGTCAGAATTATTAAAAATACTCGGCGCTTGCAGCAAGCTGTACGCGTTCTTATAAGTGAAAATATTTAAATTTCTAACCGCTCAGACAAAGATAACCGCACTCTTTTCGTTGACCAAAACATAAATTTTTCTCGGCGCTCGCAACAAGCTACCGCTCGGGGAAAGTTTACCACATTGTTTACGTTGTCAAATATATAAAATTTTCTTGGCGCTCGCAGCAAGCTGCTCGCGCTATTTTAAGGAATAATATTTTAATTTTCCTACCGCTCAGAACAAGTTAACAGCACGTTTTTAGTTGTTAAAATTATTTTTTTCTTGGCACTCGTAGCAAGCTGCTCGCGCTATTTTAAGGAAGGATAAGTATTTTATTTTTCCTACCGTTCGAAGCGAGTTAACTGGACTCTTTTCGCTGTCGAAAATATAAAATTTTCTCGGCGCTCGCAGCAGGCTGCTCGCGCTATTTTAAGGAATGATATTTTATTTTTCCTACCGCTTGGAGCAAGTTAACAGCACTTTTTTCTTGTAAAAAATATATTTTTTTCTCGGAGCTCGCAGCAAGCTGCTCGCGCTTTTTTAAACAAATATATTTCTGTGTGAGCTAAAAGCAAAGCATGGCACACCTTTTAAATAGGTATCTGCTCAACGTTAAAACATAATATACATACAGGCATAAAGTTCCAGTTCGGTAAAAAAAAATTGAGTTCGTCCTTGCTTGCCCCCCCCTGGATCAGAAGCTGGGTACGCCCATGGTCCCGCCTGTATCCTGTAAAATATGTAGGGGGGAGTCGTTAGGTCATGTTGAAGGCCTTAGAGAAATCTTAGCGACCTGAAACTGAAACAATCATTGTGATTTGACTTGAAATAATTTTTAGTAGGGTAGGTATCTAACCTGTTCTGTTGGAATTTTGAATGTACACAACCTTTTGTTAAGCATCTAATTTCTTCATTGTACACCACACAATGAAAAAAAACAAAGAATGTGGAAAAAATAATATGTAATTAAAATTAAATCAACATGTGGCGGTCTTATCGCTGAGAAAGGATTGGTGGATTTAGTGAGATTTAAGTTATTCTTTCAAGGCACTTTTTACTCTTTATGCAAATTGATAATCGAGGTCGATGCTCGCCTCATGTTAAGCGATAACGTCGCCCCATTACCTACAGTTGTTGTGTTACCTAGCTGTTGTTTTTAGTTTTACGTAATATAAACATTTGTTATATTTTTCTTATAGTATATAACAAAGGATGAGATGTCCTTAGTTCGCCTCGCAGTTCGTCTACTCAACGTCTAAAGGCGGATGTCCACTTGGCGTCTTTTACGTGAAGTGTGAAATTTCAAAAATACTAGAATATCCACGCGTTCTCGACTCGCAAGTGATCCTTTAGGGCTTCGTTTTTTCCTTTAGATGTACGAAACGCTAAAAACTGCTTTTGACATTTTGTTTTAAGAATTTGGCTTTTTGTATGTTTTAGGAATTTACGCCAAATAGGGTTAAAAATACACGTTTTACTCATCTTTTAGTTGACCTAAAAAGGGCAAATGTACCTAACTATAATATTATAGTAAGGTTGGCAATCTCCAAATCTCTGTCGGTCGAAGTACGTTCATTAGGTACTACGAAGAATTACTTACTCAAAGCTCTTGCTCTTAGCTATAATACCTGCCTTCAGAAGGCACTTTATCAAAATATTTGAGCCTGAAAAGCCTGCGTTGTTGAAATTCTGTTCAGCCTCGACCCTTTTAAAGATTTTTAAAATAACTTTACCCTTTCTTTGTTATTTTGAATTGTGTTTACAATGATTGTTCCATTTATTACAGGTCATAATGCTTGTTTTACCTTTCTTGCACAGAATAACAAAGGCACATACTGTCAACTGCCAATAATTTCAATTAAAACGTTGGAGAAATATTATATTATGTAATATGTACTTTCCACAATATAGACACTTGTCTACTATTTACTCATGTAACACCTTAGCCCCACTTCTCAAAGAAAACAAATGTCAAAACCCCTTTTTGTATGAGAAATTGACATAGCGCGTGAATTTTTGCCCAAAATGGAGCGCAGGTTTTATAGCAAACGTTCCTATAGTTATTGCAACCATTGTAAATTTGCTTATGAGATACGGCCCGATTCGAAAACGTATTCCTCAGTACTAATTATATGGTGTCAGCCGGCCCCTCTTTCCCACTGAGCAGATTGGACATGTCCAGGGCCCCGCGATGGATTGGGGCCTCTAGCCATAGGGTCCATTACCAAACGATAACCAAAATACCAAATAATAACTACTCTACTATCGCCTGAAAATCAGGCTTACCGAATGCAGCATATGTATTTAATACGCTAAAACTTTGCATAACACCTGTTCTTTGTTTATTCGAACAAAATAGTGCTTTTTAAGGTGGCTATTTCATATAGGGGCCCATTATCCAAATGTGCCTAGGGTCTGTAGGGTCAATAGGTAAAAGACGACCCTGGGCGTCAGTTTCTTTTGCTGGGGCATAGTATCACCCTATCTTTATATCTGTGTTCTCCATTGTACGCTATAACTCTACAGTCATAACCATTTTTGTCACACGAGCACTCAGCACTACAATAATTACTAGATGCCCTTGTTTTTTAGGACTCTATCAACCGTAGCTACGACTTGGATAGTTAATTTACTTCCTCATTAAAATTTGTTTGTATATTTCCCTCCGAAATCCGATGACTAACTACGAGTAGCAAATAAGCTACAAGCTTCACGCTTCCACATTACATGCGATACCATTCCAATCAGAATTACTTTTTGGACCCAGTAAAAATTACCCATTGTATTTTATTTTTTGGCATAAATTTTTTTTTTAATTTATTTATTTAAAATTACGCGTCGTTACCCTGAGCTGGGAGGCGCAGCAGGGTACCAAAGTGGCGGTATGTGGGACTATACATAGGAGGTATGCGGCGGTATCCTAAAAAAACAGTATGTTTTATGAAACTTTCTCCCTACTCTATGCTGTCAAGCTCTCTTCATACATACATAATCAACACGCTGGTAAATTAATCTCAAATTGTCATAATGTCACAGATGGTACAATCCCAGTAAACATAACCCCCGTTTCCAGCAGAAGAGAACTGAAATCAAACAATAGCGTCTAGTCTGTCGTCACGGCCGGCCGCCCTCGCTTATATATTCCTTAATTGCTTGGCGCGACCTTCGGCATATAGGGTCATTTCGCTGGTTTGCGACCGATTAGTGGAGTTCCCCACTTTAGGTTAGCTTATTAATATGAATAATCTTCTTGACAGTTATGAAAAATCTTTTTTGCGGATCTATACATGATCAAGTTTTATTTAAAAAATTAAAAAGTAGTAGTAGTAGTATTAAAATTTGGAGAAAATTTTTTTTTTCTCCAAAAGTAGCTATTTCACTAGTTTGCGGCCACTTTTGTTAATATGCGACTACCCTCATCTTAGTTTACGGCCACTAAAATTCTAACAAAATGACGATAATTATTTTATTAAATAAAATATAATGAATCATCAAAAAAATCATCAACAGAACATAAAAGAACGAAACAAAACGACGAACGACGAAGAACGAACGAACTCGACGAAGAAACACACGAACGGACGGAGTTTGACGAAGAAGTATAGATCATCATGAATATAATGATCATTTATAAACTCCCTCCTCTCCTCTCCCTTCTTTTTGAAATGTTCTATTGTATTTTTTTCCATATTATTCAAAATATTTTATTTTAAAAACCATACTTAAAATCGAGGAACCTCATCATGATTGTCAAGCCATATCGTCCCACTGCTGGGCAAAGGCCTCCTCCCCTTCGTGCCATGCAACTCTATCCCGAGCAGTTCGCATCCAGGTCTTTTCTCCGATCGCTGTGATGTCATCAACCCAGTGTCGCCCGACTGTAAAAGCCAGCAACGCATCGACGCATTGGGATCTATGGTATTTACCCCTGCTTTATCATTTCCTACTCTTCGAAGAAGTGGATAATTAAAGCGGTGACCCCACTAAGTTCTACTTCTCTCTCTTACTATGCTGGCTATTGATAGTGCATGCTGACAGACCCTAACTTGGTCATTTGCTGATCCTCTTCTGAGAAGTCCATCAGCCTTCTCATTCTCTTATATACCAACATGGCCCGGTACCCAAACTTGTACTCTGTTGCTGCAGCCTTCTTTGTTTAGAGCCTTCACAGCATCCAAGACTAGTTTTGAGCTGAGGAACGAGGAGTCTGCAGAAACTTAAGCCCTTGACTGTTACTGAGAATGTAGATATGATCTTATCTTTCACATTCCTCTTTATGTTTTCTTCAGCGCAAGCTATAATGGCATACATCTCCGACCAAAAAACGGTAGTGTATAGACCCAGACTGTTATAAAGTTTCCGAGTAGATACCTGATGCTGTACCGGATCCCGTTTTTGAACCATCTGTATACCAAATGCGGCCTGCGGCAGTATGTAAAACGCTTTCATCTCCTGTTGTATGTAAGTTCGGTTCTAAGCCAGCATGAAACGCTGCCGTAGGAAAGATTGGGCGTATCATTGAAGTGTAGATGAAGACGAAGTCCCCGGGTATGGCATACGCTGACCAACACATAGTAAAACCCTTATAGCTTTTTCTGTCACCTTCTTGGCGTGCAGATTCCATGTGAGCTCCTTCTCTAAGGACGTACTGGGATATTTCACGTCTTGTCGTTACCCATAGATCATTCCAACTCTGTGCCGAATTAAAGTGACTTTTCACTTTCACCATTCTTCCATTATCTTTAGAGCCTGTAGCAAAATTCTGGATACAACATCTAGAAATTCGCCATTGATCATTACCACTATAATATCATCTGCGTATCCCACAGCATATTATCATGTTCCACTGTTTAATTTTGTAAGGAAGGAACCATTCACTTTTCTTTTTATACAAAATAGGCCTACGTTTGACCACATCCCACCTGATTTAAAGTGAAAATGCGGTCGACGATGGATCACGTATGATGCCTAGAAAGGTACCTATTCACTCGTGCCTTGAAGATACCCAAGTTGTACCGCTCGGGAAACACGAATTCGGGGAATGCGACCAGTTCTCATCAGAAACGACGAAGCAAAACGCTTGGTGCGGGCTGTTGGTAGCGCGACTAAGTAGGGATGTTTGTACGTGTGTAGGGACGACCGTCGATAGAATGGGCGAGGAGGAATTAGTGCGTGTAATTCCTGCGCACACTCTCCAAAATGAATCCTATAGAAGACCGATAGCGAAGCGACCATTCTACGACGTTCAAGGCTCTGCAGCTGAGATTCCATAAGTCTCTCAATTGACTCCAGTGCCTGAAGCTGGTACTTGGCAGCACCATCCCAAAGATGAGAACAGTACTCCAAACACGACCGAACTTGTGCTTGGTACAGCGTTAGCAGCTGTCCCGGTGTGAAGTATTGCCTCACCTTTGCCAGAATACCCAGCTTCCTGGCGGCCAATTTAGCCTTAGATTCGATGTAACTCCCATAATTAAGGTCAGGCGTGAGAGAAACTCCTAGTAACTCAAGCTGGTTAGTTATCGGTAAAGAAACATTTTGGAAAGAAGGAGTTTCAATGAATCGACTCCTTTTTGCGGTAAATAGACACGCCTGAGTTTTTGTAGCATTAAACATAACAAAATTAGCTGCTCCCCAATCGGAAACAGCTTCTCAGGCCAAGCTCATACGCTCAACCATGGCTTCCCTGAATGACTGGACTTCATCTCCGTTGGCCTCCCTACCTATCACCACCAAGCCTCTCTACCTATTCACCTATTTGTTTCTCCCCGTCTTTCCCTAGTCCTCTTACATTTAAATTCGTCAACTCTTTTATCCTTCTACATATTTTTTCTTATACCGAATCCTCCTGCACGGTTATCTCTCAGAGCTAATTCGTATTTTAACTCAGTCTCCTTTTTCTTTAGTGTTGAGCACATTCTTTAACACAAACTGCAATAATATGAACTTAATTCAAGTGGTCGTATAATGAAGGCATCAAATGACCACATTCAGTAAGCGGTCATTAATTTCCCATACATTTTGAGGCGGTCGCAAAATGACGTTCATCCAAGTTGCAAACTAACGTCTTGACGTTAGTTTGCGACCTGTATGTGGATGTGTGGAGTATTTGTACTATTTACGAATATTTAGATGGCCGCAAACTAATGAAACCAAAGAAGCCATTTAGCAAATGTGAAAAAGGTTAACTGAATTATAATACATTCAATATTATGGAAACCAGAAAGAAATAAAAAAGTAAACCGAGTAGTCAGTTTGCGACCATATGGCCGCAAACTAAAATTTCATTTATAATTATATTTTAGTTCGCGACCACTCATTATTTTACGTATTTTTACATAATTTTGTTTAAAAAATTGTTAAAATACGTTAAAAATCTATTATTAAAGCAGTTTAAACACTATCACTCAGTAATACATGGATATATCATGAAATACTTACTCCAAATGCATCACGTGCTCACTATTTTTTTTGTAATTTTGTACGAAACTAAACACGCTTAGTGTAGACACAAAAATCAACAGTGATTTGTTAAAATTCTGATAATGCTATACGACCGTTATATGTTAACAAGGATTAGCCGTCTATCCCTCTCTGTCAAGGACTAAATTTTATTTGAAAAATGGAGATATACGTCTTGTTTTCTAAGAATTTCTGAAGCTAAGTCTCCGAATGGCCGGAAACTAACGCTGGCCGGAAAACCGACGAAACCACCCTAAATTCGCATCTTAGAGAATAATTAGTACGTTTTTATGTAATAATACAGTTTGTTTACTGTAACGTGATCCTGTCCCCGCTTTATTCTTCTATTGTCTTCAGTATTGTGATAAAACTATTATTTTTCATTTTTTTTGAGATGTGGACTTATCCAGATAGAATACTGAGACCACCCGACCCCCTAGACCCTATAGATACCTATCTCTTCACGCATAAATGGCTGAAACGATTGAGCTAAAATTTGGTATTCTATACCTACGTAGCTTAGATCCTGAAATAATACTTAAGCTACCTACTTTTTATGTGGTAAAACCACAGACTGGACATTTACAATAAAAAAATGTCTACGAGCCGAGCCTATCTTGTGTCCATAATTTTGCACCAATTATAATTTAATCCTAAAAATGGTTCAAATGTCATTATAATCTTCGTGTAAAGTTTTTTCAGCATTTCCACGTCAAAGAAAGTGACAACAATAGGCACCTACCGATATTTACAAACTCATTATTCAAGCCAACCGCCACTTGTCGACTACTTTCTAAATGATTACTTAGCGTTAGTCACTATAGTAACAGGCAGAGGCGGATCCAGGATTATCGTTTGGGGGTTGAGTGGGACGACGCTCTCTGTCGCATTGTCCAATTCTCTAACAAAATGTCAAAATCACTTGATAAATGAGAATTTGATTCCGCGTCGGAACATTGCATTGGTACGAATTGGGGAGCGGGATTTAGCATAATATGAATTTAAAAGAACTACAAAAAAAAAATCTTTCAAACTCTGAACCTCACTGATTAAGGAACGTTTTCGTCGGTCTAATATATGTATTTTCTTCTTCTTTGTGGCTTCACTCTTAACAGAGTGAGAGAGGTCGTTACGACGTCTATATAATATATAATATTATGTATCTACGAGTACATATAAAAAAATATAGAAAGTTTTTTTTTTTTTTTTTTTATAGAAGACTAATCAAGCGTTTGACTGCAATCTCACGTGTTGGTAAGTGACGATGCAGTCGAAGTTGTAGCACGCTTGTTTAGTATAATCTATTCACTCTTGATTTGAACAAACCCACGTTATAGCATTCGGGAAACACTGAGAGTGGTAGCGAGTTCCATAACTTCGCCGTTCTCATAATGAAAGACGATGCGAAAGACGAAAGTTTTTGGATTATGACTATAAAAAGGCGCGGGAAAGCTTTTGGGAGGCGCTTGCTGTGATATGGATAAAACTTGGTGGAAGAAATAGGTATCCCCTCCTAATTTCCTTGCATCCGGCTCTGGTAACAAGTCCTAGGCAATAATGGTAAAGTTGGCGCAGTCTGCGTGTAATTCCATCTGCCAAACTCGTGTAAACATTGCGTAATAACTGAACATTTAATGGAAATCTATTTTTATTTACCTTTACCCTTTACCATTACTCATTACCCTTTATATGTGTAGGGATATTATTCGATTACATACAAAAATATCAAACGTAATAAAATTGTATTTCAATTTATCCCACCGTTTAGTTTGCCACCATTTACGGGCGCATTGTCACTCATGCGAGCTCGTGGTCAAAGCCTAACCTATAATTAATTAATGAATTACAAAAAAAAAAGTAAAAATCCCCAAAAATAATTTGACCAAGATAACATTTTGAAAAATTCTACGAATCTTACTAATATTATAAACATGAAAGTTTGTAAGAATGTATGGATGTCTGGATGTATGTTTGTTACTCTTTCACGCCTAAACGGGTGGACCGATTGAGCTGAAATTTTGTATAGAGATAGCTTAGACCTTGGAATAACACATAGGCTATACAGCGGGTAAAACCGCTGGGCGCAGCTAGTATAATTATTTTTATTTTAAAAAATATATCCGACGTATCGTGCGTGCATGAGGGTCGCGCGCTATGTTAGACCCTTAAATCTTTCAAATGATTACAAATAAATAAAACAAATAATATTTAAATTTAACCTTTTAAAGCAATCTAGACTAGCGTAGATTCAACGTTAGGTAGTTGATTCCCTTCGAAAAAATCTAAAAGTATTTAAGGTTAATGTATTTCAGGGAACTATAGAACTCTGCCCACTCAAGGCCCAGAAAACATTTTACCCTCCTACGCCAATAAACCTTCTGATAACTAAAATATCCATTAGTTTGTCTAACGTTTTGTTTCTAGTTATAAAAACTTTTCAATAGCTTACAAATCTACTAAGGCTGGCCTCATATTAGAGCGTAAACGCACATGCGATTATTATGTGATCAACATTGATCGGCTACACCTAAGATTAGCCGGCTAAACCTAGGTGTAGCCGCACTTTGGGCTTTATGCGCAAGTTTTTAGTGGGATTCTCCGCCGCGTCCATCTTCGACGTGGGAGTCCCACATACCGCCCTGTGTTCCCCGGCGAGTGACGATGCGTAATACACGTTTTGTGAGCTAAAAACGATCACAGTTTTATAAAAAAACGTTTTTTTTATTAGGTACCGTGAAGCCGTGATGTCACCACAAGGGTACTTACCAGCGGAAGACCAGCGGCGTAGGTTATACTAGACCTACACAATGCTGAGCTGGCACCTTCTTGCGACAAATCAAGTTTTTTATCTTTTATATAATTTTTGACAGTTTCACCTGCCCCACCAGTGGGGCGGATAGTGGGGCACGCGGGAACTACCCAATTGTAAGTTTCTTTTTCTCTTTGGTTTGTATGCAATTTTTTTTTCTTTCTTTCAAGAAAAATCAATATGTGGTAAGCCCAAAACTAAACCTAGGTGATTATAAAAACCTATCTGTAATCTTGATAGAAATAGGTGAACATTTTACGGGTGTCATAAAACTACTTACCATAGTTCGTTTTTAATTCTTATCGGAACAGCAGTTATTACATTCCTCGATAAGTTTCTGTGATTACCCTGCGTCCTGCATGTTAAGAATTAGTAAGTACATTATAAATTATATACTTAGGTACATATTTTTGGCTATATCGCGCTTATATTTACATAAAAACTTAAAAAATATTGTGTCGCAGCGCAAACAATCAATTATTGCCGATATATCGACCACTTATCATATCTACATATGTGAAATATTTACCTACAGTACCTATACCGACACCTACATATTATATTATCTAATATATAAAATTCTCGTGTCACAGTTTTCGTTGCCATACTCCTCCGAAACGGCTTGACCGATTTTGATGAAATTTTTTGTGCTTATCCGGTATCTATGAGAATCGACCAACATCTATTTTTCATCCCCCTAAATGTTAGGGGTAGTCCACCCCTAATTTTTATTTTTTAGCCAAATTTTTTAATTTCTATTTTTTTATGATACAACATACAAAAATACATACAAACGTCAATTTTCACCCTTCTACGATCAACCCTTATTTTTTAATAGCCATTTTAGTAATTTAATCATTTTTCCTCTCCGGTCGAAAACTGATCAATCGTCATTTAATTAGTTATTTATTATTAAAATCTATAAGAACAACTTAAATGTTAGGGGTAGTCCACCCCTAAATTTTTATTTTTATTTTTTAAACAAAATTTTTAATTTCTATTTTTTTTTTGATACAACATACAAAAATACATACAATCCTCAATTTTCACCCTTCTACGATCAACACTTATTTTTTAATAGCCATTTTAGTAATTTAATTATTTTTCCTCTCCGGTCGAAAACTGATCAATCGTCATTTAATTAGTTATTTATTATTAAATTATTATTTATTTATATTTTTTTATTTATTATTATTTATTTATAATTATTTATATGGCAAAACAACGTTTGCCGGGTAAGCTAGTTATATATATAATACAATTTATGTCATTAGTCTGCGTTATATTCGAGTCTTGAAAGAACTTTGGGACATTTTGTGATTGCGAAAAATAAAAAAAGTACCTACATTCATGGTTCTTACAATAAGTTTTGGAGGTTGTCTTCTATCATGCAGTCCTGACTATGTATTGTTATTGATATAATATATTTATTATATCAAAGTGCGATAAAACTCGTATTGTACAAAACGTGCGGCTCGATATAGTACCTCGACGTGACGAAAGAGATTTGTCGAGTGGCGCGATAACTGACCGTCGAAATATGATTCATCGATAATATATTATGTTTGCTCTCGTTTACTAACGTATAATGTTCATAGGCGGATTTAGAGGGGGCAGGGGGCCAAGGTCACAAAATAGTCAAGATTATATTTTTTTCTCGGCGCTCGCAGCAAGCTGCTCGCGCACTTATTATTAAGAATATTTGAATTTTCTAACTGTTCAGAGCGAGCTAAACACAGTAATAAAATTATACATTTCGTAGTAAAAATTATAATATTTTTGCCCGTCTGCACCTTGCCTGGATCCGCCCTTGTATGTGTTGTGTATAATATCATAATAAGTATATAATATGTATTTGTCGCATCCGCGAGCATCGAGATATCCGCGAGTCGTACGTTCGCCTTGTACTCTGTATGGCAAGTTTTTCGTTTGGACGCTACTGTGTTTTTCTTTGATAAAGAATTGTATTTCGGAAGGCACGTAGGTATAATACTGTCTATCCCAGCTGTTTCCTATAAGATATGTAATCTACTTGCTGCGCCCAGCGGTTTTACCCGCTGCCCGCTGTACTGTATGTAGTCAGTAGTCTATACAATACAATTACTCTTTATTGTGACCATAAATACATAATGCCTATGTTTTTCCCTAAACTATCTCTATACTATATAGACCGGCAAAAAGAATTTCCCAGTTTGGTACACTAAAGAGTTAAAACGAATGTTGAAAGAAAAGTATAAATATCATATTAGATTGAAAAAATACAGTAATCCACTTGATATAGCTATTTTCGAAGAATTACGAGATAGTTGCGAAACATTACAAAAAATCTGTTACACTAATTACATAAAATTGATAGAAGGAGCAGTCGTGAAAAACCCAAAACTGTTTTGGTCTTTTATTAAAAGTAAAAGAAAAAATAACGGCAGTTACCCATCCCAAATGCAGTTTGCTGATAAATCTGCAACATCAGGGGAAGACATTTGCAATTTGTTTGCAGAAAACTTTACAAATGTTTATAACAATGCAGACAAAAATTCAACCACAATCATAGAACATAAAGAATCCGTTACTTCGACTTCTCTTTGCAGTATAACTTTTAGTGAAAATGAAATTATGGCAGTATTAAAATCTCTAGACGAAAAAAAAGGAGCTGGTAGTGATGGCATACCACCAATTTTTATTAAAAGATGTGCAGCGGCCTTGTCAAATCCACTTAAACAGATATATAACAGATCTATTAAAGAAGGCCTATTTCCAGAAAAGTGGAAAGAAGCATTAGTAATTCCTATATTCAAATCAGGTAACAAAACCCAAATCTGTAATTATAGACCTATTTCAATTTTAATACTATTTGGCAAGATTCTCGAAAAACTAGTTTCACAACGTCTTTCCTGGCATCTGAAGCCATATATAACAGATTTCCAGCACGGTTTTGTTAAAAATCGCTCAACAGTAACTAACTTACTATGTTACACATCAGATTTGTGTGAATCAGTAGACGGGCGTATAACTGTAGACGCTATATATACAGATTTCAGCAAGGCTTTTGACAAGGTTGACCATAATATTTTAATAAATAAAATGTCTTATCTAGGAATCTCAGGAGTTCTATTGCAGTGGTTCCATTCTTACTTGACAAATAGATCTTCCAAAGTAGCAGTCAGTGGATTCTATTCAAATCCCTACATAGCTACTACCGGTGTACCACAAGGTTCACATTTAGGTCCAATACTATTTAATATGTTCATCAATGACATCACGTCATGTTTCCTTAACTCTAAAATATATCTTTTCGCAGATGACTTAAAAATTATGAAACCCATTAAAACAACCAACGATACAGTATTTTTACAGGAGGATTTGGATAGACTTACTGCATGGTGTGTGACAAACAAAATGTCTCTCAATATTACTAAATGCCATCACATACATTTTTCTCGGAATAAAGTAACGAATGTAAGTAAATATTTTTTAAATGGACAAGAATTAAACAGTTTACAGGAAGTACGAGATTTAGGAGTATTATTTGATAATAAATTAAAATTTGACAAACACATATTAAACACGGTATCTAAAGGCTTAAAGATATTAGGTTTTGTTTTAAGAAATAGTAAGGATTTTAAATCTTCAAAAACAAAAATCAAACTCTTCGAGACATTAGTTCGTCCAATTATGGAATATTGCAATACAATCTGGAATCCGTACTACGATGTTTATAACAAACGTATAGAGATCGTCCAAAAACGCTTTCTTTACCACCTCGCATACGCTGACCATCTAGCGAAAAAAATATCCAGCTATAAATCCCGTCTCAAATACTACAATATGACATCTCTCTCAGATCGCCGGAAAATCACAGACATGAATAACTTATATAAAATTTTCAATGGGATTATAGACTGCAATGAGTTAACTAATCTTCTTCAAATAAACACTCCTCCTCGACTGCCAAGAAAAAAAGTCTACAACATATTTAACGTGCCATTTTCAAAAACTAACCTTGGTTACAACTCTCCTATGTCACGTCTTTGCAGAAATTATAATTCTTTCTCCAAAAATTACGACATAGATATTACTGATTCATCATCCAAATTTAAATTATCAATAAAACAAGCATTATATAATATACAAATAGACTAGATGTAAGACTTAATTTCCACATATTAATTAATTAATATGTAAATCTAATGATATATAATTCTATTTCATTTAATTTTTTTCATTTTTTGTTGTGTTTAAGAAAAACATGTTTTGTTTCAAATTTTAATTTTAATTGTATTCATTGTCATAATTTTAAATTTTAATCTTCAATATTTCCTTAATATTTGTTCCTATGTTTCTACTTTTTACCTTATTGACTGATTTTTAATTACCAATATTATATTAAGAAAATAATATAAACAGTTTAGTTGTGCATGCTGTGGCACCCTATAAATGCAGGAACACACTTGTATGATCTCATAGTCTTAAGTATGTAAATCTATGTGTATTCTGTGTTGGGTGTCCTAATTATATAAATAAAATAAAAAATAAAATAAAATACCAAATTTTAGCTCAATCGGTCCACCCGTTTAGGCGTGAAAGAGTAACAAACATACATCCAGACCAGATCCATACATTCTTACAAACTTTCACTTTTATAAGTAGGTAATATTAGTAAGATGCTGTCGTTAGTTAGATCATATTGATGACCTGAAACAAATGACCTAATATAACCTACATGTCATTTGTTCAGCCACACAACTTATTTCCCTAATTCGTTGCACACAACCAATGAATTGTGATTTGAAGCTGCGCTGACAGAGTAAGCACATTTTTATTCGGTAGAAATATATAATGCCCAAGGATAAATAGCTTGTAAATACTGTGGCAGGAAAATTACGCATGACGCGATATAGGGTAGGATAATTCATGGAATTAAACTAGGTAGGTATATGTATATATATTGGTTTTAGTTATGTAGCCCAAATTATTATGTGCAATTTTATGATTAGGATCGTGGTAAAACCCGTTCCAACTTACGATTTTACTTACCACGACATTTCCCAATATTCTGACATTCGACTGTGTTCCGGCATTGTGTTCAGTGAAGCCAGTTGGGGATTCATTCCACCTTCTACGTGGCTTTTCCATGCTTATTTTAATACAACCTTCTTTTACATTCTCAAAAAATCTTTTCCTTTCCTCCTTTCCATCCTTTTTTAAGGGATACTTAATGCTTATGTCCTAAACCTATCCCCCTATCACAGAATAAAGACAAACCCCTATCAATGCTACTTTTGTCCAGAAACCTATCATTTTGTCTTTTGTTTAAAACTTACACTTTTCATGTTAAACTACTGAACCGATTGTGCTTAAATTTGGTATATTATATAGGTTTAAGCTTATCCCCTGTAACAACACATGGCTTCTTTCCAGCGGGTAAGACCGCTGGGCACATCTAGTTTAAATGTATTTTAAGTAGACTAGTCCTTGTGTGTCTAGTCCTTCTAGCGCCCCCAATGACCTAGATGCGTATTTAAAGCTGTAAGTTTTCTCACGGGCCGTCCTTCGCGGCACTTTTGTTTGTCGGACAATAAGTTTGTGACGAACAACTGTACCTTTTTACAAGCTTTTATTTACTTTCACCTGTCTGTTGTCTGTCTGTCTGTCTGTCTGTCTGTCTGTAATCAAATCTTGCAAGTTTGATTTGACCCACTTCCCGGTTTCCAATTGAGCTGAAAATTTGCATGCGTGTGTAAATCGGATGACAATGCAATATTATTATGACATGGAGCTGATCTGATGATGGAGCTGGAAGGTGGCTATAGGAACTCTGTCATTAAACAACACAACCCCATCGAGTTTGGGCTCATTTGATTCGTCTTGACGAGTACTATATGATGCAAGATGGTAATGATAATTAAAGCTTGTTTTTAAAAAGTATTTTTAAAATTTCACTTGTTACAAGCTTTTATTTACTTTCACCTGTCTGTTGTCTGTCTGTCTGTCTGTAATCAAATCTTGCAAGTAAAATTTGAGCCACTTTCCGGTTTCCTATTGAGCTGAAATTTTACATGCATGTGTAAATCGGATGAAAATGCATTATTATTACGACATGGAGCTGGGAGGTGGCCATAGGAACTCCGTAATTAAACGACGTAAACCCATCGAGCTTAGGCTTATTTTATTCGTCTTGACGAGTAGTTACTTTGGTGCTAGTTGGTACAAATAATAATAAAAGCTTGTTTTAAAAAAGTTATTTATAAGTAGAAACGTTTTCATCAAGCTGTGAGGGTACAGTGTGTTTGGAGCACTTGGATTTACTGTACATTGGCGTGTGGCCGATCTGTGGTTAACATCCCGCCTTCTAGATTTAGTCTGCTACCATCTTACGGCCGCATCGTCGTTTATAACATCACGAGAGATTGTGGTCAAAGGCTAAATAAAAACTAACTAGGTATCTTACTAACATTATAAACGTGAACGTTTGTAAGAATATATGTATGTGTATGGATGTCTGTATATTATGTTTGTTACTATATCACGCCAAAGCGGTTAAATTGATTGAGCTGAATTTTGGTATAGAGAAAGCTTTGAAACTTTTTTTTTTGACCCAGGAAAAATGCGTTACGCATCATCACCCCACGCCGGGGGGCGCGGGGCGGTATGTGGGACTCCCCCGCCAAAGCACATAGGCTACAGTATACCTACAGCGGGTAAAACCCAGTGTTGCCAGTGCCCTATCTTCAAAAGTAACGCATACAGGTTCGAAAAGTAACGCATTTACAATAAAAGTAACGCATTTCAAGAAAAAAAAACGATTTTTAATCACAGAAGTAATACAACTAGAAGTAGCCACTTTATGTGATGGCAATAGGAAAAATTCTGTGTGAAGAAAAAGGAGAACCTATTTTTTTCCGTCCCTTTCAGCGTGGCCGGTTTATGTTGTTTGTCAAACTGCTTCACTTTGACAATAATACTTATGTATTTCGTTTTTTTTGAAAATTTTAAAGCCATTTGAGACAATAAAATGTTATTCAACTAGTTTATGACCTAAAATATCAATATATCGCGTATTTTCATAAAATAATGAAAATCCGTAAGCTGTTTTTTGTCTCACAGGTGGCCACGATGATGTGACCCTCCTGTTTTTAATACAATTTATATAAAATGTAATATACTTACTCAATTTAAATAAAGGTACTTATACTTTTGTATTCATTAGATTTCAGTAGGTAATTATATTATTTCCTCATGTTTGAACTGGCATAATAAGTATTTTAATAAGCAGTTGTAATTTTGCATACAAAAATATATATAAATATATTTAGTCTTATGGCTCGTCCACATATACCGGCCAATGACTCGCCGAGTCGTTGGTCCTGTGGCTCGTCCACATATACTGTCCAATGGTTTGCCGAGAATAGAATCTTTACCCCAAAAAGTAACGCAAAAGTAACATTTTAGGACAAGTAACGTGAAAGTAACGCAAAGGGTCAAAAAGTAACGCAAAATGTTACAAAAGTAACGCACTGGCAACGCTGGTAAAACCGCTGGGCGCAGCTAGTATTAGGTATATACTCGTGTTCTCTTCTGCTGCAGTATTATTTGCTTGATTTTTTCTCAATAAAGGCATTTGCCACAGTAAAAAGCTGACAGTACCTTCAGGATGGGATTCTGGGATAGAAGGCTTATCTTGTCCTTTTCTCAAATCCTTGTAGCAGTGACGGACTTAGGGTTTTTGTTTTGGGGTTGACCTCGACAGGCGTGTAGAATAAAATAGAATTACTCGTGTATTTGTTTCAAGCTCCGTGGTTTATAGATTTGGTTGAATTTTGGCATTAAAAACAGATTTAGTTTTGTCCAAAAATGAACTAATCATTATGACGTAAAAGTTTAAGCTTGCTTGATGCTTTTGTGTTCGTTTATGGTAATAAAAATATTTGTACTACATAATTTGTATTTGATGGAGTCGGGAAGCCAAAGTTGGATTTTTTATCTATGATAACAAACCATAACTAGAAAAGGTCCCCAATTTCACTCTGGCTTCACTTCTTCTTTATCTTCCTGCCCTTATCCCACACTAGGTAGGGTCGGCACAACACGTTTTTCTCCTCCATTGTGCTCTATCATCCGTCATATCTGCATCCACTCCCCTAGCACTCTGGCTTCGCTAAACATCAATATTGCCTCCACCTTTACTGAGCCTTTGATAGGTACCTACCTCATCATCATCATCATCCACAGCCTTCTATATCCCACTGCTGGGCATATCCCTCCTTCATGTTATGCCAAATCCGTCCCTTGCCTACTTTTCCAAATTTTCCTTTTATTAAATTATATTCCACTAAACAGTTGGCGTCAATAAACTCCTTTTGATAAGATTTCAGATAAGAACAGTTAACACAAATTGTAGACGATTTAATATTAATTTTTACGTGATAAAGTAGTTTTTGTGATAAGTAATGGCCTTCTTGAATGTTGAGCGTTGACATGCTTGTTAGTTGCAGCTGCTGTTTTGTTCTGTTTTACTTGTTGATAACACCTATTTTATTAAGTAGTTATTGAGTTTATTTCAACACACATTAGTGTTTCTCATATTTATTACACTGTTAAAGATAGATAAGACTATTAACTTTATTGAAACAGAAAAATGTACAAAAAACTAAAACACATACATATACATAGGTAGGATACAAGACGAGGTACCTACAATAATATGAGAGTTACAATTGACGATCTTATTGCTAACAGCGATCTCTTCCAGACAACAGTGCCGGAAGAGGAGAACATATTATTATGTTATAATATATTATGTAGTATAATATATAATATGTTTGAAATTATTTCCAGTTTTCTATCATAAATAACAACGAAGCAGTTCGAAATTTAAGAAAAATACTAAATACATATTATATAAATGTAATTCAAAAACTCCTTTGTGACATTGTAATGATTCATTGCTTCGAATAAATTATAATGAGTTTTGGCGGCAAGCCTTGATCATATCATTAGCTCCACGTCTTTTGCTTAATAATCGTGTAGAATTTGATTGTTAGCGTGTAATAATGGTGGAATATTGCGTGTTAAGTGTTTTTGAATGTGCACAGATGTAGGCAAGTGATATGGTGCTGAAATATGAATTTTGGTGCCCCCTCCAAAACTCCTCCGAACTTTCAGTAAAATTCCACCCATTTTACTGGAAGACTCACGTGACTAGACGAGCTATTAAGCTCACTCTGACTCTGACCTGACTAACTAACTTATTACTTAAAAAATAACATTTAACTTGACACTGGCAAAACACGAAAGTGGAGACCATAATTTAATATCCCGTGAACATTCACGAATTTTACTCGACACTGGCAAAATGCAAATGTTGCCATATTATTAAAAAAAAAAAAAAAAATTATAATTTTATTCGTAGAGATTAGATAATTATTATCAGAGTCGTGCCACACCTTCCGATCCTGTGCGAGTCTCATCCAGAATACAGTTACATGTCCGTGTAAATGCTTACTAAACGATATATTTCTCTGTGTTTGTGAATAAAGTATTCCGTATTTCCCACATTACTTGCTCGGTATGATAAAGGCATTGTAGGTAGTTACTAGGTACTAGGTACTTATGACTGGGCGCTGCGTCGTGATGACGTCAGAGGCAAGCTGTGACTCAGAAGCGCTATTGTCACTTAGAGACTATCGGCATTTGTACCTACTTGTATTTACAGTGTATTTGAGTGGCGCTAGTGTCTGTGTGGAAAGACATTTAGTTAGTGGATTAGAATATAATAGAAATCTTTATTATTTATTCAACACCATAAATACAGTAGAATAAGCTTAATAAATTAAATACATCAGAAAAAAAGTGTTACAATTGGCAGTCCCATCCCTAATAGTGAACTCTTCTCTCCTTCTTTTTTAGTGGATTAGTTCATAATACCTATTATATATGTTTTTGCCACATTATTAAGGTCCTTTTCCACCAGAAATGTGCTATGCAGCTATGCTACGAAACTATGCAAGGGCGGATCCAGGATTTGGTCCTGGGCCAAGGTGTGGACGGGCAAAAATATTATAATTTTTACTACGAAAAGTGTGTTTAGCTCGCTCATATACAAGAGAGATATATACCGCGCTTAGGTCATTTTTTGTATGAAAACAAAGTCACCAAAACATGGTGGGGTGCGGGGGATGGGTGGCTAGATTTGATTGGCTCGTTCAAGGTGACGTCACAGTTACGCCACAGATTAGGTAATAGTTAGAGGCATAACATGACTTTCTAGTGATGTGGTAAAGTCGCTATATCGTATCGATAAGAAAATATAAGTTACTGTTATTCTTAAGTTTAATGAGAAAGTTCGTTGCATTGTATACGAGAGATATTTTAATATAACTTCAATTATTGTTTTATTATAGCTTAAATGTTTTCTCATCTCTATTACCTCCCAAAGTACCCGAATAAACATTTTATATGGTTTCACTAAAATATAAATAGGTCCATCGCTCGCATAAAATTTTTAGTCCTAATTTTAAAAAATTATGCGTGCGAATACGCACCCTATAAGAATAAACAATAAATGTTAGATAGCGAATTATTTGTTTTTAAATTAGTAACAAATTTAACATTATGTATTTTAAAAGCTTCGTTACACTTCTCTTATTAAAAGCTTCATAATAACCATTCATGAATTAAATACCAGTAACCCTGTATAATATTAAACCCCGATAATTTTGGTACCTTAATATACCTAATACCTACCTACTTCAAAAATTTCAATAACATTTTTGTCGATAAAATTTGTGGTGTAAATTTAAATTTGTGTCTTATCACTAGTTTATCCGGGCGTAAGAGAGAACGAGATAATGTTATACAAATTTACCAAGAAAGAATGAGACGAAAAGAAACTTGGCCATTTTTATATTGCATTTTATGTTAAACATTTTTCAATGATTATTATCGGAATAATAACTTGCCTGTGTAATAAGATTTCGTCCTTTGCGTAACTGAATGTAGCGCTAGTCTTTCCGCGCCTTTTTATTGAACAATACGGCATTTTTATTAATTATTTTTCATTAAGTATGTGAATGTCACGCTGTCAATGTCGGTGTAAAGGAGCGGGAAGACGGGAGACCAAGTGACAACACCGAGTGGCATGCAAAGACTGATTTATTTCCAACTACCCTACATACATTATAATCTGATTATATTAATCCTAATCTACCTACAGTCGGCCGTGGAATGAACACGAAAAAGAGGCGGAGCTACGAGCTTATGTTGATTCAGGCATATGACTTGGCGACTGTTACCTCATTTTAGCTTCCATCTCTAGCTTTATGATCTGTGAGCTCGCTCTAAACAGTTAGAAAGTTCAAAATCCTTAATAATAAAAAATGAGAAAAAAAAAATATTCTTGACCATGAAATATGTGCAAAATTCGTTACTCCTCAATACTTCTGGGGGGGCCTTGGCCCCCTGCCCCCCCCCCCCCCCCCCCCCTAAATCCGCCTATGAAACTATGTGACCGAATGACATTTCTGGTGGAAAGGCACGCGGCACGCCCAAGGTCAAAAATTTTTTTTTTGATTCATAATTTCACATAATTAATAATTACTTAGTTAAATATTTATTTTACCTATGTATCTAATAAATAAAATAGAATCTTATAAGATATTAAATTTAGTTCCGCTTATTTGCCGTGGGCCGTGGGATTTTTTTCGTGTAAAGCACTCTACGTTTCTATCTAATACTAGCTTACCCGGCAAACGTTGTTTTGCCATATAAATAATTTCCTAGTAATTTCTAGTGTAGACAAAAAATAGCTTACTTATTGGAAGTATGTATGTATTTTAGAATGTGTATATCGTATGTATGTAAGAATGTGGTATATGCGTGAAATAAGCATTATTTTATGGAAAAATTTTTCAAACAAAAGTAAAAAATTAAATTTTATGAAAACATTGTCTCTTATAATTTTTTCATACAACCAATATTGGAAATATTGGCATTTCAAAATAAAGATTCATATGATTGATTTTTTGGAAACTATGAAAATCTTAATTGTTCAATTATCTTCGTATAAATTTCGAATATAATAAACTCATTTATTTCGGACAACATAAAAATCTTAAAAGGTAAAAACTTAAAAACTAAATACTTAAAAACTAATACTTAACTACAAAACTTAATCTAAATTAATTAAAAATTAATCTTGATTAAAATTGTTCAATTACATTTTTTAAATAAAATTAAATTAAAATTATATTTTTATAAGATCAACAACATTTTCGATATAAATAAAAAAAAATATACTTACAACACAAAATCCGTTTTTATTGAAAGCTCGTGTCACGTGTTGAGTACTTATGAGGTTATAAAATCACTTGATTAACTAATCGTGCAAAATACACTAAAAATTGATAATTTAATTATTATTGATACAATAGGAATGATTAAAAGTTAATATGAGAGTGACACTGAGATAGCAAAATAATAATTGTCAACGTTACTACTACACTTGATGCATAAACAATAATGATGGCCGACAACTGTGTAGGGAGTGAGAAAGAAAGGAGACCTGCTTCGTTCTCATCCCTACTCCGTGCTGTTTACTGGGTCAGAAGTGACACCTGTAAACATCTGGCGGGGATAACTAATTAAATGACGATTTATCAGTTTTCGACCGGAGAGGAAAAATGATTAAATTACTAAAATGGCTATTAAAAAATAAGGGTTAATTTTAGAAGGATGAAAATTGAGGATTGTATGTATTTTTGTATGATGTATCATAAAAAAATAGAAATTAAAAATTTTGTCTAAAAAATAAAAATAAAAAATTAGGGGTGGACTACCCCTAACATTTAGGGGGATGAAAAATAGATGTTGGCCGATTCTCATAGATACCGGATAAGCACAAAAAATTTCATCAAAATCGGTCAAGCCGTTTCGGAGGAGTATGGCAACGAAAACTGTGACACGAGAATTTTATATATTAGAAGATCTAAGGTCAAATTATCTCAAGCCTCTGCCTTATGTAGGTAAGTACAAAGACTTCCGCGACCCTCGTCGCAGCAAATCTCATAAGTTCCCTGAAGCCATTACCAGCGAGCAATCGGAAAAGATTCCGTGACATAGCACTACGTTAGCCGCTACAAATGGTAACAACGAATGAATAGGATAAAGGAACGGATGAGTAAGCTTCTAAATTCGCTAGAAATGCCTCCCTTCCCTCCTTCCATTCCTCACGTGCAAGGGCCATTGTTTGCCAGTTGGGACAAAAAGAGTCCAGTTCGTCCCGCCATGTCCGCCTGGGTCTGCCGCAGCGTCGTTTAACGGTGCTGGGCATCCACTGAGTGGTACGCTTGGCACATAGCTCGTCCCACATACGGCAGATGTGACCTGACCAGGTCCATTTTAAGCTAGCGGCTTTTTGACCAGCATCAGCTATTAGAGTTCTGGAGCGCAGTTCACTGTTTCTTACTCGGTCTGACAATATACATACCTCCAAAAACATAAATTGTAAAAAATACCAAGTCTCGCAACTCGCACAGTTCTTCTACCGTAAAAAGTTGTGAGATCCATGTTTTACCAAGTCGGTAAAATCTTTTGTGTTTTAAATTAATAGATCGACTTGGCCATCGCATGAAAACACAATGTATCTCTCAAGTAATATACCGACATAATAGTGCTCCTATACAGGATATATAGGATTACAAAGTTATTTATGCAGTTTATGTATCTCGAAAACTAGACCGAAATTGCATGTTATTTTAGTTTTCCTATGGTTTATACAATATAAACCATAAGATAATAAACTCTAAGTATGTTCCAAGTTTGAAGCTTCTATGTTTGCTAGAAGTGCCTTAGACTTTTGATGATCGCTCAGTGAGTGAGTGACAAAATTACAAAACTTTGACTAGTTATAATTCTCAAACTAATGGTTCAAATTGAATGAAATTTGGAATAAATCGAGTTTATACAATGCATACTCGGTTGTTAAAAATTAAAGCTTCTAGTTCTATCCGCAACGAAGTTATAGGGGGTCGAAAATGGTCTGAACTGCTTCCAGAAAAGGATGGTACGCCGTGCCGCTTTATTTGCTCGACTTGGCAGATACATACTTAGTGATCTCTTTTTCAATTAAACCAACGCCTTAAAACTGTCCATTATAAAACCATTGTATAAGAAAGAAAATAAAGAAATGATGCAGTATTATAGACAAATAGCCCTTATTCCAATTCTTTCGAAAATATTTGAAAAGTACATAAACCTATAGTCGGGCCGGCCTAAAAGGCCACATTTGACACATCATCAAAATTCCCTTACAGGGTGATCTAAAAATTTTACTTATTTTTTCTGTAAATAATATATGTCAACACTTAGCTGAACAATAAATAATATGACAACACTTAGCTGAACACTGAAAACTATACTCGAATTCACAATTAACAATTTACGCATTACCATTTAAATTTCTACCATTTGGTAGATTTTTTGCCTACCATTTAACTTATTACCAAATTCTTATATCATAATTTCTGCCAAAACTACCATTAAATTATTCTACCAAAAACTACCATTGAAATTTTTAGCAAAATCTACTATTCTTTTTTTATCATTTAGTTGATTTTTTACCATAAAAAATCTATCAAAAACTACTATTAATTTTCTACCATTTGGTAGATATTTCTATCATTAAAAATTCTACCAAAAACTACTAAGTAGATTTTTCTACTGTGCATTTTTGAAAACTAACGTGAGAGTTATCCATATTACTATGTAAACAAAACGACTAAAAACTCACGGAAATAATGGTCGGAGCTAGGCTCGATTCTGAGTTTCGGACAATTACGATGTCCTTCATCAGGAGCTCACGCATTTTTCTACCATAAAAAAGTCTACCAAAAACTACAATTGAAATTTCTACCAGAAGAAACGTAAAGAAGGAACAAACATACTCACACACACACACACACACACGCACGCACGCACGCACGCACGCACGCACGCACGCACGCAAACACGCACGCACGCACGCACGCACGCACGCACGCACACACACACACACACACACACACACACACACACACACATTATTAAAAAAATTTAAAGTCTTCAACGGTGTCAATTTCGGATAAGCCGATGGTATAGATTTTATTCCTTATATAAAACAACGGTTTTTGTGGCATTATGTTTAACCAAAAAAAACTAAAAATAAAAAATACTCAATTTTTGTTTCAAGTCATTGTTGTGTTTATTTTTAAACCATAAAGAATATGTTATACACATAGCTTAGAACATTGCCGAGTAATATTATTAATCTTATAAACG
Source organism: Hemithea aestivaria (assembly GCA_947507615.1). NCBI lineage: Eukaryota > Metazoa > Arthropoda > Insecta > Lepidoptera > Geometridae > Hemithea > Hemithea aestivaria. Next base: position 14,895,007 of record OX382344.1, read on the forward strand.
AAAAAATAAACAAACTTCATTAATCCGTTCGGCTACGATGGCACAGACAGATACACAAACAGACAGACAAACAAACACGTCAAACTTATAACACCCCACCTTTCTTGCGTTGGGGGTTAAAAACATTAGATGAATAAATAGGACATCCTATACAAGGTCACGTCAATCAGTTTTTGTTTTTAAAACAATAAGGATGCTACCCAATAAAATCGCGAAATCGAAATTTGAAATGTAGAATCGAATGCAATTATAACTTGGATTGAATATTTGATCATAAATAAATAACTATATTGCGATTAAAATAAAATATGTTGTTAATATTGTGATTATATTATAGTAAAATATAATGTAATTAAAATAAAATTGTGTAATGTATAGAGAATAAACATATTTTTTATTACAGGTTTTTTTATAACTCGTGAGATGTTTCTGGCAAAACTAGCCCATGACGCCATTACATGTTTACAAAAAAAACCTATTAGAATTAAAATTAATTAGACTTTATGAATGTTTTCATAAAACTGTATTCGATTCCAACGTGTTTGAAGATCGTATCGATTCATATCCTGTAATCGAAATAAACAAACAATGTCCCAACACTTGTTTGCTATGACTGACATCTGTCAAATGTGGCCTTTTAGGCCGGCCCGACTATACAGCTATATAAATATATCGAAAAATTTAATATTCTTTGTGACGAACAAAAAGGATTCAGACAAAATAAGTCTATAAATATGGCAATATATGATTTCTATAAGATTGTTATGGCTAAGGTTGATATTAGATGCCCCGTTAGTGCTATTTATTGCGACATGACGCAAGCATTTGATTATGTTGATCATTCTATTTTGATTAATAAGCTAGAGGCATATGGAATCAGAGGCAACGTTTTAGAACTCATAAAATCCTATCTAAATGGTCGTTCTCAAGTGACCGAGATATCCAGGATTAATGTCACTACAAAAAAAGAAGTAAGATATTGCTCAATAGAGCGTTCTGTTCAATACGGCGTACCTCAGGGCAGCGTGCTAGGCCCGTTGCTTTTTATACTTTATATAAATGATTTACCAAAAATAACAAATCACCCAATGTCATTATTTGCTGATGATAGCACAGTCACAATCTCTTGTGAATCAAGAGAGACGTATGAAAATGACATAAATCTATCCCTGACTAACATAATACAATGGCTAGATAACAATAATTTAAAAATAAACATTGAAAAAAACTAAAATAATGCACTTCAGTCAAAGACAACAAATGGTAGGTATAAATGTACATTACAAAAACAAAATTGTACCTATAGAAACAGTTGAGACCGCTAAATTTTTAGGGTTAACAATAGATAGACAACTTAACTGGCAATCTCACATAAACCATCTTTGTAAAAAAGTAAGCAGCGCATCATATGCGCTTTTTAAACTAGCCCCTGTAGTAAACGTTGATGCATTATTGACTGCTTATCACGGACTAGCGGGATCTATCCTGCGTAATGGAATTATTTTTTGGGGTAACTCAACAGACGTACATGTAGCATTTAAAGCACAAAAACGTTGCATTCGCGCTATGTTTAAATTACACTCAACAGACAGTTGCAAACCTTATTTTTTACGGCATCAAATTCTAACACTTCCATCACTATATATTTTTGAGGTCTCAATGTTTGTCAGAACTAACTCCCACTTGTTCCCGTTGATGTCAGAGGTGGACAAAAGAATCAGGCGCGTAGATTACTGTCGTATTCATCCGTCAAGAACAGCACTCGCACACAAAAGTATCCTCTGTATGGCCCCAAAGATATATAATAAGATTCCCAAAGAAATAAAAAACTTGACATGTACACTATTTAAAAAGAAATTAAAAGCAATGTTACTAAATAAATCTTATTATAGCATTACCGAATATCTTGACGAAAAATTTTGACTCTTTAATTATATTTTCATTTTGACTAAATACTTTATTTTTTGACATTATTCATTTGATTTCTTTTTTATTTTACTCTTGACATGCATGATTTTATTGATTTGAATTTAAATTGAATTTAATATTTGTTATTTACTTTTGTTATTTCATTTAATTATTTTATTATGATTTAATTTTAGTTTGGCATGCATATCAATAATAATTTAATATTTGTATGTCAGCGGTGCTGGCCAGACATGCTGTACTAACAACCATAACATAACATCTCTATGTAACTATGTTTGATACAAATAAAACTACTTTACTTTACTTTACAATTGCTCGCTCGGGCGGCTTCGTTGTAAATGTCCCTTTTGTTAAATATCCATTTACCACAATGTTCCCTTCGCAAAAGGTTCCCTTAAAAAATGCCCATCTACCATAAATGTCCCCTTTTCAAAACATCTTCTTCGCAAATTGTCCTCTATATACGCAAATGTACCTCTTCGCAAAAGGTACCTGTCGCAAAAGATCTTTTTAGCATAATGACCCCTTTGCGAATTGTCCTCTTCGTAAAATATCCTCTTCGCAAAATGTCACTTTCGCAAAACACATGGAATATAAATTTTATCAGCCGATCTAATCAGATAAACAACCAGTGCGTTGTGAGTTTGTGAGCGTTATTGTCCTTCTATCCTTGAATGGTTCCCACCATTTACAAATTGTAAGATAACAGTCTATTAATTATTATGTACTCATTTGCAAGTAGACGATCACATACTTATCTGGTACCTCTTGTTAGATTCTGATCTCCTGGTACCGACAGAAATAACTACACATTAAGTATGCAGATTTCTACAATGGAAAAATTTCAAATTATTACGATGTTCAGTGAGGCCAGTGGCTAGCTTCTGAACTGAGCTCTGGGCTGAAGAGTCAGAAGCGTTGCTGCAGTGCACCTAGAATTTTTACATCATTGTGGATTTCTGAGTAGCACTGATTATGGGCAGCGTTATCTCTTACCATCAGGAGAGCTTCTTGCTCGTCTTCTTACTTCTTTGCATTGATTTTGATTTTTGAATATCTTTATTTAATAAATCATCTAAAGCTAATACAAGCCAGCGCTTAAAACTAGTTTGTATCAATCACAACATTAATGGTTTTATAGGCTGACAGCGCCTTTAAAAAACTTTTAAAACAAGATGTTAATCTAATATAATTCTATTTAAATCATAGGTATGAAGGAAATCTTACACTGACATTGCGTACTAATAAGCTATTCATACACTTGTAGCATTGGGTTAAAGTTAGTTAGTTAACAATATTATTAATTCCGTGTCAAGTTAACACAAATACAAAGGGAACAGCTCAATAAATGTATCAATCATTACAAAGGAAACAATAAAATGTATGATGTAGGCATAGAAAGGTGTATAATAGAAGTACATCAACGAATGAAATGCTCCAAAGTCCAAAGGTCAGAATTATAAACAATATTTGTATTATTCTTAAATACGAAGTCCTAAGAGTCAATGAATAGTAGGGTAGATGGAAAAAAAGTTCAACAAAATAATAATTTACTTATTTTTTTTTTTTTTGAACGTCATGTCGAATATCAACAAAATGAAATGAAATTATTTAAATAAATTCATATCTATATAATAACTTTACAATTTTTACGTTTAATACAGATAGACACTGTCTAAACTAGTTTCGGCTACATTGAAGCACTTTTGAAAGCAATTCTCCACTAAACGGGTCCAACTTGATTCGCCACGCCGCACGCCACACCAGAGCGACGCTTGCGTATTTAAAGTTCCTGTGTGCGGCGGATTTAAATCTGTGGGGACAACAGCGGAGGCTCTTTGGTTGGCGCTGTGAGCGGCGCGGAGGGCAGAGACCATAGACGTGCCTCGGAGACTGCGCCACGCCGTCGACAGCGGATGACAACGTCATACAATATTTTGAATGTTTTTATATTTTTATTTGTTTTGCTTAATTTGTTTAGTTTTAAGTTGTAAATATCTTTTATCACGAATGTCGTTACCTGCAGGACCTCCCGGTATTGACACTAGTGATTTTGTGCAGTGCTCTCAGTGTACCCAACCCCGTTTCTTCAAAGGCCAGCGAGGACTGAGTGTGCACGTTGGCAAGGTCCATAAACAGTCTTGCCCAGCTGCACACTCGGCCCCCCCTGCCCCACATGATTCTACACTTTCGGTTGCTACAAATTTAAATCTTTCGGATCCTTTATATATAACTCTTGCAAAATTAAAAACATCTACTCCGTTGGTGAAACGAATACCAAGGGGTGCCCGGATTTTGGTCGCTCAAAATTTATCAGAAAAAATTAAAACGGTTTTGACCCAAAATTCTAGTGCTTCTTGGGAGCAGCTACTTAAATTTCCCTACGATGTTCTTCACGCCGACCTTAAACACACAAACAGTTCATTGACTTCGTCCATAAAAAACAACTGTTCATCAACCAATAATAGTGCTCAACATAATATTTCTTGTCCTAGTATTTCCCATAGCAGAGCTCGAACACATTTAAAAACACACAGTCATGACATATTTAAAAAAGTAGAGAATAAGGTCGGCGATGGAGACATCAAGGGCGCTGCACAACTTCTCTTTTCTTCGGATGTAATAGCCCCAGACACGCCTGAAACGTTGGCAGCACTAATAGAGAAGCATCCACCTTCTCATCCACCTCTTCCGCTGTCTCCAAATTCACAGTGTACCCTAACCGTTACTGGAAAAGAAGTTTTAGCTGCGGTAATGTCCTTTAAGAACGGTTCAGCCGGCGGTCTCGATGGTCTTACTCCGCAGCATATTAAAGATCTCATCTGCGGAGCTACCGGGGATGCCGGACGGACACTCTTGAATGACATTGCCGCCCTAATCAATCTTATGCTTTCAGGAAAGGTTTGCCCTGATGTAACAGCCATTCTGTACGGTGCAAACCTATGTGCTCTTAAAAAGAAGGATGGTGGAATAAGACCCATAGCCGTAGGTTGCACCTACCGAAGACTGGCGTCTAAGGTGTCTTGCAAACATATACTATCAAAATTATCGGACAGATTTCAACCAGTACAGCTAGGTTTTGGCAGCAAAGGCGGATGCGAAGCTGCAGTACACGCTCTGCGCTCCTATATCCACCAAAACCAAGGAGAGGTAGTTTTGAAGGTGGATGTCAAAAATGCTTTCAATTCCGTTAGTAGAAATGCGTTTATGACTGAAATTGAAAATTATGCCCCGGAAATTTATGATTATCTTTGGCAATGCTATGGTTTAGAATCTAAATTAATGTACCGTGATCACGACATAAATTCCTCTACAGGCTGCCAACAAGGAGACCCACTCGGACCTGCCATCTTTAGCTTGGCGATAAACCCAATAATTTCCTCTTTGGCATCAAAATTTAATGTTTGGTATCTGGATGACGGAACCCTAGGAGGAGATGCTGCAACAGTATTACAAGATTTGGAAATGTTAACTCAAAAATTTCAGTCAATCGGTTTAGCTTTAAATTTTTCAAAATGTGAACTCTTTTTTCTTGATTCCGTGCCAATCGAAAAGAAAAATGAGTTGATAAGAGATTTTAACCGTATAGCACCCAATATTAAAATCGTAGATAAACAGTCTCTTCGCCTCCTCGGGGCTCCAGTCCTTGATGATTCTTTTCAAGCATTCATTGACAACACAAAATCCATGCTCACGTTGCTTGTCATATAATCCGTTTTTGTCTATTTGTTCCAAAATTCACGTACGTTTTACGTTGCTCCCCTTTATGGTCAAATATTTCTTTGTTATACGTTTTGGATAATCTGCTCAAAAATATTTTAAGTCAAATTCTAAATTGTTCTTTTTCGGACGACTCTTGGTGTCAGGCCACCTTACCGATTCGGCTTGGTGGTCTTGGCATACGCAAAATTTCAAGTGTCGCGTTGCCTGCGTTTTTATCGTCTGTTCACAACACAGCCCGGCTATACAGTAAGATTGTAAATTGCTCTTTGGGCAATGTCCCGGTGCTGGGCATGGACAGAGCTAGAGACGCATGGCATACTGAATGTCCAGGTGAGGATCTCCCAAAGAACCCATGTGTGCAGAGACAATGGGACGAGCCAATAAATCAAAAGATTTTATTAAATCTAATCGATAATTCTAGTGAATCAGACCGGGCTCGTCTCCTTGCTTCTAGCACTCATGAGTCGGGTTATTGGCTTAATGCTATCCCATCTGTCAATATTGGGACGTTGCTTGATGACCTCAGCTATAGAATAGCTGTTGGTCTGCGCCTGGGAACCTCTCTGAATGAACCACACCGCTGTCCATGTGGTAGTGACGTAGAAAGGAGAGGTCACCATGGTCTATCCTGCCGCCGTAGCGCAGGTCGCTTTTCCCGCCATGCCGCCCTCAATGACGTCATCCGTCGGGCGCTCGCCACCGTCCACGTGCCGGCTATATTAGAGCCGAACGGTATCGCACGTGACGATGTGTAAGCGTCCCGATGGTATGACTTTAATTCCCTGGAGCCGTGGGAGGTCGCTGGTGTGGGACGCTACCTGTGTTGACACATTAGCGTCCTCTCACTTGCCCAAAACTTCAAGGGTAGCTGGGGCGGCGGCTGAGGACGCGGAATGCCTCAAGCGGAGGAAATATGCATCTTTTACTGAAAGGTACATATTTCTTCCGTTTGCGGTAGAGACTATGGGACCTTGGGGAAAGGACGCTGTGGTTTTCTTTAGGGAGCTTTCCAGGCGCCTAATAGTAGCAACCAATGACCAAAAAGCTGGCTCTTACCTCGGCCAACGTATAAGTTTGGCCATCCAGAGAGGTAATGTAGCCAGCTTTTTAGGTACACTTCCTGCAGGTCATGACCTCAATGACGTTTTTTATTTATAAGTAGGTTTTAAAATTGTATGGTTGTTTAATATTATTATAATCGTAATTGAATATTAAAGTAATATTTTCTCATTTACTTATTATATTTTTATGAGTTGCATTTTTGTTTGTGATGAATGCTCTGAAGTAAACTTCATTAACTAAGTAATTAATATAATAATATTAAGTTTTTTCACCTTTTTTTTTTCCTAGGTAAAATTTCGTGATAATAATATAGTTAATGTGCCATAATATTATAGGACGTGTGGTATACAAATATTTTGTACAAGTAGGCAGGTATTTTAAGCTATTTTACTTAATATTTTCTAAACAGAAATAATGAAAGTTGGTTTAATGTTAGTAGCTTGGAAATGTTTATATAGCGAAATATTTGCATCATATTGATGAGTGTTATAGAATGTGTAAAAGGTGTAAAAACTTCTTTGCATTAAAAATCTACGGATAGGTCGGTATAATATAATGTATGTCTATTATATTACCTTCCTATCCTACTTCCTACTAATATTATAAACGTGAAACTTTGTAAGAATGATGTTTTTGAAATCCTAGGTAGCACTGTACTGATTATGGGCAGCGTTATCTATTAACATCAGGAGAACGTCTTGCTCGTCTTCTTACTTCTTCACATAAAAAAAGTTTGTAAAAATGTATTGACGTAGGTACCTATGTATGTAACTCTTTCACGTCTAAAAGGGTGGACCGCGGACCGATTGAGTTGAAATTGAAACTGAAGCTTAGACCCTGGAATAACACATAGGCTACAGTACAGCGGGAAAAACCGTTGGGCGCAGCAAGTTACCTATACGTGTACATATATTATCCACCCCCGCAATCTGAATGTGTCCCGGTCGCCAGTCGGAACAGTCCCGCATAGCCTGCGGCTGAGACCTAAACGTGTCGTCCGTTTGTTTAGGAAAGCCTGCCGATAACTCCGCTCTACATACCGCGGTTACGACGGTAACACTACGCAGTTACGACCACATATTGCGATATGTGAGTTGTAAAAATGTAATGTTTTTGATCTTACTATATAATATTATAAACGTGAAAGTTTGTAAGAATGTATGGATGTCTTGATGTCAGGATGTCTGTCTGTTACTCTTTCACGCCTAAACGGGTGGACCGAGTGAGCTGAATTTAGTATAGAGATAACTTAGACCCTGAAATAACACACAGGCTACAGAACAGCGGGTAAAACCGCTGGCAAGAATATTATAATTTTTACTACAAAAAAAGTGTGTTTAGCTCGCTCTGAACTGTTAGAAAGTTCAAATATTCCTAATAATAAGTGCGCGAGCGCCGAGAAAAAAATTATAATCTTGACCATGAAATATGTGCAAAATTCGTAACTCTACAATACTTCTGGGGGCCTTGCCCCCCTCCCCCCCCTAAATCCGCCTATGTTGGACCGCTAATAGATTAAGATCAGGAGAGATCGTGGACAAAGGCTAACCTATAATAATTTAACTAGCGTTGTTCGCGGCTTTTCTCGCGTGAAGAAATCCTTCTTAAACCGAGATCTACGTCATAATTCCTATCAGTGTTTCAAATTCCTATCCAATCTATTCAGTGGTTTGGGCTGCGCGTTGATAGAATCAGGATAAAAAGGAGCCTATATATGTTTTAACTAACAAGTAGGATATAGACTAACAATATCAGACCGCCATGAATCCGGAGAACGTGGGTTCAAATTGAGATTTGAACCCACATCAACCCACGTTCTCCGGTTCCACACTGAGGTGTGTGGGAAAATAACTTAGGTGATGTAAACCCTATGTTTTCCCAGTCCTTGGTAACCAGACCGCAGAATAAAGGAATTGAATCTGAAGAGGACACATTCCTATTGACAAACCCCGACCCAATATTATACTACGCTTCATATATTTATTATATTCGCAGTAACTCATATCCCAGCAAACTTAAGTTCCAATAATAACTAATAAAACATAGATACACACTATACACACACAATAATTATTATTAAATATATAAGTACACAAGTACCTACACATTGAATTAATAGCTTCATATTTGAAGTCTGATTTAGATATTTTTTTTGGATTTTATGAAAAAAATGTAAGTTAATATTAAATTATGGTGTGGTCGTAAGGTTTGATCTAAATTAGGAATTGACCTGCATGTGGATTCTAATGTCACCGTCTTGTTGCTGTCGTTATTTTCAAAATATCTTTATAATTTCACAGCGAGCGACTAACTTATACCTGACTCATAAGCGACGAGTCGCATTGACATGGATTCAATGGTGCATAACCCCTAGTCTAGGCAATCCTATTGAACCTCAACAGACGCATTCCTACGACTCCTGGCTATTGACAAACCCCGTCCCTATGTTATACAACGCTTATTGCCAGTAACTCATATTCAAATTTGAATGATTTCCAGACGGGTGGACTGCTAAAGTATCTGGTAGGCGAAGAAAGGGTAGTGCAGTATTATAATATTTATTTTGATCTTTTCTATTCGTTTATTTTTTATTCGTGTTATTTTATGAGTGATTAGATAAGATCATTTAGTTTTCAGAATTTTGGGTAAAATACGACGACGTACTAATCAGCTGCGAAAGTAGATAAAACTGTTAGATAGTAAACTATAAATGATACACAATTTAGTTGTTATTACTCTAAGAATATAGTTTCTACTTTTATATTATTTAAAAATAGCAAATAGACCAGGTAGGACAACAAATTATACTACTAAGCTTACTCAACAAGTAAACTTGATGAACATATTGTTATGTAAATATGCTGCTGTGAAATTGTAGACTCTCTCGGCACAGGCCCAGCCAAGTGAGGGAGTCACAGGCACAGGTTCTTACATAAATATAAAGTAATAATATATTATGGTGTTAAAATGTTTATGTATTGCATGTTTTCCTTTTGTTAAATAAATATTTTTCATTTAAATTTACGAAATGTAAGTCACGTTTTCAAATGTAAACAGAGTTGTCGTAGCACGTCACAATCATTTGCCACTTATCACTTCAATTGTTGAAAGTTGCAGTACTGTTATCACTGAACCCATTGTTACACAAGACACGGCCGCCCTCGATAGCACACGAGGAAAACTCGACGCGATCATAACTCTCGAATACTACACTACATACTACATTCACGTTAGTATTAGTATTCGTGGTCACTTCTTCCATCTGGTTTATGGTTTAAATGGTTCGTGCGGCGTCTTTGATGCTGGCCTACTTTGTGTGCTGCTGTGACAGGAGGAAAACAAACCGAATTGGTCTGCCCTTGAAAACAAAACTCATAGAGAGGATCACTAGTTTGTGTTCAGTAGGTAGGTAGTAGGTGGTCAGTATGTCATAGAGTCATAGGAGTCAAGAGTCAAGACCGTTTACTCGGGAACTGGGAACGCATAAAGTTATTGAGTTGAGTTTTTTCATGAAAGTCAAGAGGCTTTAACTGTTTATTTGCTTTATTAATCGAGCAAAAAGTAAGTAGGTACCTATACTAGATATAGAAATTAATATTCTTGCGGTATAATTAGGTACTGGTAAAGAAATAACTCCACTTGAGCTGTAGAAAGATGACATTATAGTAAAAGCTTTACTTGTGAATCTGTCGATCCGCGAGTCACCCTGACCCGCTTGCACAAAAACTAGGCATTACCCGTCAAAGTTCAAGGTTACTACTGCAGATTTATTAGAGCAGATTTGTATTATCTTCTACCTGTCTATGCTAGTATATCTAGATAGTTTATCCATATAGGTAAACTAGCTCGCGCAACTTCGTCTGTCTGTCTCCAAACTTCCGATTAACAACAAAAATCGAAAAAATCCGCCAAGAACATGGATTGACCGATTTTTCAGAGGAGTTTGAGAGGAGATGACAAAAATTATAATTATAAAACTATCCAAATATCGTCAAGAACGAGGGACACGACTAAAATACGGGTGTAAGCAAGGGCAGATGGCCAATAGTGAAAACGTGCAAAAAATATTTAAGTTCATTGAATTTGTAACAGCTAAGTATGATTTATAAAATGAAAGTTGACTTTTACAGTAGGTAGGTAGGTATATTATCCTTATTTTTCTCGCGTCGCTTTGGAATTTGTGAATACGAGTAGGATGAAAACTGCATAACTTGAATGGGCGGCTTAGCCCCACTCTAAATCCGCCCTTGCCCCTTGCGTGAAAGTAAAAATAAGTATTATATATACCTTACAATTACCTATACAATTTCACTTAGTTAAGTCGAGAAATAAAGTTGATACGTTCAAAACATTGTTTTATCAGTCCAAGGCCGGTGTCAGCGGAAGCAGCCGGCGCAGCCTCAATTTGTTTCGTTTACCTCAACTCACTGACAATACGATTTTATGCTCCATACAGTTACGGCGGAAAATTCAATCAACTGATATGGAAAACACACAGTATAATAAACCCTATGTTTGCCATATAAGTACGTAAGTATATTAATATATTGTGTAGTATCCCAACTAAATTGATTAGAATGTTAGAAATCGTTACACAGAATAGCCGGGCGGTTGTTAGAGTTGGCGCGGAGCTGACGAGTGAGTTCAATGTGGTGACTGGACTTAAGCAAGGGGATGCATTGTCACCGATGTTATTCAATCTAGTACTGGAATACGTCATAAGACAGGTACTATTGGTCGATGGCGGAGTAGAATTGAATGGCAGACACAAAGTGATCGGATATGCGGATGACCTTGCTTTGTTAGGTGGAAACAGAGAAGAAGTAGTCAAAGCCATGGAAACTCTTGAAACGGAAGCAAGGAGAGTAGGTCTAAAGGTTAATGCCGGGAAGACCGAATATATTCACATGCGCCGATTCAAGAACACCAGAACATCTCGAAGTACCCTAACCGTTGGCGATACCACTTATAAGGGGGTGGCGAATTTTAAATATCTGGGCTGCACTATCACGGATACTAACACCAGGGAGGAAGAGATCGAAATCCGAGCACAGAACACCCTCCGTTGTAGTGCAGCACTGCATAAAATTCTAGTGTCCAAGTTTCTAAGTAAGCGCACCAAAATTAGGATTTATAAAACCGTTATAAGACCAATACTCATGTACGGCTGTGAAACCTGGACACTCACCCAAAAAGAAGAAAATAAACTCCTCGTCACGGAGAGAAAGATTCTCCGAAAAATACTAGGGCCAGTCCGACACGAAGATGGAACTTGGAGGATAAGAAAGAATGCCGAAATAGAGGACCTCGTGGCCGAGCCAAACATCATCGGCGAGACAAAAGCACATCGACTTCGCTGGCTCGGTCTTCTTGAAAGAATGGGAGAGGATCGTGGTGTGAAGAGGGCGTATGTGCGACGACCAGTTGGTCGTAGACCCGTTGGTCGTCCCAGGTACCGCTGGAAAGATGAGGTGGAAAGGGATGTGCACGCCCTGAAAGTTGAAAACTGGCGGGAAGTGGCACAGGACAGAACCAGTTGGAGGCTCTAATTGTCGGAGGCCAAAACTTACCTACTTTGGGTTCTCGCGCCAACGTAGTAAGTAAGTAAGTGTAGGCATAATATTTCGGTTAAAGCAAGGTAAAAAGATAATATATGTATTTTTATATCCTTTTACCACAATATTATAGGTACCAATCGGTGTCATCTTCGATAAAAAAATCCTTTGGAATAAAAACTAACCTATATGTCCTTTTCCGAAACTAGAACTATTTCTATATTATAGACAGAGGGTAGGTATATATTTCATCTTAAAGTTTAGGGGTGAATAGATACAGAGTGGCATAGGCGGATTTAGGGGGGGGGGGGGGCATGGCCCCTCCCAGAAGAAAATCCTGGATCCGCCCTTGCAGAGTGGTAACAAAGAATAGAAACATAATATTACTACGGACTACGAGAGTAACGTAGCCAAGGCGGCCAAAACCTACCACCAGAATTACCTCTATTGTTGAGTTGGGGGAAAACCAAGTAAAAAACCACATACAACAGCATTTATCTGAAAAAAATGAGACGCAGCATAATAAGTTTATTATATTATGATATCCGCTATTCTAAGTTTGTAAGGTCACATACCTAACTAGCGACCGAAACCGGAATGAATGACCGTTTTCTGCCGAATCAAGTCATGTCTAGTATTTTATTACAATACTAGAGATGTGATCCGTTTTAAAATTGCACCTGTTAGTAAAATGTATAGGAACGATCTGCAGTTTACGAATGATTGCAGGGGAAGATTTTAGTTATAAACCTCAGTAATTGAGCTTGAATACGATAGTATTCAAGCTCAATTACTACGATAGTATTCAAGTCAAAGATAAAGAAAAAAGGAAGGATAAGAAAGGTAAAGGTAAGGTTGGATAAGATATTACCCAATTATGATATTGAGTATTGACCATAATGACATCCTTGTTTTATACTTGTCAATGACGTAACGCCTCACAAGATTTGGACAGATTGATAGATTGCGAAGTAAGTAAAATCAACTTTATTTCACATCTTTTGGTTAACTATGATCCTAGGAATAGATATGGTACCTATTAATTTTATTTAAAAAATGGCTACTCTTTGTAACTCATTTGCAAACTGTTTATAAATTCAATTGCGCGATTTAGGACCGCACACATTTTGACAGGTTTTATAGGGGAAAATGTCCGCCAAGTCACGGTAAAAAGTGTAGCATCTTTTTAGATTTGAATAGAAGAAAATGTGAATTTGTTGCTCTTTCTGCTGAATCGCTTGCGATGAAATTTTCTGGGTCCTCACAGCAAGCTGTTGGCGCTTTTATAAGAATTTTTAATTTATAGTTTGTTAGATAGATACATATTAATTTTATAAACTTCTGCCCCACGGCCCCACCCTGAGTCCATGGCTGGCTACGTTGATGACTGCGCCTGTCACCCTGAGCTGTTATTGAATATCGTCATGCCCGCTGCCCGGTAGGTAGGTACCTATAGTCGGGCCGGCCTAAAAGGCCACATTTGACAGATGTCAGTCATAGCTAACTAGTGTTGGGACATTGTTTGTTTATTTCGATTACAGGATATGAATCGATACGATCTTCAAACACGTTGGAATCGAATACAGTTTTATGAAAACATTCATAAAGTCTAATTAATTTAAATTTTAATAGGTTTTGGTTATAAACATGTAATGGCGTCATGGGCTAGTTTTGCCAGAAACATCTCACGAGTTATAAAAAAAAACCTGTAATAAAAAATATGTTTATTCTCTATACATTACACAATTTTATTTTAATTACATTATATTTTACTATAATATAATCACAATATTAACAATGTATTTTATTTTAATCGCAATATAGTTATTTATTTCAGATCAAATATTCAATCCAAGTTATAATTGCATTCGATTCTACATTTCAAATTTCGATTTCGCGATTTTATTGGGTAGCATCCTTATTGTTTTAAAAACAAAAACTGATTGACGTGACCTTGTATAGGATGTCCTATTAATTTATCTAAAGTTTTTAACCCCCAACGCAAAAACGGTGGGGTGTTATAAGTTTGACGTGTTTGTTTGTCTGTCTGTTTGTGTATCTGTCTGTGGCATCGTTGCCGAACGGATTAATGAAGTTTGTTTATTTTTTTCATTTTTAAGATTAATAATATTAGTCGGGAATGTTCTTAGCTACGTTTGAACCTAAAATCGCCACGCCGCCACGAAATGGTGTATAACATATTTTTTATAGTTTAAAAATAAACAATGACTTGAAACAAAAATTAAGTATTTTTTTTTTATTTTTAGTTTTTTTGTTAAACATAATGCCACAAATACCGTTGTTTTATATCAGAAATGAAATCTATAAGATAAGATAAGATAAGATAATCATTTATTAAATAAAGTGCGTTTACAGTCTTAACATAAAAAATACATTAAGTCGTGCGCTGCACAAAATTTTCGTCATTATTTTTCGTGAGAAAAATAAAACATACATTAATAATTATAATATGAATCATACTTATAGCTGTAAAGGGGCTAGTATATAGTACATAATATTAGTTTCTTGTAGGTAGGTATAGACACTAGGTATCTGGTATAAATGTCTGATTGTAATCAAAGTCTAAATATTCTTTAATGTTATATAGTGTATTTTGAAGTAAAAGTTGTTTAACATGGTTCAAGAATTTATTATTTTTCTCTATTGATTTAATGGATTCTGGTAAGTGATTATATAGTTTTTGACCCATAACTATTGGAAGTTTTTGTGATAAACGTAGTTTATGGTATGTTGGCTCTAGGAGTATTTTTTGTCTTGTACGTCTTTTGTTGTTTGTTTGTCTTAATTTATATGCATTCATATTATTTCTAACATATTTAATGATTTCAAAAATATATGTAGACACTGAAGTTAATATTTGTTGTTCTTTAAAGTGATCTCTACATGTCTCTCTATATCTTCCCCCTACCAAAACCCTAATTGCACGTTTCTGCATTTTTAAAACTCTTTCGTAGTCTGTGGAACATCCCCACAATATTATTCCGTAAGACATTAATGAATGTATATATGCATAATAAATTTCTTTTAAGTTGTTGCCTGATGTGAGTCCTCTCATTTGTTTCAATGCGTAAATTCCTTTTGCCATTTTTTTACAAGTGGTATCTACATGCTGCTTCCAAGACAGAGTAGGGTCCAGTTCGAAACCTAGCAGTTTTACCCAGTTTGAGCTGACACATTCAGTATTGTCACACAAGTCTACAGAAAATAATTGTTGTTTAGGCGTAAAGTTGTTAAAAAACATTATTTTGGTTTTATCTGAATTTAATTTAAGTCCATTTATTTGAAACCACTCGCTTAATTTAAACATTGTTTCTCTAATTTCCATTTTTAGATCTAAGATTGTGTCAGCTGACAAGATAACTGTAGTGTCGTCCGCGTATTGTAAAAATTCGCCATTAATTTCTAATTTATCTATGTCATTTATAAAAATCAAGAATAAGACATTTCCTAGCGACGAGCCTTGTGGTATACCTACTTTACTAATTTTAGCTTTAGATCGTAATGGTTTTTTATTCATTTTTATTTCTACTGTCTGTTCTCTGTTTTCTAAAAACGATGCAATTAGTTTGAGACTGTCATTATTGATTCCGTAAACCTCGAGCTTCTTTAAAAGGAGCTCGTGGTTCACGGAATCAAAGGCTTTGGAAAGGTCTATAAACACTCCTGCTACTTTCTTTTTGTTTTCCAGATATTCCGCGATTTTTTCCGTAAGCTTCTGAGTGGCTGAAGTTGTAGACCTACCCTTTCTATATGCAAATTGAGAGCTTGATAGTATTTTGTTTAAATTCATATGTGACATCAAACTATCTGCCATAATAGATTCAATAATTTTTGACATCGTGGGTACAATGGTTATCGGTCTATATTTATCTACACAGTTAGTATCTCCAGTTCCTTTGTACAGAGGTGTTAGTCTAGATTTTTTGAGTGAGTTAGGATACACATTGGACGTGAGGACTCCGTTAACCAGGAAAGTGAAAATGTGAAGGAGATGGATAATAACATTGAAAAGTAAGGTTCCCGATATGCCGTAAAAGTCTTTTGTTTCAGAGTTATTAATTTTTGTCTTAACGATTTTGAGTAGGTTACTAGATGATATAGGTCTAAACTTAAAATCGGGTTGAGCATTAAGTGATGTTTTTAAAAATGTCATAGCTTTTTCATTGTTTGGTTGGTTATTAGTATATAAATCTGTGCCAATTGATATAAAGTAGTTATTTAGGTAGTCTGGAATTTGTTCTTCATTTAAAACCATATTACTAGAATTATCTTTTAGTTCCCATATCCATTCTTTAATATCTTTATTTGTTTCCTCTTTAATCACGTCCCATACCTCTTTTTTTATATTTTTTGAATTTAATACTCTATTGACTATGTACTCTTTTTTACTGTTGTCTATACATTTATTTCTGTGTTTTATTTTATTCTTTATTATTTCTTCATCAAAATTGTAGTTTCTATGCAATTCATATAAATCATGAATATCGTTTTGAAGTTTAATGATATCATTACCTATCCATGGACACCTACGATTGCTTTTTACACGTTTTTCAATATTGGGCAAAAATAGATTCATATTCCATAGAAATATTATAATATACCATCGGCTTATCCGAAATTGACACATATAAGTATATATTGACACACATATACATCATATCGACTCGTTTTACGCTTCTTTCATACTCGTAGTTACAAATTTATGAACGTACAAGTTCATAAATTTGTTTCGCTGTTGATAGCGGATTGAGTAATTTGTGTACTTAATTATTTTTTCGGTCCTCGCCTACAAATTATCCGTAGGTAGCAAGCTGCGCAGCTTCTCTCATAGTAAGGATTAATTGGTTCATATTAACTGCTACAAACCGTTCCCGCTTAATGTTGTTTTTGCAACTCAGTCTTTGCGCTTGCAGCGAGGACTTTGTGCATTATGTATAATATTCAATTATTTTTGGCACAATTTTTAAAAGGTAAAATTTTCTCGGTGCTCGCATCGAGTTACTCGCGCTTTTATAAATAAGGGTATTTAATTTCTTTGCCACTTGGAGCAAGCTAAACGCAGATTTTTTGGAACTGAAAATTTTTTTTTTTTCCCCCGCTCGCAGCGAGCTGAAATGAGAATATTTAGTTTCCTTGCCACTCGGATCTAGCTAAGCGCACATCATTCGTGCTGAAAAATTCAATTTTTTTTGACGCTCGCACCGAGGTGCTCGCGCTTTTATAAATAATGTTTAGTTTCCTAGCCAATCGGAGCAAACTAAACGCAGATTTATGGTACTGAAAAATTCAATGTTTTCTCGGCGCTCGCAGCCAGCTGCTCGCGCTTTATAAGTAAGAATATTTTTTCCTTGCCCCTCGTAGCTAGTATGTAAGTGAATAACAAGGGAATCCTTGTATGGACGTAAAGTGTTTTAGGTTAAAGTTCGTCTTTAATGATTTTAAGAGTTAAATTAACTCTTAAAATTATTTCCTAAATTCATTACAACACTTAATATATTTAAAAAATAAAAGCAATTTTCAAAAAATAGTAAATTTTTTAGAACATCCTGTAAGGGAATTTTCATGAAATGTCAAATGTGGCCTTTTAGGCCGGCCCGACTATATATAGATAATTTGTTGGTTCCACAGATCATAAAGCTAGAGATGGAAGCTAAAATGAGGTAACAGTCGCCAAGTCATATGCCGGAATCAACATAACCTCGTAGCTCCGCCTCTTTTTCGTCTTCATTCCACGGCCACCATTGACAGCGTGACATTCACATACTTAATGAAAAATAATTATTAAAACTGACGTATTGTTCAATAAAATGGCGCGGAAAGACTACCGCTACATCCAGTTACGCAAAAGATGAAATCTTATTGCACAGGCAAGTTATTATTCCGATATTAATCATTGAAAAATGTTTAACATAAAATGTGATATAAAAATGGCCAAGTCTCTTTTCGTCTGATTCTTTCTTGGTAAATTTGTATAACTTTATCTCGTTCTCTCTTACGTACGGCTGAACTAGTGATAAGACACAATTTTAAATTTACACCACAAATTTTATCGACAAAAATGATATTGAGATTTTTGAAGTAGGTAGGTATTAGGTATATTAAAGTACCAAAATTATCGGGGTTTAATATTATACAGGGTTGCTGGTATCTAATTATGAATGGTTATTATGGTGCTTATAATAATATGAGAAGTGTAACGAATATGAAACTATGTCTTTTTATATACATAATGGTAAATTTGTCACTAATTTAAAAACAAATAATTCGCTTTCTGACATTTATTGTTTATTCTTATTGGGTGCGCATTTGCACGCATAATTTTTTTGTCCTAATTTTGTTTTGGCCAAAAATGTCTCGCATATTTTTTAGCCTAATCATAATTTGGCATAATAATTTTTTTTTTTTTTCTTCCTTTATCTACAATCAGTACAACTTTTAGTAGATGTGTTGTGTGAATTGTTCTCATAATAATATGTACACATAATTTTAGGCGTACGTATTATTAATTTAGTATGGGAGAAAAAAATTGGCTAAAAAATTTTGCCTAAAAACTTTAAGAGGTATTGAAGCTTAAGCTGAAAAATGTTATGCTACATTAAATTAGGACTAAAAATTTTATGCGAGCGATGGACCCATTCATATTTTTCTGAAACCACATAAAATGTTTATTCGGGTACTTTGGGAGTTAATAGAGACATTTAAGCTATAATTAAACAATAATTGAAGTTATATTAAAATATCTCTCGTATACAATACAACGAATTTTCTCATTAAACTTAAGAACAACAGTAACTAATATTTTCTTATCGATATCGATATAGCGACTTTACCACATCACTAGAAAGTCATATTATGCCTCTAACTATTACATAGACTGTGACGTAACTATGACGTGACCTTGAACACGGTAAAGAGATATACAGTAGTTTGACTGAGCGTGATTTTTGAACATAAATACCTACAGTCTCGCGGTACATGCGCAAGTCATAGGGCTGCCGGGCAGCCGTTGCCCGCATACAGTAGGTACCTACCTATTTCATATCATCTACTTACTTGAGCTACCTACCTACTACCTACTTACCTATCATGTCCTGGCGGCGTATATTAAAACCCAAGACAAGACAAAAGACAAGACAAGAGACAAGACAAGAGACAAGAAAAGAGACAAGACAAGACAACCTCCTCCCCTTCCCCTCCTCCCCTCTCCCCTCCCCTACCCCCTTCCCTCCTCCTCTCCCCTTCCCCTCCCCTCATACCCTTCCCCTCCCCCTCCTCCCCTTCCCCCTCCCCTTCCCCCTCCTCCCCTTCCCCCTCCCCCCTTCCCTTCCCCTCCCCTCCCTCCCCCTCCTCCCCTTCCCCCTCATCCCCTTCCCCCTCCCTCCTCCCCCTCCCCCTGCCCTTCCCCCTTCCCTCCTCCCCCTCCCCTCCTTCCCCCTCTCCTTCCCCCTCCCCTTCCCCCTCTCCTTCCCCCTCTCCTTCCCCCTCCCCTTCCCCCTCCCCTTCCCCTACCCCCTCCCCTCCTTCCCCCCTCCTCCCCTTCCCCCTCCTTCCCTTCCCCTCCTCCCCTTTTTAACTAACTGACCTTTTTAATTTTATTACCTTTCCATGTTGCTTGATAAACAAGTGAATTAAATTAAAAATTTAAAAAACCCCCAACGCAATACGCAATTCTTCATTTTGTGGTGGCGGCCATCTTGGATTTTTAATTTTATATAATGGGTTGTATTCTACTAGTTAAGCCCTTTCATTTGATACCCATATTGAGGGGGTCTCGGAAGAAATAAGTAATCCGCCATTTTGTAGCGACGGCCATCTTGGACTGATTTCCACCAAACATGTCTGAGAACACTCTCGACTAACCTTACTTTCAAACAAAAAAAACTAAATCAAAATCCGTTCATCCGTTCGGGAGCTACGGTGCCACAGACAGACACACACACACAGAGAGACAGACAGACAGACAGACAGACACGTCAAACTTATAACACCCCGTCGATTTTGCGTCGGGGGTTAATAATGTTATTTCTGGATTTCCTGATAAGTTCAATGATAAGTTCAAGCTACCAAAAACAGCATAATATAGTATGCTATTTTTTTGCCATTTATATATAATTTTATATAATTTATTATATTATGTATACATACGTCAAAAGTAAATAACGTAAATAACACTAAATACTTGCAAAAAACTATCGCGACGTCCGCCCGTCGCTGCGTGGCACCCGCTTCTGGATTATATACCCACTTCTACCCACATCTACCGACATCTATTCACTTCCATTTTCCGCCCGTTTCTATGGAGTCAAACTACTGTATATCTCTTTACCGTGCCTTGAACGAGCCAATCAAATCTAGCCACCCAACCCCCGCACCCCACCATGTTTTGACGATTTTGTTTTCATACAAAAATTGACCTAAGCGCGGTATATATCTCTCTAGTATATGGTTGGTTCATGGAAGCTCAAAATAAACATATTTTCTACTGTTTTGTACTGTTCTAACTCTATTCATTCCATGTTTTATCCGATAACACCGAATGTAACAGACACAAGCTTTATGTTAGCGAAGTGCATGTAACATGACAATTCAAGGCCGCCCTGAGACCTTGGGGTACCAGGAGACCACTCGATAATTCACGCTCAACCTCGAACGTTGAAATATAGCTGAAACTTTTTAAATTAGTCACAACACTCTTAAATTGCACGTCTTTACCTTGATATCAGGCACATTTTGTTTGGTTCTCAGCTGCAATTATAAAATGGTTGATGCTTTCGTTATAAATGATGGTAAGTCAGGAAATAAGTTTTTGCAGCCGTGACCAACTGACATTATTGTGTCACTCGCCTTCGATGCAAGTTAACTTTTGCACGATACTTTACTGCAGGTGTAGATTTTCAATTTTTATCCAACTCGAAAAAGAAGGTTATCTTTTCGATAAGTAAGTATACTGCCTACCTATAGTTATATTGCGAAAGATTGTCTACATTACAGGTAACAGCTAGGATCTAAAGTGTTACCACGTGCAGCGTGCATCCCGAAATACTTTAACGGTAGCTACTGTAGTATAGTAGTAGTAGAAGTCCAGTCGAAAATAATGCCACACGGAGATTTGAACCCAGGGTTTCAGGATTTAAGTCACATACAACTGGGCTTGTAACTTGTTATCTTTAAGTCACATGTATGTAAATATAATAATTATTATAACGTCCTCACCGCTTCGCATTGACAAATTCTCAAAAAAAATCTTTTTGACACTGCATTTTTAACACTGTACACGGCGCACGTACCTACGCACCAAGTTGACCTGACTCCTGACAGACCCTTGAAAAAGTCTACAAAATGTCTACATCCATTTACGTCTTGAATCCTCACATAAGTTCCGAGATACTCGTTGTCAATGTAATGCAACGGCTACACAAAATACCGATAGCATTACATAAGGCGATGGTAATTAACTTTACAGTCGGTAATACAGGTTTGGCACGCGAGCTGCGTCGCTGCGTGAGCCACAATATGACCAGCTCGCAAGTTCACTGCCACGGTGAGCCTGTCTCCTGACACTGAGGTTAACTTTACTCATTACTGAGTCCGTCTAGGGAATAGATTTAAAACTAATTAGTAAGTACTTACTAAATCATGTTTTACATACATCTTAGATAGGTATACTTACCTATCTAAGATGTAAAACATGATTTACTGAAACTCCAACGTGCCTTATATATTATAACACAACCTTTATAGGTCATAAGTCATACTTGTTTACCGGGGGTAGACTTCCTTTGCAGGAGGTCGTCTAGGTGGGTACCCCAACAGTGCCAGTTATTCTACCGCCTGAGCAGTAACGTGCAAACATTACTGTGCTTCGGTAGGAGGGCACTGTAGCTAGTGAAATTACTGGGCTAAAGAGTCTTAACATCTTATGACTCTTGAGTAAGAAGCGTTGGTGCAGTGCACCTAGAATTGGGCATAATTGTGAAATTCTGGGTAGCGTTATCTCTTAACATCAGGAGAGCGTCTTGCTCGTCTTCTTACTTCTCCACATAAAAAAAAAGTCATACTTGTTAATATATTGATATTGAGCCGCGTCTCCAGCGCGTGTTTTGGTTCAAACATTCAACAAAAACACATTTCTCACAATACACACATTTTTCACAATAGATACATTGTCCACCTACACATTTTGTTCGCTCTAACAATGTTTTTGCTTCCATACCTGATGGAAAGCACGTACAACAAAACATAATATCACAAAAAATCATCAATATCGCCTAGAATTTTGTTGGATGTTGTCATGTTTTTGTTGAACCAAAACACGCGCTGGAGACGCGTGACACGACTTCAGGTACTCTGTTCTGTTGGAACTTGGTACCTAATTAATTTATCAATGTAGGTAAGATTTGAGAACATTTTTATTTTATTTTATTTTATTTTACAATTTTAGGAAAACTTACATCTAGGTCTTAAATTAGGGTACTTAAATATTGTAATTAAGGACATTTACAAGTTTCCACATATAATTTACAAGTTTCCACATAAATTATGACCTAGAAGCCTAGATGTAAACGCATCAGAACGGTGTGGGACTCCGACGTCTGTCTGCCGAAGATGTGCGTGGTGGGGATACCCATTAAAGACCCAAGGGACACCCCCTAAGATCCTCCTCCTTCGGGCGTCATAGTGCCGGGGCAGCGGGTAGCTACGCCGAAGCACTCTAAAATTAAGCTCAATAGGTCCAGTCGTTTGGAGATGAAGAGTGACAAACGAATGTTTAGGATGTATATGCCATGTTCGCTTCATTTATAGTACAAAGCTGAAATAACTTTCGCAAAAAAAAAAAAAACCTATAATTAACAAAATAAGCAAGTGAAATAAGCAAGTATACTAAAAAAACGCAATATCCAACTAAGTCATGTTTATTCCGAATCAGATAGTACAATCTATTAAAATACACGAGAGTACAATGGCACATGAATGTAATTACACAAGTGCCTTAAACTACCATAATACTGAAAAAAAATTATATATCATTGAAACACTTGCAGTGGATACCGCACCAACCGCCCAGCGTCTGGCGTGAAACTCAACTGAAATACAAAGTGCTGCAGAGTGCTTGGAAAAAAAGTGGATTACTAAGGATGATGCACTTTTTCATCAAATTGTACAACTTCTATCAATTTCTAACTTATTTAATTTAAAAATAAAATTATTTAATTTAACAAGTTGTTTCTTTCGTATTCGTCGAGTACGTTATATTTAGAAACTTCTCTATCGTAGGTACATTACATCTGAGGTTATTTTAAATGAAAGCAAACATTTCGGTGGTTTAAGAGCTTTAAAAAGGTGGCCACTAATTCCTAATCTCACGCACGGGACTGTCTGTGCAAAAAGAAAAGGGGAGTGGAATTTTACGGAAACTAAAATGATATGTATGTAGCAAACACAAAATAAGGCAGTTTTTAAGTAATATTATAAAAATGGTACAAGATTTTGAATACGATATTAAGCTCGAATGAAGATCATTGACCATGGACTAACAAACGCAGCGTAGGACGTCCAGCCACAAGGTGGACAGATGACCTAATAAAGGTCGCCGGAAGACGCTGGATGCAGGTCGCTTCCAACCGGTATGTATGGAAGACCAAAGGTGAGGCCATGGGCGTACCCAGCTTCTGACCAGGGGGGGGCAAGCAAGGACGAACTCAATTATTTTTTACCGAACTTGAACTTTATGCCTGTATGTATAATATTATGTTTTAACGTTGAGCAGTTACCTATTTAAAAGGTGCGCCATGCTTTGCTTTTAGCTCACACAGAAATATACTTCCTTAAAAAGCGCGAGCAGCTTGCTGCGAGCGCCAAGAAAATTTTATACTTTTTAGGGGGTTTATAATTGGGGTTTCCGAAACACGGTAACGTCCAGGCGAAAATCTATGCCACACTGAGATTTGAACCCAGGACCTCCAGCTTACAAGTCGGAGGTATGACCACTGGGCCACGGACGCTACAACGCTGTTAACTTGCCCTCCGAGCGGCAGGAAAACTTAAATATTATCCCTTAAAATAGCGCGAGCAGCCTGCTGCGAGCGCCAAGAAAATTTTATATTTTCGACAGCGAAAAGAGTCTAGTTAACTCTCTTTGAACGGTAGGTAGAATAAAATACTTATCCTTCCTTAAAATAGCGCGAGCAGATTGCTATGAGCGCACAAAAAACGTGCGGATAACTTGTTCTGAGCAGTAGGACAATTAAAATATTCCTTAAAATAACGCGAGCAGCTTGCTGCGAGCGCCAGGAAAATTTTTATATTTTTGACAACGTAAACAGTGTGGTCAACTTTCTCCGAGCGGTAGGAAAATTAAAACATTATTTAAAATAGCGCGAGCAGCTTGCTGCGAGCGCCGAGAAAAATTTACGTTTTGGACAACGAAAAGAGTGCGGTTATCTTTGTCTGAACGGTTAGTTTTCACTTATATAAGAGCGCGTACTCGACGCTTGCAGCTTGCTGCAAGCCTCGAGTATTTTTAATATTTCTGACTACGAAAGGTGAGCTTAGTTTCCGAGTCATTCCGAGCTGCAAGAAACTTAAACATTCTTACTAATAAGTGCGCGAGTAGTTTGCTGTGAGCCGAGAAAATTTCAAAATCTTGATATAAAGAGTGTACGAACTACTTAACAGTACTACCTATAGCTACCTACGAACTTGCCGCAATTGCCAATTTTGAATACAAGATTACAAAAAATGTGCACTTAATATGCTCCGAGTGGTAAAAAAATGAAATATTCCTACTAAAAAGCAAAAAAAAATATATAGTCCTTACTATGAAACGTGTGTGACCTGCTAAAAAATTTTTTTTTTATTCTACAGAGTACAATACAATAAAGAGTGCAATAAAGAGTTTTCTATTCTATTCTATAATTCAAGAAATTCTGTTTCCAGGGGGGGGCAGCTGCCCCCCCCTGCCCCCCCCTGGGTACGCCTATGGGTGAGGCCTATGTTCAGCAGTGGACGTCTTACGGCTGAGATGATGATGATGAATTTTTAGCTTCATTTAAAATTAATTACCGAACATGTAAGCTTGGGTCCTTTTCGACCTCTTGGGAATATACGGGTTAAATAATATGACAACAATTAAAGAGATTGAAATTGCACACCAGCGTAATTAAAAACTTGTTAAAGATCAGAAACTGTTTCTTTTTTAAGGGAAGGGGGTTGTTTAACTAATGAAATTAAACTTTAAGGGGAAAATGAGCATTTCAAGCGCCCCATTCCAAAGTCCTTTTCTTTTCACACAGACTAGCAAATGTATTTCTAATTATAAAAGAATATGCATAATTTAAGGCAATAACACATGAAAACCTTTTCACACCATTGTTGTTAATATTAGCAAAGATTATTACTGTCACGATATTTTTTAATATTTTACGTATAAATTCATTAAAAGGCAATTTTATAATCATTAAAATAAGGGGCATTTTTAGTAGATACCTTTCTGCAGGGCTATTCACTTAGCGGTTAAGAAACCGAACCGAATACCGAATTGTCAAAAATGTATGAAATGGCGTGACATGACATGTCAAGTTGTATCTAGATAATACGTCATTTCATACATTTTTGACGATTCGGTATTCGGTTCGGTTCTTTCACGGATAAGTGAATAACCCTGCAGATCGTGATAAATTTGTTGACCACATTATAGCTTGACAAAGTGAAAATCTAGTCAGTCAGCTATAGTATAAGAACATATCAAGTATCAAGTACGTATTTTAGATTTTTCAATAGAATTATTCAAAATGGCTGACATAACATCTAAAAGTTTTTGAATGGGTATAGACCACGTCACGCTTAGAATAAAATATTCCGGCCAAGTACTTAAAAATGACGTCATGATCCCACACCAAGCAACTTTTGTGTGATGTATCTCGCTTTTATTACATTTAGAATGTAAAAAGGGTGTCTGATATTTATTTAATAATCTTCACAATGGACAAATTTTCAACTTTATCGGTTCAGCAGTTTTACGTGAAAGAGCAACAAACACACACATACATAAAAATTCTTAACTTTATAATATTAGTAAGATTAGTTATTTAATAACAAAATAAGTAAAAACATTAAATTACTAATTAGCAGTTAAGAATATATTAAAAGTAAAATTAACAACAATAAGAACTATATTAGAAAATACATAGGTACCTATAAATACGTTAGATTGCGCGACTTAAGGGGTCTACCCTCTTTAGACGGGCAAAGATAAGGCTATTTTCACGAATTTTTTTGACCGGTATACGTCATAAATATGGACATAAAAAGTGTTAGGCCTAAAAGATACACTATTTGATTACACAAGAAAATTTTTTTTATATTTATTTTAATCAGTTTTTATACATAAAAATGAGGGAGAAGACTGGTCCAAAAAAAAAAAATGAGTGTGCGCTGTTGATGAAATATCTGGAATGGATGACATGAAAAAAAAAAAAATAGTTTTAGATTCAGTAAGTACATGGCTATAGCGCATATCATACGATTTTTGAAATTTTGAGTTTAACTATTTATTTTTGGCAAAGAACGACGGAAAAAAACGTGATTTTTCGTACTTTTTCGAAAAATGGCTGCCATTTTGTCATTTTTGAAAAAAAAAATCGTATGATATGCGCTATAGCCATGTACTTACTGAATCTAAAACTATTTTTTTTATTTTTTTCAGATCATCCATTCCAGATATTTCATCAACAGCGCACACTCATCTTTTTTTTTGGACCAGTCTTCTCCCTCATTTTTATGTATAAAAACTGATTAAAATAAATATAAAAAAAATTTTCTTGTGTAATCAAATCATCGAGGACATATCCAATAGAGGGGCAATAGACAAAGTTTTCCTTGAAATAAATTTTTTCACAATTTGACGACTCCGCCCACTTTTCCTATTGGCTACGCTGGTTTTAGTGATGGGCAACGAAAAAGTTTCAATTTAAAACTCGATTATGCCAAGTAATCGATTACAAAGCGATAATATAATATTTTTGACTAAGAGGCAGAACATACGCACGGTTGCAAATCTGATCTTTTGTTTTAAATGGTGTTAATGTCGTAAATCATAAAGGAAGATTTTTGCTTTCCAAAGACATTGTTAGTTCCGATTTCATATTATAGCAAAAATAGCGTTTTAGTTTTAAACAAGTCAAATATAAAATAATAGCTTATGCTCGCGGCTTTGCCCGCATGGCAAAATCCTTTCTTAGTGGAGGTCTACGTCATTAACCCTATTAATATTCCAAATTTCAACCCAATCCGTCCCTCGGTTTAGGCTGTAGCCCAGTCATATTAGGGCTTTCACCTCGGAATGAAAGATAATAAGCTGCAAATTGGTATGAACCTTTGTTTTGTCATTCTAAATGTTGTCTCAAAAGTCACAATCGTTATCGTGTCCGCGTCTCAAGATATTCAAGGTCAAAGGTCACAAAAATCGGTTTTTCGCGAATATCTGGCTTCCTATCGGTTAAATGAGATTTGCATTTATTATAAAAGTTGTAGGCTATAAAATTCCCTACAACTTTTGTTTAAACTTTTTTTTCATACAACCAACCGTTTTGAAGGTAGAGCGCGAAGAGTGCACATCGTACAGTCATATACGGCCTAATGCAAGGTCAAGCGTGAGTTATGGTTATCAGTACGTTATAAAGTCAATTATTTACTTGGAAATTATAATTATTAAACAATGCCTATTATTTATGTACTAACTATTAATTATTTATATTTAATTAAAGTAAGTAACTTGATTATTTATATATAATTATTCATATTTAACTATTTAAGTATAAAATATTATTAATTCTGGATTATACACGGTGACTGGTAAATCACTTAGAAGCCTAAAACAGGGAACTCAGTTAACGATTCTCATTCTAAAAAAAATATAAAAATAGGTACTTAAATTTTGGGTAAAATATCCTATGTGTTCTATAAAGTATTTGTAATCTAAACGGCCCGATTCACACGCGCCTATCCCCCGCTACTCCGCACCGGCGCCCGCCCGCGCGCCACCCCGCTCAGTCGCTCAGTCACTAATGTTGTAGGTATCGTGTGACGTTCTCAAATAACTAGGTTTATTAGTGGTGTGATGTTAAAAGTGGTCTGGTGTTCACTAATAGTAAATAATTGTGAAGGTTTTTGATAAGTGCGTGGTGATACTTTAATTGGATACACAGGAGAAGGAAATTAGGTATGTGTAATTTGTATTAATAAAATAGGTGTTTGCGCCAAATAGTCGGAATTGATGTACTGCGGATACGGTCCCTGCGAAGCCGTACCACGGAGTCGAGTCGTACTCCGTCATCCCTTTGTGGCACGCCGACCCGCGCCCGCGCCACACCGCCACAAGCGTCTCTGCGCACCCGCGCCCGCATCGCCGCCGCGAACGTCAGTCGTCCGAACGTTACCGAGCGAGAAGCACGCTGCGTCGTATAATTTTAACGCGTCTCGTGGGTGTGCCCCTAAGTGTGTACTGTGTGCCGGCACCTCTGAGCCAGTGGTTTCTTGTACAATTATCGTGGAAGTGGTCCTACCACCTGCCTCCCTGAGGTGGACACGAGCGGTCGGCGGCTCTCCGTCCGGTAAGTGGGTTCTGTTCCGTTGTTCATGATTTCCGATTGTAATTTTGTATAACGCAGACCTCCCGGCGGAAACAATAGGTATACGTAAAAATCACCGTCATAGTCGGTACGGTACCTAATAGGTTTGTAGCCCTCTTACGTAGGTACTTTATCGAAATCTACCAGCCGACCGGCTATCTTGTACAGAAGCTACAGAAAACTACAGAAAGCCACGAATAGCGTGGCTTTCCATTGCGGTTTTAATTTGACGTGCATTTAAAACTTAGAACCTTGAAACAGAGTACCCAGTCCACGATTCGTAAAAATAGGTACCTACCTATCTAATTTTGACAAAAAATATCAAATAAGAACATAATTCATATTACAAAATCATTATTATTTATTCACATTTCAAAATCTTTTGCGATGCGGTAGGTATCTGCACAAATCGTAGGTGCGTAGGTACAATCCAAACAGTGGCGGCATATTCGGTCAGCTGGTAGGTATCGATAATAAATAGGTAATAATGTACCTAATATCTGAACGATTAATATGGATTTCTTTGATATGTCATTGTCCACTTACCTTGGTATTTTTGCCTGTCCTAAGCCAGGTAAAGTATGAAGGAAAAACGGATCATACCTACCTACTTAGTTATTATTTAGTTACTAAGCCTAATTTATTTATCCAGAGCGCGCGCGTTTAGACGCTTTTAAGGTAGGTATTTCCTTTCATCGATGAGTAGGTATTTTAGTCTTAAAATTCAATTTGTTATTTCGCGGGTTTAATTTTACTGCGGATTTCTATTGCGGCTTGTATTGATAACCAGCAAAGGAAAATAAGCTCAGTGAAGCCAGGGAAGGATTTATCCCGCCTTCTAGGTTTAGTCTGCTACCACATGCGGCCGCATCATCGCTTAACATCACGTGAGTGTGTAGCATCGCGTAGCTATGTCGCGTCACAGATCGCGTCCTTTGTCGGTGTTGTCGATACCTACTTTGTATGTAGCTTTACTTACCTACCTGCGTCAGCTGTTCGCCAGTAGTTTTACCATTTTGTTTGGGACATGGCGAATTAATTCAAATAAGATTTTCTCTTAAATGTATTAGTATTGTCTTTGTTTGTTAATTGTAAACATAATGTGATTATATAATTTATCATATCCTTGAAGCTTTTAAGTGATTTACCAGTCACCGTGTATATTTTAGTTCTATTTTAAGTTAACACATTATATATCTTTTCTTTAAAACGCGTAAATTTCTCAATACTTATATACCTGGAAATACTTGTCCCTACCCTATGCCCTTTTCTATTCATTGCCGGGACAGATGTTCTATATAGTATTCAAGGCCACTCTCAAAGAGCATATAAGAGAAGAGACGGCACTTAGAACAAAAAAAATGGTTCAATGTAAATGTATGAAACGGGCAAGAAGATCCAATACCAACATTACGGGCATGATTATCGATTATGACAGTGACAATTAACAACGCCAATGCCGCCAACATTGCTTACGTGGTAGGGTCCGGTCGTTCCTGCACCGGCTACATATTTTATCGATAATTTGTTCGTATTATAATTTCTCACATTTAGGTTATTACATATTACAGAGTTAAATAATTTAGTCTACGTTTATTAATAGGGTAAATGTCTAGTATTAATATATAATAGACTTTACCCACTTAATAAACGTAGACTAAATTATTTAACTCTGTAATATGTAATAACCTAAATGTGAGAAATTATAATACGAACAAATTATCGATAAAATATGTAGCCGCAGGAACGACCCTACCACGTAAGCAATGTTGGCAGCATTGGCGTTGTTAATTGTCACTGTCATAATCGATAATCATGCCCGTAATGTTGGTATTGGATCTTCTTGCCCGTTTCATACATTTACATTGAACCATTTTTTTTGTTCTAAGTGCCGTCTCTTCTCTTATATGCTCTTTGAGAGTGGCCTTGAATACTATATAGAACATCTGTCCCGGCAATGAATAGAAAAGGGCATAGGGTAGGGACAAGTATTTCCAGGTATATAAGTATTGAGAAATTTACGCGTTTTAAAGAAAAGATATATAATGTGTTAACTTAAAATAAAACTAAAATATATAATCCAGAATTAATAATATTTTATACTTAAATAGTTAAATATGAATAATTATATATAAATAATCAAGTTACTTACTTTAATTAAATATAAATAATTAATAGTTAGTACATAAATAATAGGCATTGTTTAATAATTATAATTTCCAAGTAAATAATTGACTTTATAACGTACTGATAACCATAACTCACGCTTGACCTTGCATTAGGCCGTATATGACTGTACGATGTGCACTCTTCGCGCTCTACCTTCAAAACGGTTGGTTGTATGAAAAAAAAGTTTAAACAAAAGTTGTAGGGAATTTTATAGCCTACAACTTTTATAATAAATGCAAATCTCATTTAACCGATAGGAAGCCAGATATTCGCGAAAAACCGATTTTTGTGACCTTTGACCTTGAATATCTTGAGACGCGGACACGATAACGATTGTGACTTTTGAGACAACATTTAGAATGACAAAACAAAGGTTCATACCAATTTGCAGCTTATTATCTTTCATTCCGAGGTTGACCCCTTTTTTTACCTAATATGACTGGTGCGTTGATAGATCAGTCAGCCAATAAGTCAGTCACTCTTTCCATAATATATAAATTTAGATTCTTAAAGACATCCGATTTATACACATGCATGCAAAGTTTAAGCTAAATTGAAAACTGGGAAGTATATTAAATTTTACTTGCAAGATTTTAGACAACAGGACAGGCGAATGTAAAAAAAGCTTGTGAATAAATTTAAACAAAAATTGCCCCCTACGCAACGCTTTCAAAATTACCTATTTTGTGGATGGTGGCCATCTTTGATTTTAAATTTATCATAATAATATATACTACATACTACTACTAGTCAAGCCCTTTCAACTTTCATTTGATGCCCACATTGACGGGATTATGGAGAAAATAATTAATCAGCTATTTTTAGCGGCGGCCATCTTGGATTTTAAATGTATTAAATGTAATGCATATATTTTACTAGTCAAGTCCTTTCATTTCATACCCTTACATTTGACGAGGTTGTGAAGAAAAAAAATAATCCGCCAAATTGTAGCGGCGGCCATTTTAGATCGATTTCCACCAAACACGGCTAAGAAAACTCTCGACTACCTTTCGACTCTACTTTCAAACAAAAAAACAAGATCAAAATCCGTTCATCTGTACGGGACCCAGAAGTAAGACAAAGTACATGAGCAACGATGCCACAGACAGACAGACAGACACGTCAAACTTATAACACCCCGTCGTTTTTGCTTCGGGGTTAAAAAGAGGTCAGGTTTTTATGTTTTAGTTTTTGGTGAATAACTTTTAAAAAGAGTTTTCATTTCTTGTTCGGAACTTATTTTAGTCTATAACAAAAAATGACGTTTTCATGATGTGGATGGTATATTCTCATCCGCTCATAAAAAAGAAAATATTAAATTTGTAGGTATCTCGATCGAAAACAGGGGAATGGCATCGAAGCATTTTTATATTTTAGCAAATTTTATAGTTGTGTATCAATACTGTAGGTTTTCACTAACCTACTCGCAGCGCCGCGTGATGCGACTAAACAAGAGGTTATATGATAATATTGTAAATATTATAAATAATAGACATAATATTATAAAAGTGTCTCCCTGTTGTATAGATAATAAATGAAACGTAGCTTTTTGTGCGCAAGTCTGACTCGTATTCGCCATAGGTTTTATATACCAAAATACGAGATGATCTTTTGTCACGAAAAATGACGGTAACTTTACGCAACTTCGTGTCATATTTTTTTGATACATCCTAAAATATCCGTGTACTTTTTATTTATGTTAAAATTTCGCTGAAATCAAAATTTTAGGGTAGTTCCCGCGTGCCCCACTATCCGCCCCACTGGTGGGGCAGGTGAAACTGTCATATAATTTTTGTGTCTCACGCACCCCACTGATCGCGTTTTGGTGGGGCGGGTTCTCCCAAGACACCATCAGCCTAAGACTACGAGAACTTTCCGAGATATTGATATTTTAATTTTGATAGCTGTCATTTGAAATGAAGATTTCCTCAAGACCCTTCATTTCTTCCATCATTTTCACATATTAGCAAGGTAGATAACAAGAAAAAGGTACCAGGAGATCATTATTGAAATGAAGTCTTACATACGAGTATTCGTTGACTTGTACTGCTTTGCCTGTACCTGCGTCTATTAATGAAAAAAACACATGTTATCCCATTCATATAAATTACACAAAGGTACATAAAAGTTCGAATTAATCAGGAAAGTGCGACTAAAATCACCGCAATACGAGCTTTTAATAATATATTATCAGATGGGATGATTTTCTTATGTGTTGTTTGTCTACTAAATAGTACATAGTTCCTTATAATTTCTGATCTCCTAGTTCTTCGCAAAATATTTGCATTAATAACACCATTCATCATTTAGTCGTGCCCAATAAATTATATTTTTGCATGAGTTACAGCGCTCTGATTTCTGATGGGGCGCGTGAAGTGTACTTTTTTAATATTATCACCCGCCACACTAAAACGCAATCAGTGGGGCGCGTGAGAAGCAAAAAATATTTGACAGTTCCACCTGCCCCACTAGTGGGACGAATAGTGGGGAACACGGGAACTACCCAATTTTTACAACACAAGTGAATTATATTAAAAATTTAAAAAAACCCCCAACACATTCAAAATATGTAATTTTGTGGTTGCAACCATCTTTTAGTTTTTCAGATGTTAGTTTATTAAAATCTGTTTATTATAGTTTGTAGTTTTCTACTAATCAAACTTTTTAGTTTAATTCCCATGTTGAGGGAGTTGTGGAAAAAAATGTAATCACCATTTCATGGCAGCTAAGAACACTCTAGACTATTTCTACCTAAAAAAAAAAAACAATCTCAAAAAATAAAAAAATAAAATCCGTAATACAGAGACAGACAGACACGTCATACTTATAACACCCCGTATTTTTTCGTGGGGGTTAAAAAATAAATTGTGACGATACTGCCACGATAAAATTTTATGAGAATAACCCACTATAAAAATCATCTGCTCTAGTTGTCAAGTTATAAATGACATGGACTTCAAGGCGATTGTCCATTATACCGTATCATACAATAATAATAATTGTCTTAGGAACATGCCAAACCGAAAAATAACATCAGGCCCTTTTTACACTAAACGATTCGTGAGTATTCACCTTTGTAAATAAACGGCATAAACTCACTTGTATTTACTTCGGCTTCGTGCCGACTGCAGCTACTCCTTAAAGTAGATCCTCGTACAGGATCGAACCGGTCGGCACAAAGCCGAAATAAATACAAGTGAGTTTATGCCGTTTATTTACAAAGATAAACATCTGGCCCATGCCATTATGAACCTTATTTTCATTTATTTATTGCTCATAGCTTAAAATTAGGTTTTGGTAGATAATTATATATGTACCACGGTCCACGCATTATATATTATATATGTACCACGGCAGTATTGTATGTATTAAAAAGTAAGAGAACATCGTTGCGAGCCTTGCACGGAGCGTTAACAATAAATATCGCTGAGAATATGTTGCTGATACTGGACAGGTCTATCCATGGCATGCGATGTTGCCAAACAACTGCGTGTGGGGACTGGGGACCAGAATGCAGTGAGTGTACGGGTTTATAGCCACGAATGATGACCGATAAAAAGATAATAATATAAACTTATTTTCATTATTAATAAAGAAAACTCATCTAAGTTTATCTGTTGCCAGTTCAACGAAAAAGGTTAACACGTAAAGATGCTTGAACATGTAAGCAACATATTATATTGATAGGCATGCAAAAATGAAATTGGTACTGCATTCTCGTGATTAGATTGATTCTGTTTTGAACACGGGCAAAATACGAGAGAAAGAAGAAATGCAAACGAGCATATGGTACGGTATAGTGGGCAAACCCCTTAAAACTCATTTCTTGCAATGTTATTTTGGAATATTTTCTAATGAACATACACATTACACATTAGCTATTTTTAACATATTTACAGCTGAACTAATCAAATTTGGTATAATAGGTAGCTTAGGCTCTATAAGTCTCTCTAGGCTCTTGACAATAGGTAACAGTAGGTACCTACTTTTCAATGGGTACTACTGGATAGGAATAAATGAATTTCCGTAGTAGTCGTACTGAACTATGAGTCGTCAACGTGGGCCTACAGAACATATTATGCGCTAGTTGTACTTTAAGATAGCATGCAATTAGACCTGGTCGAAGATGTGGTATGCATTTGTCCTCTAATCGATTATTATGCATCGATTCAATCGTCAAAATATTCACAACACTGGCTAAATACGAGTCAGTAGACAAGGATAGCTATTTGGAGAAAACGCTTTATTAGAAAGAGAGGCAATTTGCCCGACCAGTATAACTTGATCCCTCACTAGAACAAAAAAATATCATAATTTTGAGGATTATTTTACATTTCTGGGGATATTAAAATCGATTTAATAAATTTAGATATTTTATATGTATACTTTATCATATAATAATACGGTAAACAGTTTTATAAAAAAATAAGAAGTCGTGATTTTTTTGTTAAAGAGAATATTCCGTGAGGCCCGCGTAGTTCCTTAAACTGGCCGCTACTAAACGGCGCGTCACGTGGCGCTACGAGTGGGGTAGCAAATACAACCAGTGTTGATATACAAAAAATCCGCCGATGCCCTCCCCCTGAATCAAATAGTGTATCTTTTAGGCCTAACACTTTTTATGTCCATATTTATGACGTATACCGGTCAAAAAAATTCGTGAAAATAGCCTTATCTTTGCCCGTCTAAAGAGGGTAGACCCCTTAAAACAAATCTAAAAACTAATAAAGCTAAGCGCAAACTAGAGCGGGCCGCACTAACACGCACCGCATTACAAAAACCCACCTGCGTACATTTTATATGAACTAACTTACACTACCGGTGTATTATGCGGCCTGCTCTAATATGCGTTTGTCCATATTTCAGTGATGAAGGTGGATTTTTGTTATACGTTGCGTTGCAGCAGAGGCGCGTTTTAGTTTGCGCTTAGCTTAAAACTACGTCCAAAACTTAATAACGAAGTCTAACATAATAATAAGATTTCATTGAATAGTTATGACATGTTTTTAGATAAAAGTTTCGGAACTATGTATTTCTGAGGCTGTAGGTAGCTAATTTTACAATGGTGGCAATCACAGTAAACCAACAAAAATAAAATGTTTTGAGACATAATATATTCGTAAAGTTAAAAGTAGTTTCTTGACTTTATCGTATAATACACGGCAGGGTTATGCGACAAAGTTGATAAAGCAGAAATACATAGGTACTTATCTTAACCAATCTATGCCTAAAACATATTTTTTTCGGTTTACGGTGATTGATCCACTGCAAATAGGTTATACCACAACAGTAGGTTTACTCTTATTAAGAATTCAGGCGGATTTTTGAAGTTATCAGGGAAAAAATTAAGATCCTGATGAGATGATTCTGGAGTTTTTATGTCCTGGTTTATTTTCAACTAAAGGACTGCAAAAACCATTTATATAAAATTTTTAAAGTTCTTTTCACGAAAGAGGTCCCGCGGAATTTAGAGGAACTAAATTTAATTTTATCAATTATTACAGGACTTCATATCCTAAATAATTTTTATTTGTTAATCAAGAAATTATAAGAAGTTATAATGTTAGATATTTTAAGTTTTAAAATGTGACTCCTTTCGTGAAAAGCATTCTAAATTCCATTGCTATTAATTAACAACCATTGTATGCATAATAAACGTTATTCCAAATTCCTCATCCTCATTTGCAGTTCAAATCTCCGATTAGTGCGGACTCCTTTGATGACTGTTCTGGTTTCATTTCGGTTTTCTTTCCTCTTATCTGTGAAGGACTTTTCTCTCATGACTGTCTGTCTGGCCACTTCTCTCCTAACCGAGGTAGTACCAGCCAAAGATGGGGCAGTAACTTGTCTCATTAACTTAACCTCATTGGTTTTAGACTCCTTTTTGGACGAAAACTGGAATATCTCAGCCTTTTTGGTGGAAAAAAGGTTCCCTTCGCTCTTGCCAATCTTGCTGGCACTAAATGGGTTAGCATCGAGGTTCAATTTGAACCCAAATCGTGTGTAACCAGGGTTCAGAGACTTGAATGTCGGCAGTGATTTCACGGGTGTTTCTGGCTTCTTTGACTGTTTTGTTTTCGTCTCTTTTTGCCTTTTTTGTTCTTTTGGTTTTGCTTCTATCTCTTTTTGTAGGGTTTCTTGTTTTGGTTCTGGGGTGTTATCTAAAAAGACGAGAGAAGAAACTCAGATTAGTAATATATTATAAAGCCGCGGCAGTGGCCGGCGATGCGCCAAATACGACTTGTCTTTATTTTTTTATTCATTTTAGGTGAGCCTTTGACCGAACGATGCGGCCTTAGATGCAGCAGACTAATACTAGAAGTCGGGATCCTAGAATCCTTTATAACAGAGGTACATATTATGATAATAATTGGGGTTTATACTCCAACAGAACAGGTTACCCTACTTACACTGTCAGAGTGAAATCACAATTTGAAGGTTGTGTGGCCAACCTATATGTTGCAGTTTCAGGTCGCCGAGATTACTACACCTGCAACATGACCTGACGACTACCTCCTACATATCTTATAGGAAACAGCCGGGACCTACAGTTTTACGTGCCGCGACGAAACACGGTAGCGTCCATGTGAACTTTTTGCCACACACTGAGATTTGAACCCAATGTCTCCGGATTAAAAGCCGACTTATGACCACTGGGCTACGGACGCTACATGATTGATGATGGTCAATTTAATGTCAATTTGAGGTGGGGGGCATCCTCAGATCCCGCAAATTTAGCTACAAGATCTCAATATAGTAACCTAGTGTATTAAAAACCGGTAACAAAAACGAAACAATAAGTAATAAAAACTATTTTACGACCAATGAGCCATTATTTGAAATAATTATGCTGAATCGCAATTTGCTCGTACGACTCGTATTTATGACTTATCATAATAATATGTGAGATTAGATTGATAATAATGTTTCGGTGTGCGCTCCGTAATCACTGATCCAATTGTTGGTATATTTTGGACTTTGACCATATTATATTACTAGAACGGTTTTACCCGCTGAAAACCATATTTCCGCTTTTCACTTTTCAGGTAAAACTTTTGAAATGTAAGTAAATAGGTGGGTTTTAGATTAGTCCTCTACGACTCCAAGGCTTAGTCCTAGCGTTGATCGGAATAATAAAATACATAAGATTGAAGAGGCAGATTGATTGTTGGAGTGGTGGTGGTCAAGAGGTAAGTGGAGGCATTTATCCCGCTTTCTAGATTTCGTCTGCTACAATCTACGGCCGCTTCATAGATCGTGGTCAAAGGCATAAGCGTAGGCAGCCATGGGCTCAGGGTGGGGCAGCTCAGGGTCAGCAGTTTCAAATAATGTGCAACTAGCAAACCATATGTGCAGAGTAAAACTTTACTCTATTTATTTCTTTTCATACAAAAAGTCACCTTCTACGACACAGCCGGATAGATGGACAGTAGAGTCTGACTATGAAATATTATGTGCAATTGGCTAATTTAGAGCTCTAAGAAAATATGAAGTACCTTGCAGGTGCCAGGGTGGGGCAAATGCCTCACTCTGCCCCACGGTGGCCACGTCCATGGTCAAATAATAATAATAATAGGGGTTTATACTCCAACAGAACAGGTTTCCCTAATTACACTGTTAGAGTCAAATCACAATTTATAGATTGTGTCGCTAACCTATATGTTGCAGTTTCAGGTCGCCGAGATTACTGCAGGGGTCAAATGCTAACCTATATGAAAAAGAAGATTATAATCTGACCTCTAGGACTGGTCCTCTCCAGTACAGTGACAGAGCCAGTGGGAGTGAGCAGCTGTCTCGCTCTCTTGGCCTTCCGCTCCTGACACTCGTTCAGCGACTCCATCTTGTCGAACTCTCGCTGGTGGAGCGCCGCGAAGTTTGGCAGCTTGGTGCGCGCCGGCTTGGCTTTGGACGGCGTCTTCTTTGATGGGGTGGTGGGTTCTGCTAGTTTCGCTACAAAAATATCATTTATATGTATGAGTATATGTATGACTAGCTTATGCGGCTTTGGCCCGCACGGCGAAATCCTTTCTTAGCGGAGGTCTACGTCATGAAACCTATTTGTGTTCCAAATTTCAACCCAATCCGTCCAGTGGTTCAGGCTGTCCATTAATAGTCAGTCAGTCAATCAGTCACTCTTTCCTTTAATATATTTAGAAGATTATCTTCTTTGTCCTTTTCATAGCTTTCTGAACGGGTGATAAGAGTCTAAAGACCTGGTCAAATCTTAGTGCAGTTTTATGCTATGCCGCCTGAAATACGGCGTTCTCATAGGTTTCTATTTTTAAAAATAAGCACCGCTACTTCATACTACTACGATTAAGTGTGAATCACACGTGCTATACATTCAGTATATTTGTACTCGAGAAAGACCGGGGGTAGACTTCCTTTGCAGGAGGTCGTCTAGGTGGGTACCCCAACAGTGCCAGTTATTCTACCGCCTGAGCAGTGATGTGCAAACATCACTGTGCTCCGGTAGGAGGGCACTGTAGCTAGTGAAATTACTGGGCTAAAGAGTCTTAAAATCTCATGACTCTTGAGTAAGAAGCGTTGGTGCAGTGCTCCTAGAATTTCACATAATTGTGAAATCCTAGGTAACACTGTACTGATTATGGGCAGCCGTTATCTCTTAACATCAGGAGAGCGTCTTGCTCGTCTTCTACATCATCACATAAAAAAAAAAAAAAAGAAGAAGAACCTGCCCGATGGGTCGATGATATCGCAGGCCTCAGGAAAGACCTGGATGCGAACTGCTCAGGACAGAGATGCAGGTACAGAGGGGAGGAGGTCTTTGCCTAGCAGTGGGACAATGCGTCATACTAAATTGTTCGCAGTAGCTCATACGTCTACAAACTATGCACAATATTCTGTAGTCAATCGATTGCAAAATGTATTTAATAAGCACTTTGATTCATCTGACATATTTTGCAGTAGTAAGGGAGTATTCAAAAAAGATGTGCTTAAAATTATTGAGGAGGACTTTGTGAAATAAATAATATTTATTCTTTGCATGCTTATGTTTATCACATGGCGTTGTATTTTATATATATCTGTATATTAAATATATTAACGTTAATGTATTTCTACGCACAAATTTTTTAATATTACTAAATAGACTAAAAAGTATGTTATATTTTTAGGTACTTTTTACACTTTTCATATGTATGTATAAAAACCATAACATATTATATTAGATTTCTACTTGATTGCCGACTGTCTGTTACATAAGTTATACTTAAAAAATGTAAATCTTTAATTGGCTGTAAGAACTGCATATTGTACTTTTGTAAATCTAGAATTAAGGGCTGTGGATTTTATTAATAAACAAAATAAAATAAAAATAAAATAATATGGGCTGACAATAATGAATGACAACGATGAGTCCAGATGGATGCAAGGGCGGATCCAGGATTTGGTTCTGGGGGTGGGCCAAGGTGCAGAAAGGCAAGAATATTATGATTTTCACTACGAAAAAAGTGTATTTAGCTCGCTCTGTACAGTTAGAGAGTTCAAATATCCTTAATAATAAGTGCGTCAGCAGCTTGCTGCGAGCGCCGCGAAAAAAAATATAATTTTGACCATGAAATATGTGCAAAATTCGTAACTCTACAATGCTTCTGGGGGCTTTGCCTTGGCCCCCTGGCCCCCCCCTAAATCCGCCTATGGATGGATCCAAGATTGGATTTTGTTTTGACAAAGGTCTTGAATGATAAATAACCGATATGACATCTTGGAGCCCTAAAATGTCTAAATACTTAACTGTTTCCTAATCTATGCAATATTTAGGTAATATAACATTTGGATATCATCTGATAACGTGTAATTGAACATAGATTAAGTTGCACGTGAGTATTCATGAAAACACGTGTTTTATAGTCAACAAATATTCTGAGCTTGAGATCTCGCGACTAATACGCCTAGCCAATAGATGTAATGACTAATATTCAGACATAAAAACTTCGCCAATCGGAGGATCGGAGGAGGATTTAAAACTTCACTAGGCTTGGCACTTAAATTTTACTAATATTATAAACGTAAAAGTTGTAAGAATGGATGTCTGTATGTGAAGTAGCCTATGTGTTATTCCAGGGTCTAAGCTATCTGTATCAAATTTCAGCTCAATCGGTCCACCCGTTTTGGCATGAAAGAGTAACTAACTCTATAAAACTAACTTTCTTTTGGACACATCCCCTGTTGTTTATTATTCAAATGATTGGTGATACAAATGACTAATCGCCCGATAGATAAGCTGTTCATATCGCGTTATCTAGTTGAGTATGGCTGCTGTAAACTCATTGATTACTGATTATAATGTTATTATAATGTTAATTATTCATGTTGATATTAAACAACCTGTAAATGGGTGATTCAAGGAAATAGGAAGGTAGGTTTTGCGATAAATGTGTGAGACTGAATATAAATAAGTATTATGAGTAAGATCATCCTTCTTATTATAAAAAACAGCAGAATAGAACAGAATGTGAGTGCAAGTCTGCACTTTTCGACCCCATCGGCCATCCGCTCGGAGGAGGAATGACGTACATAAACGTACGTAATGTAGGTGGAATGAAGAAATGCCATCACCCTTTTACCGCCGAACGTCTAGGCAAACGTCGCTTAGCCATCAATATTTGGTGGATATACCAAAAACTCGGACGAAGCGATTTGGTTCGTCTTTCATTATGAGAACGGCGAAACTATGAAACTCGCTACCATCCTCAGTGTTTCCCGGATGCTATCACGTGTATTTGTTCAAATTAAGAGTGATTAGGTTCTTACTGAACAAGCGTGCTACAAGTTCGATGGCATCATCACTTCCAACAGGGTAGAATGCGGTTAAACGCTAGTTTAGTCTGCTGTAAAAAAATGCGGAATAAAGAATAGAGGTGGAATCAAGTAAAAGAGAGGAAGAAAGAAGAGTTTACCCGTGGCGCTGCAAGTCCTGGAGCGCGGCGGGCGGTCCCCGGCGGGTAGTGCGGAGGGCGCGAGGCGGGAGCGCTTGGCTCGGGCCTCCTCCGCGTCGTTGTGCGTGTAGGAGCGCTTGCGGGGCGCCGCCCGGGGCTCCACTGATGCTGGAAGATTGTACATCAAGATCATTAGAAACATTTCTTATTTAGTCAAAATACTGTATAATTTACAGATCCCTAAATTTCGCAAAATTGAATACATTTGTATTTTAATACAATTATTTGTCTCTGCTGTCCAGACCTTACAATTTCTATTAAAGGGAGACATAACACTAGCTTATGCTCATACTTTCAGAGAACTTTGTATCTTTTTATGAAGGTATCTTGTATGTAGGTTTGTATTGTGCCAAGTGTCAAATGTTTGAGTAGTGTGTTGATATTTCAATTAGTTGGTCACACTTTCCTTTTTATTTTAAAGACAGTCTTAGCAGTTTTATCTGGATATGGATGCCTTCATATTCGATTATTCATTTTTTGATTTTCTAAAGTGACATAATTGGTATAGATCTGTTTGACATTATTTTATTACTTATTTTTATTACTTATTTATTCTTATTTGTATACCTACATGAACCTATTTTATTGACATTTTTAAATTTATTTTCTACACTAATTATATTACTGGCATGTTAAAATAATGAGTTAAATTATGTACTAATATTTATTGTTAAATGATGTATTGTGTAATATGGGTTATTAGTTACCTGAATAAAGAAATTTAAATTAAAATTTAATTATATTATTTCAAAGCCTTAGCAACCTATGTACCTAATTTCGGCACAATCAGTTCAGCTGTTTGGCATAAAGAGCTAACAAACAACACTCTTTCATATTATAAAATTAGTATTTAGCAAGAAATAAACTTACCACTGTCATCAAAAACAAAGCTCTTGTTGGACCCTTTCAAGTTGGACTTGATGACCTTCCGTCTCTGCTGCATGACCACTGCAGGATTATTGACGGGGCTGCAGAACATGACCTTTGTCAGCCTGGGCAGCGGCTCCACCAGCGACGACCTGCGACTCTTCTCTATAGACCGAGTCACATTCAACATTGGCCGGTCCTTCGTAGCACTTCTATTTGGGAATGGGGTGCATCCCGGTGAAGGTAATGACATGTGTTTGGTTAACGATGGCTTTGGTGATGCTACTGGACTGTCCTTCGTGAATGTTCCTTCACGTTTCAATGGTGTTATGGGACTTTTTGACGTTGATGCTTCTACTGGATTTTTTGTTGCTGATGTTACTGGACTTTTTGATGTTGAAGCTTCAACTAGACTTTTTGATGTTGAAGCTTCAACTGGACTCGATTTTGATGAGTTAAGATCATCATGAGAACTTTTCAGGGTCAATTTTGTTGATTCATCAACTGTATTCGTCTGGTTAATCTGAGACTCATCCAAACTGCTCTCAATAAGTACTGGTGTAGTATTCACAATGTTTTCCTTTGATTCGTCACTGGTGATACTTATCCGTGATATGTCAGATTTATCCAGTGTTAAGTTTGACTTATCCAATACATTAGAGTTGTCGGAGCTCAGTAATGAAGATTTTGAGTTCTTGTCAAAAGTTGAGTCTAGTTTTTTACTTTTGTCAAAAGTAGAGTCAGCTTTTTCCTTTTCATAGGTGGAATCTAGTTTTTCTGTTTTGTCAAAGGTGGAATTTGGTTTCTCTTTGTCAAAAGTGGAGTTAGCTTTTGCCTTTTCAAAAGTGGAGTCAAGTTTTTCAGTTTTGTTGAAAGTGGAATCCTGTTTTTCGGTTTTGTCAAAGGTGGAATTAGACTTGTCTTTATCAAAAGTAGAATCAGCTTTCACCTTATCAAAAGTGGAATCAAGTTTTTCAGTTTTGTTCAAAGTGGAATCTAGTTGCTCAGTTTTGTCAAAAGTGGAATTAGACTTCTCTTTGTCAAAAGTGGAGTCAGTTTTTTCCTTTTCATAAGTGGAATCAAGTTTTCCAGTTTTGATCAAAGTGGAATCCAGTTGTTCAGTTTTGTCAAAAGTGGAATCAGATTTTTTGTCAAAAGTGCAGTCAGATTTTTTGTCAAAAGTGTTATTCATTGTAACATTTGACAATTTCAGTGATGTCTTTCTATTTTTGCTTCCATTTGAGTCCTGAGAAGACTTTTCTGATGGAACTTTTTGATCAAAAGTATCTTTTTGTATTGAACTCATTTCAATATCTTGAACTGAATCATTTACTGGTTTTTCATAAGTAGTATTTATAATTGACTTGCGTATATTAGAGTCAATGAGTGAATTGTTGGCAGATTTTTCGTAAGTGGTGTTAATAATAGATTTACGAAGACTTTTCCTTCCTGATCTAGTTTGTATTTCTATTTCTTCTATTTTATCAGAAGTAGCATCTTTTTCAATTTCTAATTTATTAGAGTCTTTCTCAAATGTTGTATTAACACCTGGTTTATCAAGAGTAGTGTTTATGATAGACTTTCTTGAGTTTTCCAATTCAAAC
This sequence comes from Hemithea aestivaria, assembly GCA_947507615.1. Classification (NCBI taxonomy): domain Eukaryota; kingdom Metazoa; phylum Arthropoda; class Insecta; order Lepidoptera; family Geometridae; genus Hemithea; species Hemithea aestivaria. Next base: position 14,939,526 of record OX382344.1, read on the forward strand.
GTAGTATTTTTAGCTTCTAGAGGCTCTGTATTCATGCTTTTACGTTTCTTAGACTCATGTATAACTTCCAATTCTGTTTCTTTGATACTTTCGTCTATTTCTTTTGTACTTATTTTACGTTTACGTGACACTTTTACATCATTTGAAGTGTTTAAAATGCCATTACTCTTGTTAATAGATCTTGTTCGACGTCTTAAAATGCTCCCTGTTTGTTCATAAGCAGGGTCCTCTTGATTATCTGGAAATGTTATACTATCATCAGGTGAATCTTTACTGAGTGGGCTGCCCGCAGCACTGTGGAATGAATCATTTGAGATATTACTCTTATTCAAGGCCTTCTTTGGTTCAATGTCCTCAACTATAATAGGCCCAGAGCCTCTTGACTTTTTCTTTTTAGTCTTCTTCTTGGTAACTACCTCTTCTTCAATTTCTTGTACATTCTTTTTCTTTTTACCTTTTTTGGACTTGGTTTCAACAACTTCTTGTTCCACATTTTGTTCCTGAGTGTCTTCAGGGATTTCTTCAGGGAATTTACGCGTCCTACGCGTAGTTCTGACTGATTTCCTCGCGTCAAAAATTGGCTCAATGTTTTCTATAGGTGTCACATAATTACGCTCTTTCAGGGCGTGTTTGCGCAGCGTTCGCGAAGCTTTACTTCCCTCCTCCTTGCTGTCCACCGAGTCAGAGCCATTTTCCTCTTCAACAGAAGACCCTGCAGGGTAGCTCACGTAGTTTGTCCGTTTCTTACTCTTCACAGCACTAACTACAACTTCCCCGATGTTTTCCTTCAAACGTTTACTCCTCGTCTTCCTTTCACTCTTGGCGACGAGTTCTACCTCCGGCTCCGGGTTCAATATTATATTCTCGTGAAAAGAGTTGTGTATTCCTAAAAAAACATAGGTCTTGTAACAGCAGTAAAAATGTATTAATTTTCACAAATACCCGATGTTACTTACGTTTGCCAGATCTCGTAGACATTGCGAATGGATTCTGAAATGTTGTAATCGCAAACTATTCATTTAAATCACATGTAAATATTATAATAAAAGGGTTGCGTTTATTTTTATTCTTGTCCGTTTTTACCGTTTACGAAATTTTAAATCCGTTTGACAGTTTCGATTTTCAATTTTCAAGCATTGGCTGTGATTGGTTCTGTTTATTGTCACTGTCAAAAATATGCCGCTCCACACAATGACAGTGGAGCATTAACTCCAAATCTTTGATCCAGTTACTGTCTATGACTACAGCGAAGTGCAAAGTGGATTTATTTATTATCTGTTCTTCGTTCAATCAGGTTCATCAAGCAGCTGTCAGACAAAGAGCAAACTGTCAGAGATGCTGTCAGCTGTCAAATTGGTGTGTCAAAATAAACGGCAATGGGCGTTAGAAGAACTGTTTTTTAGTTCGAAAATTAATGAAAATATTGATCAAACTTCCTAAAACTAAGTGATATTGAATGAATTTTGTATAGCGAGGACTGTGCCGAAAAACATTGCTAATATGTAACATGGTTTAATTCAAGAACAAAGTGTGGTTTTGGTAACGGACGTTGAATCCGTAACGTCAATTTTAGTGAGTCAGTATGCGAGAATACACAATGGAGTTGTTCATTAGCATGTTGATGGTGGTGTTGTGTGCGGTGGAGCGCAGCAGCGGTGACCGCGGCGAGTACGTGGGATGCTATCGGCTGCAGAGCGAGGGCGTTCTCAACACTCACACCGGCCAGTCCGTCGACGTCTGTCTGTCGGCGTGCGAACAGGTTTACTACAAATACGCTATAATAGCCAACGAATCGACTTGTTTCTGCGCCAACACTCCCGGCACGCAGCAGTTCGAGTTGAGCGCCTGTAACACTCCGTGTCCTAAGAATGAGTCGCAGATGTGCGGCGGGGACACAGCCGCGAGCGTGTACGACACTGAAGTGACCGCCCCGGGTGCGCCCGCCTCCATAGAGATCTACAACATTACCGAGACTACACTGAGAGTGCGTTGGACCACTCCCGACGCACATTCATACATATCAGGGTATGTGATTAGAGCTTCTGTTGTTCAAACTTACTCAGAGCTTACTCTGCTACCTTTAGAGTGGAGGGTGTTGAATGAGACCTTTCAGACTGAGCTGCTGAACCTTCAGCCCGGCTCTCAGTACAATGTGAGTGTTGCCGCTGTCAATATTGATGAGGAAGGCCCAAACATCACCATCAGCACTGAAACTATCATAGGGACACCTGACCCCAGCCCACCAGAGATAGAAACTGTAGAGAGGAGAGGGGACAGAATGTTGGTGCACATTCCGCAAGCAAAAAATGTTAATGGACCAGTTTCCATGTACAGAATAGTTGTATCTATAGAGCTTTATCAACAAGGGTACATCATAGACACACTTGGTAATTACACCTATGCTACTGAACAAGGGCTTCCATATTATATAACTGCTGAGTTAGACCCTTATGATATTCAAAATGATTTTACTATAGGAGACAGGAGTACCTACAATGGATTTTATAATGCCCCTCTACCACTGACCAATGATATTGATGTTTCACTCGGTGTGGTCAGTGAGAAAAATCATATCAAGAAAATAAGGTACGCCGAGTCAACCAAGAAGATAATACTTAACATCAATGAACCTGAGGAAGTATCACCTTTAATGCTGGCACTTGGAGCCGGGATAGCTATAGGTATTGTTCTGTTACTTATTGGCATTGGACTGATTATAATACTAAGGAAAAAGATTCACATGGCGAGATTACAGCGAGGCTCACAATCTATGCCGTTGAGTTTGAGCGAACCCTGCATAGAGATAGAAAATTCAGGGTTTCTCCAGGATGAAGATGAAAGAGTAGATTATTATGGTAACTTAAAGAGGAAACTGTGGAATATACCCAGGAACCTTATAGATATAGACATATCATGTGTTGTGGGGCTCGGTAGCTATGGCAAGTTTACAAGAGGCAGAGTTCAGCAACACGGAGCTCAAACACCAGGCCTCGTGCAGGTCATATCCGACAGAGACCTGGACAGGCAAGACAAGAAACTCATGCTGCAGGAATTAGATCTGCTTATCAAATCCAATGAACACGAAAATGTCATATCTTTAGTCGGCATCTGCGAGACGAACACTACTCTATTTGTTGTGTTAGAAGATGCCAAACAAACTTTAAAGGAAATGTTGGTGCAGAGCCGGCACAGAGACTTGCAGAATAATAAATTCTGTCTCATCACGGAGAATAGGATACTACAGATTTGTGTGGATATCGCTCGAGGAATGGAGTACTTGCACAGTAAGAAAATACTGCACAAGCGTTTGAGTTGTCGTAATATTGTGATTGGTGAGAGTGGTGTAGCGAAAGTGTCAGGGTTCGGGCTGGCGCACATGAGAGCGATGCACGAGACGCCGGACTACACGCGGTGGACGTCGCACGAGATGCTGCGGCAGACGCGCTTCAACCCTAAGGCTGACGTCTGGTCGTTCGGCTGTCTCATGTGGGAGGCTCTCACGATAGGAGCCACGCCGTTCTCTCACAGCGGGAACAAGGACGTCGCGGCCAGGATACTGCGGGGCATGAGGCCTTCCCAGCCTTCCTACGTAGGAGACGAGCTCTTCCAGCTGTGCCTGCAGTGCTGGCAGGTGGACCCTGACGAGCGGCCCACCTTCTCCTCACTCTTCCACGAGTTGAAACCCTTCGCCGACGCGCCCGGGACCAGGAGTCTCAGCTTCACGCATTACAACGGCTTCGACTACGAACCTTATATACCACATTACGAAATTATTTCATAGTGAACTTATCAAATCGTTACTCATTAGGCGCGTAAGTTTCATTCGTCAAAAATCATCCAAAGATCTGATCCATGATTTTTTAACCTAGCGTCACACAGAGCCAGGACGCGTGCGAAAGCGGTCGCGATTCCCGAACAGAATGTCAGTGTGCGTACAATTTCGAATATTACGTAAATTTTAGTCCAGGATCGCAACCGCTTTCCCGCGTGTCCTGGCCCTGTGTCACGTTGGTTTTAATTGACAATTTTAGTGTTTTTTTTAGTTAATGTAAGGCCACGACTAGAGTTTGGTATTCTCTAAAAGTATTAATACCTAATAAGAGTCATTCCAAAGCAAATATTGTAATTAATTTGCTATACCTAAGTGATTTTATTTTCATTAGAGTACATAAATTAGATGTAGAAAATGGCATTTATACCATAGTGACATTAGTTCTACTGCACCTGTGTCAATTTAACACGTATTTGCGATACATATAGCGTCATTTCAGTATAGAGATAAGTATACCTAAATTGTTTGTATTTTTATAGGAGGCATCTAGACGAATTATTCCTTGTCTGTTACCGCGAATCGCCCCTAGTTGTACTTAAACATAATATGTACTTACGCCTTTCTCCCTCTACATTAAAACAATGCTGGGAATATTGATTGCCGAATTATTCCTATCTGCAGTCACCTCTTTCCTCTTATCCTTAACCTTTTGACCGCCAAAGTCACCTATACTTGACAAGTACTTGCGGGTCCTGTACGCCAACGACGTCTATAGACGACAAAAAACCCAGTCTTAATAAAGTGAAATAAATATATTTATCGACTCTTGGCAACACTAGTTCTTTCGTAGGATTTTTTTAAAATTGTGCCTTGGCGCACTGGGCACGAAAATGCGTTTGTGCCGTGGCGTTCAAAAGGTTAATAGGACCCAAATAAACGGGACTTGCGATGGCAAATAGGAATATGTACTGGAACACTATGGTCATCCATTCCTGCGGAGCAGATAAGTATACGATTTTGGAAACTACCGTGAGTGTTATCCATATTATAAATACGACACGGCTGTACTCACGTTGACTATTTGTTGAGATACGTCTCAACCACGGTTTCGGACAATTACGATGTGGTGATGAAGGCATCAGGAGGTTACTGCAGGCGTGAACTCCTGATGAAGGACATCGTAATTGTCCGAAACCGTGGTTGAGACGTATCTCAACAAATAGTCAACGTGAGTACAGCCGTGTCGTATTTATAATACAGATAAGTATGTCTATCTCCCACCCAGTGGCGGTTTGCAGTGACAGATTGGAATAATTCCATCTTAACTTAGAATAGTATTTTTTTACGTATTTAGAAGCAAAACTAGAATTTCTACTTTACATTGAGCAGCATGAAATCGTTGATGATGTCACATTACCCAGAATCTCGTAAATGATATTTTGTATGATCTTATAAGGCAAGCTCACTTGTAACAATTAGCAACTAGGCAGCTGGTTACAATTTATTATGTGATTTTAATTAGGACTATGATTTGATAATTTTAACAGATTCCAAAATATAACTTGATATTAGGGATATTATTATTTGAAGATTATTGTGTAAAATGTGTGAAACAAAAAAAATACGAAGAATAACTTTGTATACTTGTAAAATATCCGTGCAAATTGCTCTCTTGTATATTATATGTATATATGTATTTTTTCAAACTAGAAACTTTTAATAAAAGCATCTTGTTAAATATCTATTGTGAACATATTTAATATTACTGATAAGATGAATTATTGCATTTAGAATTAGATCTTAGAATCAACACTAAACGCCTAGGCACTAATTTATATAATCAACGAATATAATATTATTGCGATACATGTTCATTTCGTCCATTTACAATGACAGTTCGGAATCTCAAAAAGAAGTCGCTTACGTTAAAGAGTAGTAAGAAGACGAGCAAATCAGACGCCCAATGGTAAGAATCATGATTGCTCATATCAGATAGCGCCATCCAGTGTTTTGATATACACAAAATTCTGCTCGGCACTGCACTGCGCTTGTCATCCTGGGATATTATTTGTTGAATCTCGTCAAGCTCATTTTTTTGCTAGTAATTTTACAAAACAAACTGAACTTTTGTAAGAAACGGTAAGCAAGGAGTTAACACAATAGATCCCAATGGGTCGATGTGTTGCTGGCTTTATCAGCCCCCGATATAAGGTCAAGTCGTTTTCTGTACAATAACGCATTTTGAAATACGACACTGTCATCGCAAGTGGACCATGTCTGCAATTTAAATTATGTAAAATGTAGGTAATATCTGAAAAGGCGACAATAATTCTGTACAATATTCACTTGTATATTTGAGGCCTTGAATATATCACTATAGAATATCATACAATGTAAATGCGTAAAATTAGTACATCATTCTGAAAATTATGTTTATTACCGTAGCTTTAAATGAATTGCAATCTATTTTGTACTTATTTTTTATAACACGATACTTTTGTGTTATATTTTGATGGTGGGATGAGGTTCGCGATTTTGGAAATCATGCATTTTATATTTGCTCTATTGGCTAGCTAAATCGTAGACTGCAATAAGTAAAAGAGAATTTTTCAAAAGATCGTTATTCAGGGTAATGAGAATTATGGTGAAAGCACATCTATACGCATTGACCGCGCTGAAGGAATCAAATTTTGAATTCTTTATATGAAATGTCATGAAACCTCGCACACTTGCCGGAGTCGAATCGGAAGATTTTCTATACAAAAATTAATTCGGCGCGGTCGATGCGGATACATGTGCAAGCACCAATAACTACTTATTTTTGTTAAGGTCATGGCACATTTCACTAGCGAAACGCGACGTTCAAAATAGGCCCACCACACACCCTACATTGAGCCACAGTGACTTATGAGCGGGTGACGAAAGTCGTCGGAGTCGTTACAACACCGAGGTGTCGCGGCACTCAAAGACAGTCTTCGTTGGAGACGACAACACTCAACACCGAGGTGTCTCGGCGATGTCGAGAGTCACTGTTGCCCAGTGTGGGACAGCCTCAGTTTAAGGGCGTTTATATCGATTGACGCTCTCTCGCTCTCACTATTTGACAAATTTATACAATTAATTAATTGAAAATTCCTCAAGACCAGCCCTGCATAATATTTTTGCACACATTTTAAAATTGTATTCAGTTTTATATAAAAAAATGGCATGGGGATATAATTTTTTATTTTTTTAAATAACTTGCTATTTTATAATATTTCAAACTGAAAACACTGAAAATGTGTGCAATAATATTATGCAGGGCTGATCTTGAAGAATTTTCAATGAATTAATTCTATGAATTTATATTTCAAAATTTGTCAAATAGTGCGAGCGAGAGAGCGTCAACCGATATAAACGCTCTAAGATGCCGGTGACATTTTAACGAGCGTTTTCAGTGCAGGGGTGCTCTCGTCGCTTGTCACGTGACCGACAAGCGACGAGAGCTGTCATCTCAGTACATTTTTTTAGCGATTGCGAATGATCGCTACGGGCGGGCGCGCGCTTGTCTAGGCCCCCCGAGCTTAGTACAATGTGCCATGACCTTTAATCTTGTTAGTGACCTCTTAAAATCTACTTAATATTAATAGGCTCTTTTTTATTACTTATTATTTAGTCCCACCTGTGTGTATATTTTGTCCTTTATTCAAGTTTTATGAAATTATGATCTGAATATTATGCATTCCGTCCATTGATATTTTTTTAATCATGTACTTAACTGTACTTATAACACATTATGTACTATGAAATATAGTATCTTTGTAAATACAAGTTGTTTTAATTCATCTTACTAATATTATTAACGTAAAAGTTTGTAATAATGTATGGATGTATGTTTGTTACTCTTTCACGCCTAAACGGGTGGACTTATTGAGCTAAAATTTGATATAGAGATAGCTTAGACCCTTGAATAACACATAGGGTATAGTAGAACAGCGGGTAAAACCGCTGGGCGCAGCAGCTATTGTTATAATAAGATCATGCGGCACGCTAATTCATATTAAGCTGATACACAACACAAGTGCTTATATCAATGTGTTGAAGTTTTTTTTTTTTATACTAAATAGGCCTACGTTTGACCACATCCCACCTGATGGAAAGTGAAAATGCGGTCGACGATGGATCACGTATGACGCCTAGAAAGGTACCTATTCACTCGTGCCTTGAAGATACCCAAGTTGTACCGCTCGGGAAACACAGATGACGGCAAAGTGTTCCAAATGCGACCAGTTCTCATTAGAAACGACGAAGCAAAACGCTTGGTGCGGGCTGTTGGTAGCGCCACTAAGTAGGGATGCCGTCTGCCGTGACGTCCGTCGATAGAATGGGCATGGAGGAATTAGTTCATGTAATTCCTGCGCACACTCTCCAAAATGAATCCTGTAGAAGACCGATAGCAAAGCGACCATTCTACGATGTTCAAGGCTCTGCAGCCGAGATTCTGTAAGCTTTTGGTCACCTATTAGCTTTTTAGCACGTCTCTCAATTGACTCCAGTGTCTGAAGCTGGTATTTGGCAGTACCATCCCAAAGATGAGAACAGTACTCCATACACGACCGGACTTGTGCTTGGTACAGCATTAGCAGCCGGTGTGAAGTATTGCCTCACCTTTGCCAGAATACCCAGCTTCCTGGAGGCCAATTGAGCCTTAGATTCTATGTAACTCCCAAAATTAAGGTCAGACGTGAGAGTAACTCCTAGTAACTCAAGCTGGTTAGTTATTAGTTATCGGTAAAGGAACATTTTGGAAAGAAGGAGCTTCACTGAATTGACTCCTTTGATTGAGATGGTAGAATGCTTTTCACGGAAGGAGTACCGCGGAGTTTAGCGAATTAAATTTAATAAACAACCTACTAGTGGACCCGCGCGCGCTTCGTAGCCGAAAATTATCAGTGTTTCTCTATTATGCATGCATTATAAGGTACGTTCGGGTATTACCGGATGGATTTCTGACCAGTTGCAAGAGCCAGACAAAAAAATTATTTTCTCGACATTAGTTATAGTTAGATTATAGATATATGGCGCAAAATGTTAAGGGAAAAACATAGTTTATGCACGAATTTTGCTGGTTTTAATAACTCAGTGATTCCGACTGTGCACGTCTGCAAAGATTGGATATATTTTTTTATGCGCATGTTAAAAAAAAAGCATCAAGGGGTAAGTTCGGACATTGATTTAAAGTAGCTTCTAGTGCTTGGAGAATAATGCCCATAATATAAATGCATTCGATCTTTTACATACTTAACATTAATATAGAAATTATTTATAAATTCCTACTCATATAGATGTTCTGATCAATTGTTTTTGTTTTTGGTCCTGAGCGTCCGATGTTACCCCGGATACAATAAATAGATAATTTTATGATTCTCAAACTTTTTTCTAACGCACGGGAAAGATCGGATGTTCGCACTATTTACCAAGGTGACGTAAAATTCCACCGCGGCGGGGTCCTTCTTTACTCACAGCTCCGCCGCAATGGCGTCCCGTATCCCGGCAACGGGTGTTCCTACTTTATAACATTGCCAAAACGAAAAAGTTTTACAATCACTTTCCATTATTAAAGTAGGTAAAGATCGGATGAAACTATCCGATCTTCACTTGAAAGGGGCAACACCGGATCTTTGTTTACATAAACTTTAGGATAATATAGGTCAGTTATAGTAAAATAACAGACCATAAAACGGGGTATTTTAACCCAATAATAACAAAAGACGGTTTTTATTTGCCATAAACACAAATAAAAGTTTAAGGGGCAAGAACGGTTGGCCATAAAAATTGAAAAATTACGTTTTTATTTTCAGTGGCGCGTAAAAAATGTCTGCCTTGTTGTAGCGACTAGCGACAACTATCGGTCGAGGCAGAGTGAAATGGCGCTGTGTAAAATGTTGCCAGCTTTAGAAAATATACTCAAATTCATTTGAAATTCAATTCATACGGTCTTAACCCACGTCCGATCTTACCCGAACATACCTTACATAATATTATTCCTATTGAATCACACTATTAAAAAACACCACATCAAAATCCGTTACAGTTTTAAAGATCTAATCTAAGCACGTCCCACAGACAGACGGGGAGGAGACTTTGTTTTTATACTACGTATTGATTACTGTGCTTCAAGTTCCAAATTATTTTTATTTGTCAGATAAAATAAATACATGCCTATTTAATAAAGAAATTAAAAATGTAATATTATGAGGAGTACAAAACTCTGTAGATATTGTAACTTTGAAACAAGCGATATGGCGCCGTGACTAGGATACTACTTTCGTGAAAAGCACCCTAGCTTTTGTTAGGCGACCTATATATTAGCAATATAGGTCGGTTAACAAAAGCTAGAATCTTAATGGTGGATGGCAATAATTGAAACGAGTGTGTGCATTTTTTGTCATTTATTCAATGTTAATAATATAGACAATGTTCAAGGTACCTTTTAATTGGTTTTCGAGCGTTATAACACTAAGACATATTAACCATCCGCTTTACCTCTTATCGTTTAACATTGCAAAATAACACTTCATTAAAAAATCAATCTGACAATACAACTAACTAAACAATTATAAACATTGACTAAAATATATCGAATTTAAAATTCAAACATATCTATTTTATAACATTTTTCAATTGAACTTAATTTTAAATTATATTCTCGTCACATAAACATTGCAGACCCGTTTATAATAATAAACAAAATTAACAAAAATATTAATAATAAAATAAAATTTCCACGAAGGAAGCCGAGTCGGTGCGACAACCGCGCAACGGCGACCGACCGACGTCAGAATGAATGGCTCCACACAACGCACCGAGCTCCGTCCGTCTATACATACGTACCTACTATAGTACACAACAACGTTACTATTCAATAGAATCAGTATAACATACAACGTCAACATGTGTAAAGGGTGGTATACCGCGACCGCGGCCGCGCCGCGCCGCCTCCGCGTCCACACAATGAATCAATTATAATATATTAATATGTTACAATAATCCCTACCTCTGGGACGCGTTCGTGACGATGTCAATATGCGCGAGTTGATTCCTCAGTCTTTAATAAATTGATGACAATGAGCAAGGAGAGAAACGTAAATGAAACAATGCTATGCAATTATATACAGATAGTGACCGCGAGAGGCGTGACGCGATGGTGACGCGGCGGCGGCGCGGCGCTGCGCCGGCGCGGCGTGCGCTGCGAGTGCGTGTGTGTCATGTCTTAATGTCTGTCTCGAGTTACACTCGAACGCACAGCCATATTCCTAAACACAGTATCTCGACCTAGCCTTACTCTAGCCGCTAGCCGCTAGCCTGGCGCCCGACGGCTGCCACCTTCTATTCCTTCTATACCCACGATACTATATCCTATTATTATAGTAATTATTATTATATTAATTAAACCACTCTATCAACAAATTCAACAACATTTAGCTATTAAAATTAAAGGAGGATGAGAGAGGGTGTGCGAGATGCGGGCCGGGGGCCACACGCGGTCGGGCGATGGTGCGGGCGCCGCCGACTGATGATCGCGAGATAGTACCAATATCGAAACGGCCGCTACTATATTATATCACTAAGGAAATGACCAACTACGACTACCTATCTACAGTGGATGAAGCAGCAGGCGCGGCGGCGCGGGTGACGTCACTCCGCCACGAGCCGTGTGACGTCACACCGCCTCCAGCCGCGTGACGTCACTCGCGCCGCCTCACGCCCGACTGACTCAAGGGACCGAGTGACCGTTTATTATCTTCCACACGATACACTATGAAAATGTTACCGCGCTAAAATTATTTTGTATCGACGTTAATATACTCTCAAATATTGTAACAACTTCAGTATAACAACATTAACATTTCCAGTATTTTAAAATTATCTATACATACCCATAATATTGTTATTTAATAAGATAATTTTAACTAACTAGAATTCCATGATAACTATTTTACCTACAAATCGGCGATCGGTCGCATCGAGGCGCTAGATGCATTACAATCATGTTACATCAGTGACGAAGACATCTTGCGACTTGAAGCCTACTGGAGCAGTCTCGATGCGTCCGTCGCCGAACAACGATAGAGGCAAGTCGATCTTTAGCGAGAGATAAAGAAAAACGTAGAGACTAAGAAATTGGAAACTATCACACTACCCCCCAGAGCACGCCCAAACTTGACCATGTCGGTTGTATCTGCGACCGACATATTTCGTTAATTGACGTATTCACTTACACGTAGCGACTAATCGAGTTTTCCAATAAAATTGAGCTTGTTGAATCGACGTACAGGCGTCACGGTAACACGCCACACGCAGCGCTCGTCACTCTCGCGACATAGGTACTTTATATTATATATTATCCATAATTCAAACAACGATCGCGATAACAAGCAGTTAAAGTGTAACTGGTGAGCCCAAACATCTGAATTTAAATCATCCGCGGCAAAATAAGTGTAATAAAACTTCGAGTGACAACAGTTGATTTAAGTCAATACTATCATGCAGAGTCTTTCTGATATCTTGTTAAATATTCCATCTCATTACGCACAAACTATAGAATACACTAATTTAACCCTTTTGACATTTTTCTCTGCGTTTTAAACACTGCAGGACAGAATATGCCCAGCGGAAGTTGATTCCCATCAAAAGTAGTACCCGCGACAGTGACGAGCGTTAATCAAATTTTAATTGACACAAGACGATATCAGACCTACCCCCAAATATACATAGTAGTAGAGATGACGAGAAAAATTCCAAAAACACCAGAGAAATCGAACAGCGATACTTATTACATTTAAAGATTGAATATACATTAATAACTAGCTACTTGTATTAATGCACTACTGCGAATCATTACCTACATAACACACGTAATATAGACGTAGTAACAATACCTTCACTTAACTATCGACGTATCGTTGGACAGCTGGAAACGCTTACAACAATGTATAACTAACTCCGCGGAACGCACCGAACAATTGCCACTATACCTAGTACATTACCATTTAAGCCGATTCACATTATATTTATTATGATTACGGTTTTTCTTTGTACTTCATTCATCGACCTTTCCGATCCGAGTTTTCGACCGCCTTGCATGTCGCTGTATTGGCGCCCAACGTGGGGCGGACGAGATCACACTCCTGCACAATCGTGAACAGTTTAAAAAAATGGATTGTAGGGCTCGGAAATGTCATTAAATAACCTTTAAGCCCATTACACACGTCGCTATATAGCGCTATATAGCTTCTTATAGCGCGGCATAGCTTCAGTACAAATCGGCATCCGTCACACACGTAGCTATAAATGACATATAGCGCTATATCGCGCTATATTTTACAGTTAATGCGTAGAATCCGCCATTTTTCATTTTGACTAGGAGATAAAATGACTAAGCCTATTTGTATTACCGAGACAAAAAAAACAAACTCCTATTACCTACGCGATATATTAAACTAAATAGTAGCAAATGTTTAACCGCTGTGTAACAAATTAGAAATAATGTTTTTTATATTTATTAAATATTTTCTTGTGTTTGCAGGTCTTTTTGTTAGCATTACGAAACAAAGTAATTTAATTTGTATTTTAAATTTCACCTCCTATTTACTTGTAATAGGAGCTCTTTTTATGCATAATGATTATTTGTCCGAATAACTTAGACCTTTGAATACCTTGCAGTAGACTTTCGCTTAACCGGCTAAGTCATGTTACAAAATGGCTACGCATTTTTTTTAATCTAGTTCATATGGGATTTGCCAAATTGTATGGTTTTACAGCAACATGTCTGTTGACATTGTCAATTTTGAGTCTTATACAGGATGTGTAAAAAATTCATGATTTTTTTTTTAATTTTAAAAAAGACATACCAGGAGGTTGCCATGGTTTTTTTTTTTACAAAAGTGATTGTCAGTTAAATCTGTAATAATGAAAACACATTGTTTCAAGGGTTTTGCAGGTACTTCTAAAGAGAAAAAAAAATAAATCATTATTTTATAGTTTGTCTAGACATTTTTACTAGGAAACTGAACGTTTGGAGTTCTTCTTGTCCTTGTCATATTGCCTATTACTGGGAGTCATAGCTCCTTCTTTGGAGGATTTGATATCTGATGATAGATCGCTATCTGGGTTGGTTGGATGCGATTTTCATAGCCAGGAGCCAAAAGACAACAGGACAACAGCAACTTCAAGGGTGGTGCGGATCTGATCTGACCAACGCATTAGACTACGACCTGAGTCCGCTTTCCTTTGATTTTCCGGATGACAATGAGCTTCTCTACCTATGCTATTTGGCCGATGTAGTCGAGAATCCTCTGATAAAGTCGGTCAAATCCAACATGAATTGATCTTATTTGATTAACGTAAGTCATACTTTTAGTAAACGATGTTAATTTAGAATAAAATTTTCTGAATTTTTTGACGAATTTTGAAACGTCATTTTTTTAAGTTTACCAGGAGCAGATTTGAAGGAAACCAAAATCTAGTAAAAAAAGAAACATCCTTTATGTAGAATACATTGTCAAATTCATTTGTTTAACTAGTGTTGGGGAATCATTGGAACTATATGCAATCAAAGTGATTGAATCTCCGTTCCTACTCCTGGTACTCCTGGTACCTACTTCCTAAAAAATATTAACAAGGAACTAGCTTTTAAATGATGAAAAGTGGTATGTACCTTTAACGAGTGTGCATATATGAAAGTGCATAGGAAGGAGAAATAAAATAGACCCCGTTGTCGTGATTTTCTGTATAGCAACAAAATCTCCAAAACCTGACGGTTGGTTAGTTTTGATTGGCTTGTTTATAAAAAAAAAACTCTTTTTGAAGACCAAAACCACCTTAAAATCAAGAGAGAAGAGAGAAATAAAGCGAAAAATATATAAAGCGTTTTCTTTTAAGAATTCTAGAATGCTGCTTGCTAGCGCAAGCATAAACAATACAGTCCAATTTCTCGGATATAAAGATGTACAGTACAAGTCCTGCATAGATGCAATAGATTATTGTGTGGGATAAAAGAACAGATACCTAAACTATTAAAATACGTATTTATTCGTAATATATTATGTTTATAACATTTTTCCACATAAGTATATGGCAACTCCAAATTGCACTTGTCCGTTTTTATTTTTAAATAATATAATTTTTTTATATTTTTGTATTAATATACCTATTCTAAACGCTCTCAAAGAAATTGTTGACAAGTTATTCCAAATATTTGAGTACGTTTGTAAATATGAAAAAGTAATGTTAATAAAGTCACTTGATTTGATTTCAATGATCGACTCAAGATTCAATCACAAAGAATAAACTATTAAAAAATATAGTTCTGATCAGTAACCTGGCCATCACTAAAAATAATATAGCAAGGTATAGCGAGGCATAGCAAGGCCTTGCTATGCGATGCTATATGGTACCAGGAGTCATATAGCAAGGTATAGTATAGCGACGTGTGTAATGGGCTTAACTTAATCTTAAAATTCATGCATTTTTTATGAGTTGACGTAGTGTTCAAGGCCAATCGATATATAATACCTAAATGAATGATTATAATTTAAAAATTAGTAAAATGATTACATTTTTAGTAACAATATCCTTAGCAACATTTTCAAGACCTACAATCCATTTGTTTTAAATCTACCTCCATATAGCTTATCATCGCTAATCTTTCTCGAGTGTAACCAGGAGTAGATCTCTCTACTAAGCCGTATAGTAGAGTAGAGTAGAGCGGCCTCACTCCGCGTTATGTATGTAGCTATCTACGACGATGGCACTTCTGAGGTAAACGAACACAACTTAAAACTATCCCTGCGAGGGAGCGTCTCGTCCTCACACCATAAACAAACAAAACAGAAGAGCAACACCCAAACACACACAAATATAGGGAACGATTGAAAGGAATTCACAGTCCAATTTTTAGAAATAGTTTGAATAGTGCTTAAAAGTCGGCCTGCTGTAGTTTATTTATGTGTTAACAATGCAAGCGTGCGTTTCTAGAGAAGAGCGGACTAAAATTGACCAATTAGAATGCTTGAAATGTTTAGAAACAACTCTAACCCTTCACCGATTGGTCAATTGTAGTTCAGAAACGCACCCAAACGAGACGAGTCCCTCGACAGTGTCGCGGAGTCATCACAGCTAACGTATGTAAACAACAATATGTACTGCGTATGTACTAGGCTGACTACGGAGACTAACAGAAGCTCACGCGCCGCCCACTAAAATAAACTTTTCATTTCACATAATTATATCGTAACTGTAAATAATTATATCATATTGTCATCTCGAATATATAGAAACATCTGTTTTAAAACGTTTAAAATATGTAATCGTATCTACGTTTTGGACATGCATCATTAAATATATTGTACTTAGATCGTAAGATTTAGACCGTCAAAACGAAGGATCCCCACCGACACGAAACAAACCTAACCTTTTATAAAATGTATAAAAAAATAAAGATTCTTCAGCGAGAGAAAAGGAATGACGAACTCTGCTCGATGTCGATCCGACAAACAAAATACACTACGTGCCATAACATAAAACATATAATGTACATTACATTGATTTATAATATATGATCGATGTCAACATTTAAAACGAAGCAACTTTGGTTAGAATATAAGAGGGTCGTCTCCCACTAAACTAACAATAACTTAATGGTAACATTTACAATGAAACAAAAAAACTTGTAAATAAAACTGTGGCGAATAATATACAAAAATAATATGTGAATGGAATAGGACAATAAGTGATTCATATCACAATGGAGGCCGCCACGCGGTCCTTAACAAATATCGTCGGCGACGAATAATTATGCTCAACATTATACATGCGTCAAATCAATATACATAAACATCTATATTTCGCTATTGTAAATAGTCCACCTATGTGTCGATACGCGTCCATATCCGGGGATTGCACTGTCCCGGGAACAAGTCTAGATACGGCTAGCTTAGACAAGCACCAAAAGCTTGAGGCTAAAGGGCTTATTACACTTGACTGAATTCAGAAGCCTAAATTCAGTCGTTACTGAATTCAGTCTAATGACATTTAGCAAGTTAGCATCATAAATTCAGAGGTATCGTTTCGGACTGACTTAATCTGAAATTATTTAGGAACTAAATTCCGCCAAGTGTAATAAACCTAAATGTACTGTGATGAACGAATTACAATAACTGTCATCCCAATACACTTTTGCAAGGCACAAGCTATTGGACTTTGTCTAGCCCCAGCTCCGCTATTATGAGAATAAAAAAACAAATTCATTGAATATTCCCTTTAAAACCCCATAGTTTAAAATTGTACTGAATGTCAACACTTAAAACCACAGTTCTCTTAATAGCAGAGCTGTTTAAAACCGCTGCATTTGAAGGTAAATCTCATTCATAGCATTGCAACTTTACAAAACTTTGGAGTAGGAAAATCCACTCAAATTTATGTAATCACAGAGTTGCCTACACTTAAATGTAGATGGCGTTGAAATAGAGATGTGCCCTCAAATGTGTGACATTCGTTGATGCGATACGCCAAGCGTAGTGGATACGACGCGTATCGAGAGCTGCGTATCTAATTCTCCGAGAGACAAACAATAACCTAAGGTCAGGTAACTCGCGCCTTCCTGCTGACTAGAGGCGCGGAAACGCGCACTAAACGGGGGGGATGCAAACAACTATTTAGACCTCTAGCTACACAAAAATGCTCCAAAACACACACTAAAATAAAATGAAACATCAATCATGACCGTATTTATTCGTGTTTGTCATAAAAACTGTAATTTTAGCACATTTTTCGAGCATTTTCGTGTAACATTCGGCTAGGAGGTCAATCCAAAATGGCGGCGGTTACGAATTACTCACAAACGTGACAACACGTCGTACCAGCGACGAGCGAACAATTGATCGTCACCATGGCAACGAACACATTGACAATCTGACGTGGAAAATACAACAGTTATTTAGACCAACAAAATTCCAACAAACTATCAGTAATAGAGAAGTGTACACTTAAACTCACAATGAGAAATGACGTCACATTTCACGTATTAAGTTGACGACAGAGAATGCGCGGAAAAGCGGTCGATCTTCAATTTATTCCACGCGCTTTATGTGTGACAGAGTGCGTACAAATTCGAACATAAAAAATCCCGCTTTTTCGCGCGATCCTCACAACTTTAAACTTTCAAAACTGAAAAGTTTTTCACTTCAATAATTCCACGTGTGATCAAAACCGTTCCACGAACCGCCGCCATATAGGTTTGTTTACTGCATGAGGGTAGAGATGGCGTTGTGGCGGGTGCGCTTGATCTCCTCCTCCTGGATCTTCTGCTCGATGAGGTAGGTGGCGTTACTGATGGCCGTGCCGGAGCCCGTGATGGTGACGATCCGGTTGCGCGTGCCGGGAGCGAACGTGCCCTTCTTCGAGATCTGGATGTTGGCGCCCGACATCTGCTGGATTTCCACCAGGCTGCGACCGCCTGGACCTGGAATACGTTGCCACTCGTTACATACACCACCTTGTTACCTCGTTGATAAGAAAAAAATGAGAAGAATCTTTGAAGAAGAAAAGAAAAGGTCTCTTAATCGCGTTGCGTCCATCCGGTCCATCGCATTCGCAAGACGTTATAGATCTCTTAAGTAAGGTTTGACGTAAAAACTCGAACATTTGCTCATCGCTGTTGTATTTGAGGACAACGATGTATAGTTACAGGGCCTGTATATCTGAGTGCGTGGCAAAATTTACACCTCGAAGCTGCCAGGCTTCAGAAGGTTTATAAAACTGTGAGTCCTGGCTATTTTCTATTAGATATGGGAGGTGATAGTTGGTCATGTTACAGGCCATATAACCTTGATCAGAAATAAAAAATTATATATGGTGGCCAAACAACCTATATCTAATTGGGAACACAAATTGATACTGTCGATTTATTGTTAGCAAAATTGACGAAAATTTAATTTTGATCTCATGTTCTAAAAGGACCATGCCTTTTATACGCACATAAAGCCCAAACTAAAAAAGTGAGGTAGCGCACTAGTCTCGTGTAAACTCACCAAGTATAGCACCAACGATGATCTCTGCGATCTCGACATTCTTGGAGTCCTTGGCCCCCGCGTCGGCCGGCGTGGGACTCTTGCTGAGCGGCAGCAGGCTCGCGGAGGGGAAGGCAGGCACGCCGCCTCCCACGCCGCCCATGCCTCCCGACAGCGAGATGGGCGCCACCGCCGCTGCGAGCGCAACTCTATAGCCTCTCTCTACTCCCCCCCCCCCACCCCCCACCCTGATCACTCACTATCCTTGCGCTAGTCTAGTCTAGTCGCGGCACGGACACGCGCCGACACACAACCCCTCACTTGTACGTCCAATGGACGATGGGTCATGCTAGTGCACTCTCTAGTTTAATGTTACTTTTTTCTTATCGATTGTTAATGTTAGTGTGTTACTTTCCTAGTTGAATGTTAGTCTTTTCTTATCGATTGTTAATGTTAGTATACGTGTTACTTTCCTGTAATCTTTTTACGTTAAATTCTCACTAATTTTGGGAGCTTTGAGTTAAAATATGAAATTATTGTCTTTTTAATGACTATCCTACGATTAGTTTTCTATAAATACAACCTAAATTTCTATTCCATAGCCAATTGAAAGTGTGAATGGAATGTGCCAGACAAGCATCTACATAATATACATAAGATAAATGAACTACGTAAAACCTAAACCCTGATAAGTAAATATATATAAACGCCGATCTACGTGTCATACATAAAATACATACATGCACTATCACATAAACTGGAACTAGACAGTGGCACTAGCATCACTCACTCGACTCGTGTGAACGAATGTTTAAATTGGTTTTTCAATGTTGGTAGCGCTGTGTCGGACTTGGAAAAAATAAAGATGGCGGGAAAGAACAACTTATTGAATTTTGACAAGTATTTTTTTTTTATAATTAAAGCCGATTGTTTGTTATTCAGCAATGTTTTTTTTTTTGGTATTATAATTGTTCGTAGTTTTCGTAATAACGACTAGCGCGCTTGTGTGCGATCATCTTTTGGAGCTCACCTACTAGAGATCCATGTTGGAGGTATTCTGCGAAACAATAAGTTGTTCCTTCTATAGAGTTGGTTTATGTTATGCTCTGGACAACATTATTCGCGAATGGTTAAAAAAAAATAAAATAAATCTACTTTGAATTTAGAACTTTCAATGGAGCCAAAAAGTTAGTACTTATTGGGTAAATGTTAAGAGGAAAGATTTTTTAAAATGTTAGTATGTACTTATAGCACAGCAGGGAAATAAAACTAAAAATTCTAAATAATATAAAGATTAAAATTTGGGATAGTATTTGGCCACTTTGAAGTTCATCATAAGTTGTATATTTATTTTCAAAAATTCTAAGATTTATCCACAGCATATATCTGTTATGTATTGCCGAAAGATGGTATGGTAAAGCGATGTAGAGATAGAAATTTTGACAAAACACATTAATTAAACGAAAAATTACTCAATATTTAAAGCCAATCGTGTTATAATCAGGCAATACAAACATCGAATACACTAATACATGCAAATACAGTATTTAAACAGAAATAAAGAATAGAGTTGTATATTGACCGAGTTATGTTCCAAAAACAAACAAAATCAAAATACAACAGACGTGAGAAAATTTAAATATCGAACCGGAAACCGTTACAAAAGACGCTTATTTGCACGAAAGCGCCTCTATCGGACAAATTGAACATTTAAATTTTCTTTTGCAAAAATGACAACTAGGACTCACACAAGTAAAATCCTTAATATATTTTGAAAAACAACACGGTCATCAATGTGTAATAATTAATAATGGAAATCATGTTTAGCCAATTAGGGACAGAGTGAGAAGCTTTGCGAAGAGATTTGGAATTTTGATAGAAACAATAGAAGCCACAGTGATGGAGGGGGCTAGTGAAGTAGCAGCCCTATGTATCCGTAACTACTTTTAGTTACAGATGTATATCGGCTCGGGAAATCAACACTTTAAATGGCAAAAGTTGCTAAAGATTGACCGATAGATGGCGTTGTTTTCAATCTGTCAACTTTGACAACTTTTTGTAGTAAATTGGTCTATGATGTTATTTTGATATATTAGATGGTATACATTAAGTATTCGTCTATTTACCATGAGTATATTATAAAGTTTTTAAAACATTTGTGTACATCAATCATACAAGATATAGCATGTTATATAGCGTGTTTTGTACATAGACTTTATAATTTATGTACATAAAGCGCTGTTATTAAATGTTATAACTATATTTATTATGAACCACAGATTATGTAAATATTCAAAGACAATCTCCACAGACTATATCAATACTCATAGACAAATCCTTTCTACAGTGGGCCAAGCACAGTCATCGCGTAGACTTATCTTGCTATCAAGTCAAACTGTCATCCCATTGTACTTTTGTGAATGTATGTGATGACAGTTGGACTTGACAACAAGACAAGTCTACGCATTGTCCATGCTAGGCCCACAGATTATATCAACGTTCAAAGACAACACAGATTATACAAATGTGCATTGACAAATTTACTACATTTTCAGCCATCATTATGTAGTTTTCTGAGCCATCAGAAGTAGTGCGCGAGTGAGAGTGCAGGAGTTAGGTGTACTAATGTACTACGACAGGTATATAGGTAGCTAGTAATCTAGACCTAACATAGGTATTAGATTGTCACCGGTAACACATAAGGCATAAATTAGACGCACGATGACCACTGTACTAGCACAATATAATGGCGAGTTGTGAGGACGGGTACTTTTGAAAATATTTTTGATACAAAATCATATTTTATTAGAATTTTAAATATTTTTTATGTAATTCTTTAAATTATTAAAACTATTTTTAACAATGTTTACAATAAAAGTGCAAAACATTGTAAAAATTACTATTGTTGTCAGTTAACAATGATTTAAACAAAAGAAATATTCGTTATAAATAATGTTAACATTTCCTAAATGTAGAGTTTAAATATTGTGTGGTACAAAAGCAAACTAAGACGCCTATTTGTTAAACTTTTAATTGTTGTGTTTTTAAATTGCGTCCAGACTTTAACAAATTCGCCAGGAACTTAGGTTTCAGTTCAGAAATGATTATTATCAATTTCTTTTTTAAAGTATCGTCCACACAGTTCGCATATTGTGTGCCTAGTGACTAGTGTAAGCGCACCTTTACAGCCTGATTCATATAGACAGGATGTGACGTAATAAATGTAGTACCTACCTACAGTCTCACTAGCGCCACCATTTATTCGACCGATTTGAAGCCCGTTCGTACCTATGTACGTATGCCAAGTTTTGGGATACGGAACACACAATTTCAAATTTAGAATAACCAATTTTGTCATGTTGTCAGCTCTGAATTTATGACAGTTCAGTAGTTTTTGACGTTTGAGCTGACAATTTAAAAATGGAACGTAATAAATTAAAAAAAGTTTGCCATTTAAAAGTTCGTGTACAAAACAAAGATGGCAGCGATTACGTAATTTTATAGTTTAAAATCTAGGTAATTCATTTTGCGATTCTGTGAAATATTACGTAATTTAGCACACACCGTCTTTGTCTTTACACGTAAATATAAAGAGGTTGAGGTGACAATAATAATAATTTATTGAGAATTTAAACACTTTTAAAAATTTAATTCAGTTATTTCAATAACTTATTTGTATCATAATAATATTATGTTAGTTTATTATTGTAACCTCAACATATACATGTGCATACATAGAAAACAATATTTTATAAATAATATGTTTTCATAATATTATACTGACACTGTTTCCCATAGATTGTGAACATAACATTATGAAATTAACATACATCGAAACTTTGATGACGCCCATAGAAATTTAAAAAAAAAAAAAATGATTCGAGGAAATTATTCATTCGTTTGGTTTGTCTCTCAAACAAAAATGTCTAAAACATGTACATGTGGTACTGATGGATATAAAATGTATTGTTCTGTCAACTCTTTTTTAACTATCACATATACATCATACATAATATTATCCTTTTTTTCATATTTAAGAGTGATTTTTGGATAGAGTTCTTATGGATACAATATTGTGTTTAATTTAAATATCTTTCTCTTTTTATCACAATATACAGTGCACTTTGCTTTTTGTGCAGTGTACACTTTTTCCTATGATGTATAATTTTGTTAAGCTATTGCATTCATGGCGGTCAATAAAGGGTTTTCTATTCTATTCACACCCTTCTTTTTCATTATCACGTACAATATACAGAATCTTCCCCGTTCTTTAAAATCACGATAATAAATTAGCAGCGATTTATATTTTTTATCTGTTTTGATTGAATGGTAGTAAATGGTGTCATACTTTTTTTTTTCTCTTCCATTCTATAACTATATATTCTATTCTATGTCATAACCCTTCTTTTTCATCATCATGTACAGTATCATTGCTCCCCGTTGTTTAAAATCATGATTATAAACCTGCAGTGTGATAACTTTTATATGATTGAGTGGTAGTAAGGGTTGTGTCATACCTAGTCCAACCTGTCCTATAGGTCCGAAGACGGCGGGCGAGTCCTGCGGCGGCGCCGGCAGCGGGAAGTATGCGGCGGAGAGCGGCGCCGGAGGGAGGGCGGCCGGCAGCGCCAGCCCCAGCACGCCGTGCTTCACCAGCAGGGACAGCGCCGCCGATATCTCCCCCAGCCCGCCCTCGCTGTACCCCGCCTGACGGAGGGCCACCTGGACCGACAACAACACCACTACACCTCAGCTCTAGCACTTCAGGGGGGCTAGACAAGCGCCGATCGTTTGTCGCTGTCGCTAAAAAAAGTACTGAGATGAACAAACGAAAACGACTGTCATCTGAGTACATTTTTTTATCGATTGCGACAAACGATCGGCGCTTGTCTAGACCCCCTGTTCGTGGCCCGAATCACCCCCCACCTACAACATCGCTCCACTCCACGCGAGACGACCGGAGGCGCCCCCTGCCGCGGGACATCCTCCGAGACACAGCAAGTAATACAACTATACTTCGTTTCAAAAACAAAGATAATTTTTGCGGGGTTCGAAGGTTGTATATCTATGAAAATATCATAGATATATTCACAAAAACTGTTATATCCGATATATCTTATGATATATATCAGATATATTATGAAAAATATCCGATATATATCCAATTTATTAAGATATTGATCCTTTAAACCCTGCAAATTAGCTAAAAAATTATCTTTGTTTTTGAAACGTAGTATAGAAGTACCCATTTTATGTGTGAGTGTGATGGCAATAGGAAAAATTCTGTGTGAAGAAAAAGGAGAACCTATTTTTTTTCCGTCCCTTTCAGCGTGGTCGGTTTATGCTGTTTGTCAAACTCTGTCAAACTGCTTCACTTTGACAATAATACCTGTGTTTCGTGTTTTCCAAAATTTTAAAGCAATTTGAGACAATACAATGTTATTCAACTAGTTTATGACCTAAAATATCAATATATCGCGTATTTTCCTAAAATAATGAAAATCCGTAAGCTGTTTTTTGTGTCACAGGTGGCCACGATGATGTGACCCCCCTGCTCCGAGAGAATGAGGACACACAGGAAGCGTAGGTCCGTCTCAGCATAGCCGCCGTAAGGCGCCCGGCAACGGTTGCGACTCCGACGGCCGCCAGTTACCCGGAGACAATTGCCTCTGAGTGACGCAGCCAGAGCAGAGGGACTAGTCCCAAGACCCTTCCCCTACCACCTTCCACGAGGGATCAGAAAGATCAAGATGGGAGGTGGCTGCGGGGCCAGGGACAGGGACAGTGGCCTCACCTTGATATGGTCGAGCGTGTGCTGCGAGATGGGCGCGGGCGGCTGCGAGCCGGGCGGGGCCAGGGACAGGGACAGGGACACGGTCCCGAGCTGGGACAGTCCGGCCGCCGCCGCTGCCGCTCCGTTCACCAGCACCGAGCCCACCGAGCCCACGCCGCCCGCCAGACCGTGACTCTGGAGGGACAAATATATACGTCACTTGTCTATACCTAACACTAACTGTACCTAACGTCGATACTCCCAATAGAAGCTTTATCGATGTTATCGTCTCGAATTCAGTAACATTTCGTCCACTATTTAGCTGCATCCACACTATGCACTATTTACGCATAGTGTAGATGCAGCATTACGATCACAGTGCGACATCTCAAAAACTATAACTACAAAAGAGTTGTTAAACGTAATTTACAAAGCAAACTTTTCAGCAAATGTTTCCTGTGAATCTGTGAAATAATGCGTTTTGAGATTGTCACGTTGTCATCGTAAGTGGAAGATTTGACCTGACTTTTGGTGACAGGACAATACTACAACTTTATCTTTTTAGTTAATACAGCGAAATTGAACAATTGTGTTATCCAATCCTGACAAAATAAATATCAAGGCACAGCAATTTTGAGACCACAGTGATAGTTTGAAGGCACAGTTTTAGGAAAATAGAAGATATTTAATTATTAGAAGATGTTTGATTAATTTGACTGAAATGTCACCCACACGACCCCAAACATTTATTACACGCTAAAATGTGGACACAAAAGATGAACAACAATTTATTTTTCCATAAGTAGATTATTCAAAAATATTAGAAACATTTTACTTTGTAAATTAATAAAAAGGGTGAGAATACATCGAACTAAAGTTATTTGTTTGTGAATTATGACGTAATTTAAAATTACTTGGTTGTTTGAACATTTTATATTGCAGTGTGACACGCACCTCAAAATTTAATGAAACAAAAAAAATCACATCTAATTATTTTTTATATATAAATAATACATTAAAGTTTGTCAGTAGTTCATAGGTATTATTAATTTGGATATTGATTATAGAGATAAATCAAGTAAGTAGGTAATTAAAAGTGTCCATTTCTGGTGTCCACATATAAAATGACATCAATAAACACATAATACGTACAATAAGTAAATAGCAGTATATAATACGAGTTAGTGCTCCACCAAGCAGCCTTAACAGGACCCGACGCGTCAGACAAATCAATATCATAGTAGTTTGAGACAATATCTATGTCGTTTTTAGACTTTTTTATTGATTTCTCATATTTTTTAAATATATAAAATGTAAACGTTATGGTAAAAAGATGTTCATTCTCTGGGTGTATTGCCTCTCTGCGTTGCAATAACCAACTTTTGCTACAGAGGGCGTATTGTCAAATTTATAAAGGTGGCAATAACATAACCCAACCAAAAAAAATCTTAGACATATGACACTGGGTGGCTGGCTTTTCTTATACATTTAGAACACGAATGGGTTATGCTACGAAATAGAAAAACGCTGTTGCTGTTTATATTTACGTGAATAACAACTTTTCATTTTTGTCAGCACAAAATTATTGTGTAAATCAGCCAATATGGTCAGGTCAGATGGTCAGACTCTGGTTATTTTTCTCAAAATCTAAGCCTTAGCTCGAACAGTTTGTAGACCTTTCTAGACGTCTCCAACAGTGGCAGACACATGACACATGGGATCCCGACGAAACCTCAAGAGTACAACTGTCATCCCAAGACAAGTGTACGCAATGTCTGTGCTTGGCAGGTAGGTTGTATTAAGGCTGCTTCGTGCGATAGCTACAGTTGTAGAGTAGAGCATCATGGAACGGTTGTAAGTCCTTCAACACGCTACCAAGTGCCTTCCGTCTACGAGGGGGCGCTGACGGGACGAGGGTAGATAATTATATTATATATATTCATAATATACATATTTACTAACTGATATAATATATATTTTTATACAATATAGGTCATCCACGATCTCGCCTGATATTAAGCGATGCTGAGACCAAAGATGGTTAAGGCGGGATAACTTCGGGAAAAAAGGCCGGAACACGGATATAATGACCGCTCGGTGGTAACTAGCCACGGCCAAAAGAAAAAATAACAAAAATTAATGTCCCCTGTTCTAGACCAAACATCAATACTGTACCTATCTACAAATTTAAAAAAGAAAACACGTTATCGGTGAACATAAATAAAAACCGACGTTTTATAATTAACCTTTCTTCTATTTTACTTTTTTTTTTCATAACTAAAACAACACAACTCACGTCTAATATTGTCGAGAATATCTCGACCACGATTCGGTCGGTCGCATTTGTCCGGAACCGTGGTCGAGATATGCTCGACAATATTAGACGTGAGTTGTGTTGTTTTAGTTATGGAGAATACTCGGGATAGTTTTAAAAATTGTTTCTTTTTTTCTTATAACACAAAATGTTAACCAAAACCAATGTCCCCAACACCCACAAACGTAGCAGGGTACAGAAGCGAGGCGTCCCACCAGCGCCGTGAAGCATACAAGGCAAGGCTAAACAAGAGCGTGTCGAAGGGGTCACCTCGGTCACCTCGGCGGAGCTGGGCACGGCGTAGGGCGACCCCGTCGGGTTGTAGTTGGCCACTGGACCCGCCACGTCCGCGTACGACACGTTGGGACACGACCCTGATTGAGGGTCGTCGACCACCTTCTGTAGGATCATCAGACACGCCTTCTTGTTGTTCTCTTTTTCACCTGGAAAGATATAAAATGAAAATTAACTACCCAGTCAGGTACAGTAACAGTTATTGATCTATTGTAGAATTGTTAATTACGTGCTTTGCAGATATGAGTCGTCATATCTGCAAGTAGCCAGTGCTAGTCTCGGTACTGAGTCTGCAATGCACCTTAAGACGCTATTATCATTGCCTAAAATTAAGGTTACCTATATTATGCCAACGTCAAGAAGATATGGCGAGAACAGAAAAATGTTCATAAATGAAGTTTGGACTCTTGGCTCATGGAAAACTCTGGAGAGTTAACCATATTAAAAAAAAACTTTGAGGGGTAGGTACCTTTTTTATCCTCCAGTTTACAGATCATTCTTTCATGGGTAAACTACTCAACCTATTAACCTCGTACAGATTACAATAGACAGATTAAACCTTAGAATATCACAAGATCCACTTTATAGCAACTGGTCGCGTGCAGCTTTTTAAATTGAAATTCTCATTCACGATTTTATTTTCCAACTTACAACCGCCGACTTGAAAAGAATCTTTGAAGAAGCACACTCATTCATACCATACAATAAACGACTTGATTCTGCAAAATAGACCGATCGAAAATGCCCGAGGGTATTTACCTACCACGTCAATAACGTGTAGATAGCGAAACAAGGATGCGTCGGGAACGAGGACCGCAATTAGGCCGGCGTGTTTATGTCTTACTGTTATTGTTATTGGAGTATACTCCCGCTATGTCCGAGCGATAGTGAAATTTTACTGCAAGGGTAACGAATATAACAGATCACTTGTTAAAATTAGATCAGCCACCTTGCATCTGTGATTATACTTTTCGCAATTGTTCGCGAGAAGTGTCAAAATTTTCAAATTGTCAATAGCACTTTTTGAACGAGAAATTGACCCTGCGCGGACATAATTTGTGGCAAGTGGAGCGTTGACTTTGGAAAAAGTGCAACGCAGATACAAGTGTAGATGAGCCATTATTGCATACATAACCATATTGGATTTTCTATCAGAATTGTCGTGTCGTCATCAAAGACATGAGACAGAATCTATAAGCCGATGAGTGAGCGACTTGATCTTGTGTAGATCTGATCTGATTGTGTATCAGAGAAGTATAAGCATTTAGGTAGTGGTTTGCTTATATTTATTTCATTTTTAGATTCGTTCCACATCCTTATCTATTGCGTGATACAAACGTACTTTCGTACTGACCTACTAGACTTAAATAAGGCACATTTTTGCGAGTCAATGAGTCAATACTCCCACAAATACCTTTTTTGTGGCAACTTTTTATTCCAGGATGTCCATTAGAATAATTTTCAACTTATGGTAACAGCAATGGCTGGTCATAACCACAAAAATCTTAATGTTCAAAGGAATGGGACAATGTTACTGATGAAATGTAGAGCAAACTAAGGCGTTATTAAATATGAAATTGTCTCGACCGCAAGTTATGAAACCCTTCAAAATGACAACACCAAGTCACGGATTCTCTTGGAATTACATGGTCTGTTTAGTTATTTTTGTGGTTTGCAACACCAGCATTTTCTAAGGGCTAAGATTTGTTGTCTAGTATGCGCTATCCCACTGCTGAGCATACACCTAACCTTAACCCTTTCCCTCCTTACGGTACTTAGAAGTACCACCACACTTTTCGTCTAATAACTTAAGTTCGAAAACACTTTTTGTGAACTAGAACTGACGATCCTTTAGAGTACTGTTCCCGTAAGGCAATAACAGCGCGTTATTTAATTTACCGCGTCATATTGCCGAAAAATTTGAACTTCTAGTTACAACCTGTCGAACATTTTGTCACTTCACTGTGCGGTGTAATTGAAAATATTTTATAAATAGAATATCATAGATAAGTGCTATTATTTTTTACTATTTACGTTGTTTATATCATTGACTACATTTTTAAAAGCTGTTAGAGTGAGTTATCATTACATTTTATATAAATATTTGATAAAAACTGACGCGGACTATTATTAGTCCGTACTTATGTACCGTCAGGTGATTTTAGTTTTTTTTTTTTTTTTTTTTTTTTATGTAATAGGTGACAAACAAGCAGACGGCCCACCTGATGGTGAGTGGCTACCGTCGCCTATGGATACCTGCAATACCAGGGGTACCGCTGGTACGTTGTCTACCTTTCAAGACTCTATTCACTTGCCTTTTGAAGAGTCCCATGTTATAGCTCATCGGAAATACCGCGGGCGGAAGCTCATTCCACAATTTGCAGGTGTACGGCAAGAAGGAGCGAGTGAATCGCACAGTGCGAGAATGCCAAGCATCAATAATGTGTGGATGGGCTTTCGAGCGGTGGCGGCTCGTGCGTCTCAAAATTATGGGTTTTTATATTATACACATACTCGAAAAGTGGGTATTTTGCTATATCGTAAACAAATGTTTTCTTTATTTTTATTATTGTTTTGGCCCATTTTCTTATTGTTTAGCCAGTGAGATGGATATTACAAACAAAACTGCTGTAATGAAGCCCTGTTATTAGAAGAGCTTCCGAACTGTGACGAAGAGCCTGATGCAGGTGTGTCCGATGATGAAGCAGAAAATCTTCAACTACCCTCACCAAAGGGCTTTGATGAGATTTTTGAGAGAGCTCTAGACAGTGTTTTTGCCAAAGTTCCGCCATAGTCGCCGTCAAATAAAGATGTATTGGAGTGCTCTATAAATCAAGTACTCACATCTCGAATTCCTGGATCTAGTATTCTCTGTTGTGTGTTCTAGTGTTCTCACTTCACACAGAAGTAACCATAGATTACCCAAACCAAACTGTTAATAGAAATAGAGGGACCCAGATACAATTTTACCAGAAAACATTGCGGATACTGGAGTAGTGGGAGACTATTTTGCTCACTGTACCACATTGACTGATATATTTTTGTAGTGCTGATTGGAGATACAATTTAAAATATCTATTGTACACTAAAGTAACCATTATGCTACTTAGAAATCAGAAGGCGAGATATTGAACCTAAAAAAGGAGGAACTCCTGATACATAGTTATACTATTGTAATAGTCACCTATATGGGCGGCGAAGATATAGCTGATCATTTTAGCTGTCTTTACTCAACCTATAGGTCGCAAATCTCCAAAATGGAAGTAGGATATTTTGAGGTTTTTGGCACCATGTTATACAATTCATTCAAGGATGTTCAATGGCACATTTTACCATAAAAAATTGATGATGCTCTTTTGCACAAGGATTGATGACAATGAAAGACTATCTATTGAGAATACTGCGAAAGGCGGCCCTTCCAAAAAGCTCAAATTTGACTTTTCCACTATAGAATAGGTACACTTGGATAACAGAGGCATCCATTGGCCTACATTCACAGAGAACTGGTGAAGGTGTGAGGTTTGCAAGTTGAAGGAGATTCAGTCGTAATTTGATAATAAATGTTCGCATTGCAACGAGTTTTTGTGTGAAAATGAAAAAAAAAAAATGTTTTGATGCATACCAAGAAGTAAATCCGTTATTAAAAACCTATTTATTTTATCATTACTAAGTCAATATTACATCTCAATACTTTTGCAGTTTCTATCAACGTTCCTAACATTGCGATGACACGAAGTTCCTGACGGTACTTTTAAGTCTAGGTCTTGGAAATAGTACTTCTAGATATAATAAAAATCTAAAAAAAATCAGTGCGTTTCCTTTTACCTACCTTATTATGATAATAACATTCAAAAGCGAAAATTTGTTAAAAATCACTATCCCGGCAGGAAAGGGTTAAACACCCTTAAATCTTACCAACTGTTAAGTGACCTGAACCGCGGAGGACATTCTATAAGCTGTAATTCATAGAAATGCATGGGTAACGAATGATTGGGAAGAATGAAGGAAAAAAAAAATTTGGGCAGAAGGATATTTTTTTTGTTAAAAGATGAGGCTGAAGTTTTCTTACTACTAGTCTACGATAAAGGTCAGCAAGTGGTCTGTTCCTAGATCTGTCTGATGCAGTTGCTGGGTTATTACTGGTACATCAGTCGCTGGTAACTTACCAACCACAGTGATGCACCTCTCCTGCAGCGACAGCTCCTTGGCCTTCTGCGAGATCTGGACGTAGCTGCCGCTCTGCTCCTTGATCTGTTTGATGTAGTTGCCC
The DNA here is from genome assembly GCA_947507615.1 of Hemithea aestivaria. Lineage (NCBI taxonomy): Eukaryota > Metazoa > Arthropoda > Insecta > Lepidoptera > Geometridae > Hemithea > Hemithea aestivaria. The sequence continues at coordinate 14,970,999 of OX382344.1, forward strand.
CCCTTGCCGATGATCATGCCCGCCGTCGAGTTGGGCACTAGGATCTTTACCTGGAATACAAATTGGTATACATTATACATCGATGTTTTTGTGGAAACTAATTAAAGGCAGAGACATACTTAAACAGTAATTGTGTAAGTTTGTGTTTGCCTAAACTACAGAGCCGCAGAAATTTGCTCAGGCTGAAATTTGGTAAGATCTCTTAGTAGTTATAATAGAGCGCTTACAGAAAGTGCGAGTTGTTAATTTTAAAATGGAAAATTGTTTCAGGCTTCGAGTAATCGGTGAACGTACATACGACTCCTTTTTAAAAGTCTGTTTATACAACGAAGTAAGAAGATGAGCAAGACCCTCTCCTGATGGTAAGAGATAACGCTGACCATAATTAGTACAGTGCTACCCAGTGCACTGCGCCAACGCTTCTTACTTTAGAGTCATAAGATGTTAAGACTCTTCAGCCCAGAAATTTCACTAGCTACAGTACCCTCCTACCGAAGCACAGTAATGTTTGCACATCACTGCTCAGCCGGTAGCCGGTAGAATAACTATATTACTGTTACGAGTAAAAAATATTATAATATCATTCACGAATAAATCACGTCGTAGATACCTAACTATTTAAATGACATGGTAAACAATGTATATTTGTATTATCATATGAATAGCTCAAGTGATGCAATCTCGGCCTTCAAGACTACATTACTTCAAATGACTTTGTCCACGATTTGTCAATGTCATGGTATGCATGGTGCATGGCACAGGTCCCATTACATTATGGATGAACGAAAGTTTAATTTTGTGCAATCTGATAACTCTTTTATGGGTATTTTCAACCGGATTCATAGGAGGAAAGATTCACAAATTCGTCAGAAAGACGTCACAAATTGCAGAAAAAGATTATAATGCGTCAGAACCTTTTTTCGTCTATTTTATGTTTACCGATTAATCGAAGAACCTTTTAAACCGATTTGGAAAAGTCTTTTTGAATTTTATCGGTAGGACCGTTTTTAGGGTTCCGTCAAGAAAGATTTAATAGTCAACAAGGAAGCTTATAGTTTCGCTTTTATATTTTCTGTGTATGGCACAAGTTATTTATTAAAATTTAAAAAATGAAGAAGACAAATGATAGAGTAGAATGGAGGAGAAAAACGTGTCGTGCCGACCCTACCTAGTGTGGCATAAGGGCAGGAAGATGATGAAAAAAATATACGTGTCTTTATTAGGACAAATTTAAATACTCTCAGGAACTCCTGTTCATCTAAGTACGAGTAAAGTATATTAAAGTTAATTTGATATGTAGAATATAGCTTTTAGCATATAAAATGTGTCAGTAAGCCAATGATTCCACCACTTCAATCTCATTAGGTAACGAACCGACGTATTGAATGTGTTCCCAAATTGGAATTTGAAAGCGTCTTCAGCCGAATTTGATAAATTAATATTAATTTGTTCGCAAAGCAGAATTAATTTATAACGAATTTGTTGGAAGGTCTATGTGAACGATTAATGAATCACCTTGTGCTCATTCAGCCTACATAAAGTACTAATGTTAGGATATAAATAGCGTAATTATTATAAAAAAGAAATATTATATACTTATTAGAATAAATAAAAGACCATAAAACCATGCCATGATATATACCATAGAAAATCTAAAAGACTTCGTTAAACTGCTAAAAAATTAAGAGCTTAAAATTGTTTGGGTCTGTCTCGCTCGCATGATATGAATATGAATAATTTTGAAATATTAATTCGTAGAACTTATTTTTATAAAATGTATTCAGGCGAAGATCTGATAATATTTTTAAGTATTCAGTATTTCTTTATTATATGTATCTTTCCATCAGGTGGGATGCGGTCAAACGTAGGCCTATTTAATATATTTATAAAAATATCCATTTTAAATAACAAGTCTTCCAAAAAACACTCATTTTTAACATCTATTTCTCTCTCAAACTGGGAAAACATTAAAAGTAATTATAAAATATTCGAAAACATTTTCAAAAAGTAAATTCTATCGTGCGAACGAGAGAGTCGCTCGGCGTCTGCTTGTGTGATGATTGATGTCTATCATTAAAATATAACTTACATAGGAAGTAAATAAGTACATGTTGTTAAAACAATGTAAGATGATATAACAAGTGGACGCATTATAATAATATCAGTTGTGCAACATTCACGCTTATCTACCGTAGCTAATAACAATAACATAGCGTGCGTAGTTGACGCGACCTTGTGTGTGAGACAACGATCGTCTAACTCGTTGATGGAAGCTTTCATCTGTACAATTAAATAATAACTAATCTGAATGTTTAAAAGGAAAGAGTGACTGACTGATCTATCAACCCACAGCTCAAACCACTGAACGAATTGGGTTTAAACTTGGAACACAGATTTTATGACCTGGACCTCTGGAGAAAGATTTTGTCACGTGGGCAAAACCGCGAGCACAAGCTAGTAAATTATAATTGGCGTTTATACAGCAACAGAACAGGTTACCCTACTTGTGTAGTCAAATCAAAATGCCAATTTTTAGGTTGTGTGATTAACCTAGATATTTGTTGCAATTTCAGGTCGCCAAAATTTATTACAAGGATTGCAACATGATATAACTCTGCCTCTACCATATCTTAAAGGAATTGGTAGCATGCAGGCAAAAAACTTGCCACACACTGACATTTTTTTAACTACAAGCTTGTTTTCAAAAATTGAGGGTAAGATGCACGTTTTTTTTCAAACTTGAAAACCGCTCTACCTTAATAAAATCTTCGGATAACCGAGGAACAAATAAAAATAATTATTAAGAAGCTTAGAAGACTGAATACGTTAGTATTGTAGGCCTTATTGTATTCGATCCAATGTAACATAGTGCATAAAAAAAATGTATTTCTACAGGATATACTTTATTTTTAAGCTGTTCTCAAAACACAATTCCATTATTTTCATTATTGCCGTATCGTCAGCTTGTAGTAGCTTACTGCAAAAGCTTCCCCATACGCGTTATCAAATTTGCTACATAATCGTTGTTGAACACTTAACTGTTTAATCATTATTGATTTACGGACACGAGGTATTCGTAGTGCGGCGAACGCGACTAATGGGACGGACTGGAATGATCAGAATTCGCACATAGATAGATAGTAATTAACTATGATACTTGGCTATGGAACTGTTAACAGTATAGAATAACATTTAAAAAATTACTTTTCATTTCTTTTAATCAGGTTGTCTGTAAGAGGAGGAGGTTGTGCTTTATGCGATAAGACGGCCAATTGTTTACCTTTAGTTTTTAAGATTGTTTTTAGAACTTGTTTTTGTGACTCGGTATGCAATAAATTGTTATTCTATTCACTATTCTAAGCATTAGCAGATTGGTAAATAGTTTAATAGGTAAAAAAATATAACGTAATTTTTTATACCTAGGAGACGAGCAAGACACTCTCCTGATGTTAAGAGATAACGCTGGCCATAATCAGAACAGTACCACCCAGTACCCAGTATTTCACGATGATGTAAAATTGTGAATTATATTTACTTTTACAGACATAGTTTTATTTGCAGGGTAAATTACACGTGTACTTATGAGATATAAAACATACTTGTAAAAACATATAAATAAAGCAAATGTAGAACGTATAATGTAATACGCATCATATTTTTTGAGCAATTATTATGTACTCATTAAATATACAGCTGCGAGGTCCGCCTTCAGTTTTTCAACGGTCACGCTCAAATTATATGAACCTCGGCTTCCTGGTTTATTCTTCCGTACTCTAACAATGTTATATCATACTTAAAAGCACACTTTAATTAAGAATTTAATTCAGAGAAAAGTAAACATTACAGTGGTATTTTTAGGGTTCCGTACCTCAAAAGGAAAAAACGGAACCCTTATAGGATCACTTTGTTGTCCGTCCGTCCGTCCGTCCGTCCGTCCGTCCGTCTGTCTGTCAAGACCCTTTTTCTCAGGAACGCGTGGAGGTAACAAGCTGAAATTTATAGGAAATACTAAGGTCCATTGCTTCTTAGAGCTGTGAAAAATTCAAACTTCTAGGCCAACGCAATCAAAAGATATAGTCGAATATGTCGCAAATTTCAGCAAATTTTCGACATTACCAAATACAAGTGAAATTTTAAAAATACTTTTTAAAAACAAGCTTTAATTATCATACACCATCTTGCATCATATAGTACTCGTCAAGACGAATCAAATGAGCCCAAACTCGATGGGGTTGCGTTGTTTAATTACGGAGTTCCTATGGTCACCTTCCAGCTCCATCATCAGATCAGCTCCATGTCATAATAATATTGCATTGTCATCCGATTTACACACGCATGCAAATTTTCAGCTCAATTGGAAACCGGGAAGTGGGTCAAATCAAACTTGCAAGATTTGATTACAGACAGACAGACAGACAGACAGACAGACAACAGACAGGTGAAAGTAATATAAAGCTTGTAAAATCAAAACCTTCGGGGCACTTCCCGTGAATTCAGAATCTTGAAATTTTGCACGAAGCAACTCCTTAGAGCACAGATAAAGGAAAAATTGCGAAAACCATAAATTTTTAATTTCATCATATGAAAAAAATATTTTGAATAATTTTATACTTACTACCCCTTTTCTCATGAACGCGTGCAGGTATTAAACTGAAATTCATATCAAATACTAAGGCCTATAATACCTTTAAACTGTAATAGAATCAAACCTCTATCTTAACGCATTCAAAAGAAACAGCAATTTTAGCCGAAATTTTAAACACGCAACTACTCTCAAAAAACCAAAACCTACAGGGTACTTGCCGTGAACGTAGAATCTTGAAATTTGGTAAAAAGCAATTCCTTAGAACACAGATAAAGGGAAAATTCCGAAAATTGTTCATTTTTAGTTACATCATATAAAAAAATATTTTTAATAATTTCATACTTACTACCTTATTTCTCATGAACGCGTGCAGGTATTAAACTGAAATTCATATCAAATACTAAGGCCTATAATACCTTTAAACTGTAATAAAATCAAACCTCTATCTCAACGCATTCAAAAGAAACAGCAATTTTAGCCGAAATTTTAAACACGCAACTACTCTCAAAAAACCAAAACCTACAGGGTACTTGCCGTGAACGTAGAATCTTGAAATTTGGTTAAAAGCAATTCCTTAGAGCACAGATAAAGGAAAACTTGCGAAAATTGAACATTTTTAGTTACATCATATAAAAAAATATTTTTAATAATTTCATACTTACTACCTTATTTCTCATGAACGCGTGCAGGTATTAAACTGAAATTCATATCAAATACTAAGGTCTATAATACCTTTAAACTGTAATAAAATCAAACCTCTATCTCAACGCATTCAAAAGAAACAGCAATTTTAGCCGTATTTTTTAACTCGCGACTACTCTCAAGGGAATCAAAACCTATAGGGTACTTGCCGTTAACTCAGAATCTTGTAATTTGGTTCGCAGCAACGTCTTAAATCACAGGCACAGGAAAAATTGCGAAAACTGTAAATTTTTAGTTACATCATATAAAAAATATTTTTAATAATTTTGTATTTATTATCCCTTTCCTCAAGAACGCGTACAGGTATTAAATTGAAATTCATACCAAATACTCAGCTTTATAATAACTTTAAGCTGTAAAAAAATCATACATCTATGCAGTGGCGGATTTGCCCTAAGGCCCAGTAGGCCCGGGCCTAGGGCGGCCAGATATTAGGGGCGGCCAATCGTGACAAAAAAATCACTGATGACAAGAAATAACTAAAAGTACGTAAATATTTTAAAGGCTTCAAGGGGCCATAGGTTTTTCTCGGCGGCTCTGCTCTATAATAAGAATATTTATTTTCTCACCGCTCAGAACACATCTTTTGTAGCCTGAAATATAAAATTTTCTCGGCACTCGCAGCTAGCTGCTCGCGCAATTATGAATAGAAGATTATGTATTTTGCTCACCACTCAGAACGAGCTCAATGCACACAGTACCGGCGTTAGGGTGGGGCGCGGTTGGGCGACCGCCCAGGGCGCCGGATAAAAGGGGCGCCACAGGCTCTATAATGGGGCGCCCGTGGCGCCCCATTCGTTCTGAAAAATTCAATATTCTCGGTGCTCGTAGCAAGCTGCTCGCGCTTTTATAAGAACATTTAGTTTCTTTGCCACTCGAAGGAAGATAAACGCACATCATTCGTGTTGAACAAATCTAAATTTTCGCGGCGCTCGCAGCCAGTTACTTGCGCTTTTATAAATAAGGACATTTAGTTTCTTTGCCACTCGAAGCTAGCTAAAACGAGCGTCAAGATGGCGGGACCAAGTCTTGGATTTGCATGAAACATATACCAATATTTAGTACCTATTTAGTACTATTTAGTACCTCCGATCAAAAAATTAGTACCTCAACTGAAAAGCTGCGGCACAGCAAAAACGTTGGTCCCGCCATCTTGACGTCAAGATGGCGGGACCAAATTGATCCGCTGCTTTCTGGAAGTTCTGATGAATTAAAATATTTAGTACCTATTTAGTACCTCTCAAATATCTTTTTAGAATTTTTATAACTTTTACGGTTTTAAAGATATTTAGCAAAAACCTTGGTCCCGCCATCTTGACGTTTTTAAAAAAACGTTTCACATCTAAACGCAAAGTTTTTCTTAAATTATTTTCTGGTCAATATTTAGTACCTTTTTGGTACTAAATATTCGCCTTTCACAAGTTTGTGCCTGTGACACCGTCTGCTTGGAATAAGCATTTTTTTATTTCCCATACAAACTTTTATGCTTTTCTGGAAGTTCTGATGAATTAAAATATTTAGTACATATTTAGTACCTCTCATATATCTTTTTAGATTTTTCGTAACTTTTACGGTTTTAAAGATATTTAGCAAAAAGCTCCAAGCTTCTTTGCGCCCTGTTAAAGTATGAAATCCAGAATAATAACTATCCTATGTTTTTTTCAGGGTCTCAAACTATCTTCTTACCTAACTAAATTTATCGGATTAAAAAAAAAATGTTTTTTCTAAGTAGGTATGTTAAATATGTGTATTTTGTTTGTTAAAATATTAATTACTTAGTGATTATATTAACAAAGATCATTTTTCAGTATACATAATATGTATAGGTATTTCAGTCCGGACACAATGGACATCAGAATTATTATTGGTATAATTAATAATAATAAACTGCCAAAAGTCACTAGCAATTCTATGTGTGCTAGAAAAGTTATTCCAAGTCATATTTTCAATTACTAATGTGTACGATACAAGATTTTTTTTATATTATTTTGGTCGGTTAAAAAGAAATATACAGTAATTTGGCTCCATAGAAAAATTGCATAAAAATCATCATGTGGAATGATAGGTTCTCAAATGACAAACCGATCAAGCCGAATATCGTAATCAGACCCTCATAATCATGTGGAATTAAATGTACCTTTATAGAAAGAAATGATAATATTATGCAAGCTAAAATTCAAATTTTCTATCAGCAGTCATCCAGTAGGTCTGTCAGAGCTCCATAATCAGTTCAGCTCATAACACCAGAATTTCGAATTGTCACCGAACTTAAATAATACCAACATGTGATAACATTTTAGCTAATTCTGTCTTATATAACTCTACTCTTTGACGACATCTGTGTTGCGGTGGGCTAATACCCGCCTGCAACGCAGAAAGTTGCGGGTTAGATTCCCGCATGGGACAAATGTTTGTATGATCCACAGGTATTTGTTTCTGGTCTGGGTGGTTTTTCAATATCTATTATAAGTATGTATTTACAAAAGCAAAGTATATAAGTATTATATCCGTTATCCTAACCACCATATTACAAGCATTAAGTTGCTTAGTTTGGGGTTAGGTGGCGCTGTGTGAAACGTCCTGAAATATTTATTTTCATTATTATTATTTTTTTTTATATATTTTTTTATATGATTTATTGAGATAAAAGTACCCCTGTATTTACCCTTCCCTTTTTTGTAAAAAAAAATAATCGGATTTATGATTAAAAATGCCCTGAAGTTGTAGAAATAAAACTAAATAAACTTAAAGTATACCGACCCCAAAAAATATAGTACTTCTATTAGTAGGCAGATATAATTTTTCTATGGAGTCAAATTACTGTATATTTCTTTTTAACCAATCAAAACCGGAGGTACCGGGGGTAGACTACCTTTGCAGGAGGTCGTCTAGGTGGGTACCCCAACAGTGCCAGTTATTCTACCGCCTGAGCAGTAATGTCCAAACATTACTGTGCTTCGATGGGAGGGCACTTTAGCTAGTGAAATTACTGGGCTAAAGAGTCTTAGCATCTTATGACTCTTGAGTAAGAAGCGTTGGTGCAGTACACCTAGAATTGCACATCATTGTGAAATTCTGGGTAGCACTGTACTGATTATGGGCAGCGTTATCTCTTACCAACAGGACAGCGTCTTGCTCGTCTTCTTACTTCTCCACATAAAAAAATAATAATATAAAAAAATCGTACACACTAGTAATTGAAAATATGACTTGGAATAATTTTATTACTTTTCTAGCACACATAGAATTGCTAGTGACTTTTGGCAGTTTATTATTAATAATTATACCAATAATAATACTGATGTCCATTTTGACCGGACTGAAATACCTATACATATTATGTATACTGAAAAATGATCTTTGTTTATATAATCACTAAGTAATTAATATTTAACAAACAAAATGCACACATTTAACATACCTACTTAGAAAAAACATTTTTTTTTTTAATCCCATAAGTTTAATCAAAAACAAAGATCGTCGATGTTGGTCATAAAGCCGCGAGTTTAAAATGGACCTGGGCAGGGCATATCTGCCGCATGTCGGACGAGCTGTGGGCTAAACGCACCACTGAGTGGACACCCAGCACAGTTAGACGACGCCGCGGTAGGCCCAGGCGGAGATGGCGGGATGAGTTAGACTCTTTTTGCAAAAATTGGTCAGAAATAGCCCAAAACCGCAAAAAGTGGAAGGAAGGTAGGGAGGCCTTTGCCCTGCAGTGGGACGACCATGGCTAGAAATAAAAATAAATAAAGTTTAATTAGGTAAGAAGATAGTTTGAGACCCTGAAAAAAACATAGGATAGTTATTATTCCGGATTTCATACTTTAACAGGGCGCAAAGAAGCTTGGAGCATTTTGCTAAATATCTTTAAAACCGTAAAAGTTACGAAAAATCTAAAAAGATATTTGAGAGGTACTAAATATGTACTAAATATTTTAATTCATCAGAATTTCCAGAAAAGCATAAAAGTTTGTATGGGAAATAAAAAAATGCTTATTCCAAGCAGACGGTGTCACAGGCACAAACTTGTGATAGGCGAATATTTAGTACCAAAAAGGTACTAAATATTGATCAGAAAATAATTTAAGAAAATCTTTGCGTTTAGATGTGAAACGTTTTTTTAAAAACGTCAAGATGGCGGGACCAAGGTTTTTGCTAAATATCTTTAAAACCGTAAAAGTTATAAAAAATCTAAAAAGATATTTGAGAGGTACTAAATAGGTACTAAATATTTTAATTCATCAGAACTTCCAGAAAGCAGCGGATCAATTTGGTCCCGCCATCTTGACGTCAAGATGGCGGGACCAACGTTTTTGCTGTGCCGCAGCTTTTCAGTTGAGGTACTAATTTTTTGATCGGAGGTACTAAATAGTACTAAATAGGTACTAAATATTGGTATATGTTTCATGCAAATCCAAGACTTGGTCCCGCCATCTTGACGCTCGTTAGCTAAACGCACATCATTCGTGCTGTAAAATATCTGAATTTTCTCGGCGCTCGCAGCGAGCTGCTCGCGCTTTTATAAATAAGAATACTTACTTTCTTTGCCACTCGAAGCAAGCTTAACGCACAACATTCGTGCTGAAAAAGTCAAAATTTTCTCGGGGCTCGCAGCGAGCTGCTCGCGCTTTTATAAATGTGAACATTTACTTTCTTTGCCACTCGAAGCAAGCTTAACGCACATCATTCGTGCTGAAAAATTCAAAATTTTCTCGGCGCTCGCGCTTTTATAAATAAGGACATTTAGTTTCTTTGCCACTCGGAGCAAGCTAAACGCACATCATTCGTGTTGAACAAATCTAAATTTTCGCGGCGCTCGCAGCGAGCTGCTCGCGCTTTTATAAATAAGAATACTTATTTAGTTTCTTTGCCGCTCGGAGCAAGCTAAACGCACATAATTCGTGCTGAAAAATTCAAAATTTTCTCGGAACTCGCAGCAAGCTGGAAAGATGGATTTTTTTCTAGATACACCCATGATTTTGCTCATCGGAATCGGCCCAGAAAAAAATCAATTTTTTCCTTTTTAGTATGGGTTTGAATTGCTTTTTAGGGGGCGCCGTAGAAATCTCGCCCAGGGCGCTGGTAATGTTAAAACCGGCTCTGATTGCACATCTTTTGTAGTCTGAAACGTAAAATTTTCTCGGCGCTCGCAGCAAGCTGCTCGCGCATTACAAGGTTTTTAAAATTTTATTCTATTCGGAACGAGTTTAACGCACACGTTCTTGTCAGAGATATAACATTTCCTTTTTTAGAGATTCAAATTGTAGGTAAACGTTGAAATGTACAAACCTACCTTGTTCACAAGAAAAAAATTCTGGATCCGCCACTGATTAACACATTCGGTGCCACCGACTCGCCATGCGAGTTCACGTTCATTTTGTTCGCGAGTCGGTGGCACCGAATGTGTTAAGGAGTAAGAAGGAGTAGATATGTTATATTATACGACGTAGGTGCAGGTATCACATGGACTCGGGCCTAGGGCGGCCTAGACTGTAAATCCGCCACTGCATCTATGTCAACGAAATCAAAAGAAACAGCAATTTTAGCCGCATATTTTCAAGCAGGTACTCGCAAGGGAATCAAAACCTACAGTATATAATATTATACCCACTTTTCCTTAGGGTTCCGTAGAATGCCGTAGGTTTATACGGAACCCTCGGTGCTCGAGTCCTACTCGTACTTGACCGTTTTATTTTGACTAAAGCATGTAAAACTTAGCAGATATTACTAAAACCGCGGCGGGGGTAGACTTCCTTTGCAGGAGGTCGACTAGGTGGGTACCCCAACAGTGCCAGTTATCCTACCGCCTGAGCAGTGATGTGCAAACAATACTGTGCTTCGGTAAGAGGGCACTGTAGCTAGTGAAATTACTGGGCTGAAGAGTCTTAACATTTTATGACTCTCAAGTAAGAAGCGTTGGCGCAATGCACTGGGTAGCATTCTACTAATTATGGGCAGCGTTATTCTTACCATCAGGAGAGCGTCTTGCTCGTTTTCTTACTTCGTTGTATAAAAAAGAAGTCTTATCCAGTTGTTTCCAAAATAGTAAATATTTGACAATATTATCATCTGACCATCGGGCTGGTATGGATGGCTATTTCAAGATATTTATCCTTGTAGGATACCATGTCACCACCTCGATTCATCTATTATGTAGAAGATCTAATTAGAGATCAAAATGTAAATTGAGTTTTGCCGTCCAGAACGTAATTATTTTTCTTAAAACAAACTGTAAGACAAAAGAGATTAAGAGACAAGAGCTTTTAGTGTATTCCCTTGTGTTATAATAACAAAGTTGCTGAAATAATTGTTTAGTTAATTAAGGCTCTGATCTGACGCTGCTGGGACATTTCTGAGTATGAAGGCGAGAATATTTCTGTATTTTTTATTATTATTTTTTTTATTGATTTATTTCTGTACAGTATTAGTTTGGCTATTACCACTATATCACCTGCTGTCGAACATAGAATTAGTAATTAGATAAAACAATTAAAATAAATCCCTCCCCGACTTCGCTGCTATAAAGAAAATAATTCTGTAACATGTAATTTAATTTCGATAAAGAATTTTACAAACTTAGCTGTCTGAAATATTAATAGACCCTAGCCGAATACCTACCTAATAGGTCACTTGAGAAGTGTCCGGGGAACATGCTACCAAACTTATTATTTTATTTTTAAAAACTTTATCCTTTTTTTGGTCCCTAAACGACATGAATTTTTCATGACTTTAAACTCGTCTTTACGTTTACTTCAATAAATATGATTTAAGGCCTGTTTAAATCTGGGCGATGTTAGTGGTAACACTGGGTAATTAAAAATACCGTGTTGCTAAATAGTTTTATTTCACTAGCGGTGAATATCTCGGTGGGAACGGCCGAGCACTTGGGACCGTTCCCGGGCCCCTCCTCGTTGAGAGGGGCGTGAAGGGCCCGTCTTTATAAAGACGGGCGGTCGTCGACGGGGGACTGGATGCCAAGGCTCTGCCGATTCCCAGTCCTCCGTCACTTAGACGATGCGGGAGTGCCGCCGGGTCGTTTTAGTGGGTAAACCGTGCAGCTGTCCTGCACGGGAGTCCCACATAACCCTCCCATTCCCTCGATGGGAGGGTATGCGTAATGCATTTTTTCCCGGCGTTAACAAAAAAAAAAAAAAAAAAAAAAGCGGTGAATATCGCTTAGTTTTTAACACACCTTTATACTAACCGTTGCTAGGCAATCATTTAGTACAAAACCTGTACAATAATATAGTTATTTAACTAGCCACGGTAGGTGTGTGTTTAGTACAGCCTGCTGAAAGGAATTACGCGAAACTGTTTATCTTCCACCGATCCAATTAGCGGCGGATGAGTTTTAATTAATTAAACGTCTGTTTGTCTTGCTCCTGCCCTACGTTTGAATCGTTTTCATTTTAATATTCGAGATATCTCGGATTGTTGCGTTTGAACACCTGTACCTGTACATACCTATTACTTGGAAAATATAGTTATTTACGTTGATAATATTTACTTGTTATTTGTTTACTTCCGTGGCATAGTGGTCCGGCTTGAAATCCGGAGGCCCTAAGTTTAAATTTAAGTGAGTAGCAAAATTTTCGCCGAGAAGCTACCGTGTTTCGGAAGGCACGTAAAACTGTGGATCCCGGTTGTTTCCTATGAGATATGTAGGACGGAGTTGTTGGATCATGTTGCGGGCTAGAAAATTAAATTAAATATCCATTTATTTCATGTAACATAACTCTATGTTTGCTTTGCTTGCTTTATTTGTTGCTTAGTTATCTTTGCTTGCAGAAACTGCAACATAGGTCGGCCACGCAATCTTTGTGATTTGACAGTGCAAATATACAAGAGGATGACGTTTCGTTCGCAGTCTTGCATAAAAAAACAATTTATTAATTATAAAATCAGTTAAATTTATTGACAAAATGTGGTTAAAGAAAGTAGTCACGTTGGCTCGACATTTATATTTTAGAAACCTCCCAACTGCGGCATATCATTAATGTTGCCCACGTTCGCAGCTCAGCCGTTACCGCATCTAGACACGCGGCAGCGAGTCAAGCCAAGTTCAAGCAAAGGAACTGGCGACCGCGCCGTGTGTTATATTACACGAACCGTCCAAAGCGCGTTTTGACGACTTTTTACACCCTCGTTATACAAAAACTATTACACATAGACAAGTCAAATTTGGCACATATACTTAAATATACGAACTATATCTCTGTTCCAAATTCCAATAACACAGCTCAAACGGTTATTTAGATATAAACATCCAGTAATCGGTGAAGTTAATACATACTGAGGGATAGATCAAAAGTAATATCCCAGTTCCAGATGACCTAGAAAGCTGAAATTTGGCATCCCGATAGGTAATGTTGTAGTAACAAAGGGAAAAATCAGAAACTAGTATTTTTTTATCATTTTAAATTGTTATTAATTTTTAAAAAAATTATGATATTAAAGTTTGAGACGCCGAGGTACGCATAAAGCAATACATGTTGCATGTTGCTATAATTTTTGTGTAGGCGGCTATTTTCTGTTAGATACTACGAAGTGCGCGCGAGTCCACTATTCCTACTAATATAATTATAAATACAAACTTTATACCTACTGTACGTATGGATATATGTTTTTTTCTTTTTCACGCCTAAACGGGTGGGCCGATTGACTTTAAATTTGGTATAATAAATATAGCTTAGACCCCTGGAATAACATAATATACACTACTGTACCAAACTGTATAGCGGGTAAATCAGCTAGGCACAGCTAGTCACTAATAAAAATAGGTTCCTGGTACCTACGTAACAATTGTCTATCCTATGTAAATACCTATCAATATATCGACTCACCAGCATCAAGGCGGCTCAGTAACATAGAGGTAATAATATTAACATTGTTTACAATAAAAATAACGTATGTATATCGCCTTAGGTGCTAGTTGGTGTAAACATTTTAGATACCTATGTACCTACATGTAACGTATAGTCATAATATTATAGGTATGTGGCGGTATCTGGGGGCACGGCAGTGCCCCCGCCAAGTCGTCGTCATTACAAGTCTTGTCAGCTTAGGTTTCTTTTGATCGAAATTCTAATCCAGTTCCAGATGATCTAAAAAGTTAAATTTCCATTCAGGTAGTCGGTAGGTATTAGATAGCTGGGTGAATATAGATAAATTTATCAGTAACTAGTATTGTTTAAAAATCAATTGATTAGGTACAATATTCAAATCAATAGTGCACATAGACGTGTGCGCCGCGCCGCCGCGCCGCCGCCGCCGGTCATTTTGGCCACGCCGCCGCCGCCGATCATTTTATCGGCGTGAAATCGGCGTGATTTATTTTTTATTTTATTAACGTAATTATACAGTTTTAATCATTATTATCCAAATAAAACACAAGAAAGGTCTCACATAAATTTAAACCTCTTGAAAGAGGTAGAAAGAATAGAAAAGAATGATACTAGACGCCGGTTCGACACGCAACTGTCACTACCTGTTGCTATTGCTACCCGTGTAGTAAATTATTAACATTTTGTGAAATTAAAAGCGTGATATTTGTACGGAGGTTTGATATCCACTTTCCATTTTCCACACCAAACAAGTGAATGTCAACGATGGAGTTCGTTGGCAATCGTTGGCGCTATGTGGACTTAGCATAGGCCAACATAACGCCGGAGTCACATAACGTCGCGGTCGAGCCCTCGATGAAATATATCTTGGACTCGTCCTCGAAGGGCGGTGGATTATCCGGGAGTAAGTGCACCCGGGCAAAGTTGCCCAGTTGTCTCCCCGCCTGATCCGTCCGCTACTCCAGCGTTGGACGGACAGAAAAAACCTTGACCTCCCGGCTCGTGCAGGTGTTTTGCGGTTCGGAAAGTACTTGCATGCACCACGTAGCCGGCAGATAACCTACTCCTGTTTGCCACCTCTGTGGGTGCGAAGTGGATACGTGTGCCCAGCATGGGTCAGTAAGCACCGTACCCTCATCGCAGTTATGGGGGAGGAACTCTTACTATCAACCATGGAAAGAGCCATGGTTTCAAGCGAGGAATCGTAGCAGGTCGCGGTATCATTCTGCAAGAGGACACTATCGCAGAAAACGATCGCGTAACGCAAACGGGAGTTCATCACCGAACTCCCTATGCGTGCCCGGAAAAGGAGGCATCCGAGGTGCATCTTCCACGCCCTTTCCATCCCCCTACCTGGGTCTAGAGTCTAGACGGAGTACGGGGCTACTCGTCGCTGACAAACCGACCCACGAGGTGGTGCGCTTTGGAGGGTGGGGTTAAACTCCTCTTGACTCCACTGAGGCCTTGGTTCTTCTGTCAATTTGGACCAAACGCCTTCGGGGCCGTGGATGAGGGCTTCGGCGTTCCCGCTACCCCGGTACTATGGCGTCCGCAGGAAAATCCTCAGTTTTTTAGTGGGATCCCCGCCGTGCCCATCATTAACGAGAGAGACCCTACCCCAAGAAAAAAAAAGAAAAACACTGAACACTTCGGAATGACCCGCCACAAACACGGCTTTGATATTAAATCTCTGAGGTCAAGGCAAGTGAAGTGAGAGTCAAGGATACCTATCCTCAGAGATCTGTCATGTTTTTCGCTTCTACACGAAGTCGTGTAGAAGCGAAAAACATGACATATCTCTCGTATACTATTTTTATCGCAGCAATACATGCAGCAGTATTCATCATCTTCGTCGTTGTAAGTCCCTGTAGGAGTCTAGTCTAAGTTTCAACAAACCCTCAAGATGAAAGTCTTCAATCAATGTGTGTTACCATGATGACTTACGGCACTGAAATGTGGTCTTTTACAATTGGCCTCATCTCAAAGCTCAAAGTCACTCAGTGAGCTATGGAGAGGGCTATACTCGGGGTTTCTCTACTCGATCGAATCAGGAATTAGGAGATCGGTAGACGTACTAAAGACACTGACATAGCCCAGCGGATAAGCAAAGTGAAGTGGCAATGGATAAGCCACATAGCACGTAGACCGGATGGCCGATGGGGTCTAATAGTGCTCGAGTGGAGACTACGAACTAGCAAACGCAGCGTAGGGTGACCCAGACGACCTTCTAAAGGCGCGGAATTAACATATTGATATTTAATTAATAATTATCATAGATTTCCGCAAAATAACGCCTAATTTCATTAAATATAACAAATAATATTTCAAAAAACGTGATTCAGCACGCTTTATTTTGATTTTTGTTGAATTTTACCCCCACGCCGATTTCACGCCGATTACGCCGCCGCCGCCGGTCATTTTTCGACCAGACGCCGCCGCCGGTCGTTTTATAATCGGCGCACATGTCTAAGTGCACATGAATGCTATATATAAATAAGTACTAAATTAATTATAGGTATAGGTATATCGAAGCACGGCGAGGCTCACGGGCCGCGGTGCGTCGGCCGTGCCGTGGAGCAGTGGGCAGTGGCAGTGGGGTGGGGGGAGGTGCAATAAAATAATCATTTGGTATTAATCTTATTATGACTGAGTGTCTTTAACCTATTACATACTAAAAAGTACTGTACAAAAAGCAATGATATCCCATCAAAAACATAAATGTGAAAAGAGAGCCAAGTTCAATATTACGATGTATGTACTCATAGTTACCTATGATTTGGTAGTTGACTTCAACGACAAAAGAAGTGAGATCTAAATGGGTGCCAAGTTCAATGGTCAGTCCTGAAAAATATTTACAACAACAAAATATTTTATTACAACTTAAAAGATTATTTCTTCTTATCACTTAGTATTAATATTATTTTGAAGCCCAAAGTTTGACTTGGCTAGTTCTCATGGGTACCATACGACGAAATATCATTAAGATAAGACAATAGATACTTTATTGTACACCACATAATGTTACAGAAAATACATAAGTACATAATTAAAATTAAAAATTACAATGTACGAGTGGCGGTCTTATCGTTAAAGAGCGATTTCTTCCAGACAACCAATGGATGGAGGGGACTAATTTACACGATATAAGACGGTGGCGCACTAATTAGCATTAAGTGCGTTTAATAGTGATCAAGCTAAAGTTAAGAGAGTACCTACCTAGTATATTATGAGAACTGGCCAAGTCAGTCTTTAGGCTTCAAAATAATATTAATTCTAAGTGATAAGAAGAAATAATCTTTTAAGTTGTAATAAAATATTTTGTTGTTGTAAATATTTTTCAGGACTGACCATTGAACTTGGCACCCATTTAGATCTCACTTCTTTTGTCGTTGAAGTCAACTACCAAATCATAGGTAACTATGAGTACATACATCGTAATATTGAACTTGGCTCTCTTTTCACATTTATGTTTTTGATGGGATCATTATTTCACCAAAACAAACAATCATTGGGGTTTATATTATATAGGTACTCCAACTGAACAGGCGGTTATTCGCTATTGAATTAAGTCTAAGTAACTTGTCGCTTTACAATGTTTTTTTTATTTAGTTTAATTTTTTGTTTGTAAAATTTACCTTAGATATATGTGGATCAATAAAGAGTTTCTTATCTTATCTTATTTCACCAAAATTTGGTATAATCCTAGGTATCTTTCTGCAACGAATTTTTTTTTATTCATCACATTTTTTTGTAAAGACCCACCCGAAGGGGAGTTTTTCAAAATATTAAATCATGTTCTATGGCAAATATTTCTCATACAACACTCCTTTATGACCAATCGACTGCTTCCTATATGAAAGGAAAGCGTGGTCTATATTTGACGACAAAAGGGACCCGATTAAATTTAAGCAAATCTAATTAATTCTTCAGAAATCCACAAAAATAATAGGCGAGTCGTTCGCACCAATTAACTTTCAAGCAAGCCTTCCCAGCAATTACTGGGGGCTGTCAAAAACACAATACAGAATTACAATGAGACACCCCTAGTGCCTGGCACCCAGTCACTCAGGGCCACTCCCACTTTGCGAAAACTGTTATCGTGCTGCGGATTTTGGGGTCAGGGTTAGCACGAGGAAACTAAAGTCTAGGATATAGAGAAACTGATAAGAATAGAGGATAGAGGGACTGATTCCACTTGTTATATTCTATTCTATTGAGGGCACTCAACACATCACTTTCTAGAATAATTTCCGTATTTTTTGGTCTAGTCATTTTTTGTTTGACTTAGACCCTTTTCCTCGAAAAGTAGGCAAATACGAGGGCGAGGACTCGACTAAAATACTTTAAAATTTACTTGTAAATGTTCAAATACTGACTCTGGCTGTTTAAAATGCTTCAAATTTAGAAATCAACATGATATAAATCTGTCTAACGTAACCTTATCAATCTGCACTAATGAAATAGTTCATAAAGCCAGTTGCAAATGGCAGCAGAGTGCACGTGTTCGATAATGATTGAACACGTGACTCCATTAACATCTATAACCTCGCTCCATGGAGTCAAGGTGTATTTACTATTAACAACATTTTAATAGGAAATACGCTAGCGGAACATGTTACTAGGATGACCTCTGTGGCGCAGTGGGCTAATACCCGCCTGCAATGCAGCAGGTTGCGGATTCGATTCCCGCATGGCACAAATGTTTGTGTGATCCACAGGGTCTGGGCGGCTTTCTGTATCTATAATAAGTATGTATTTACAAAAGAAAAGTATACAAGTATTTTATCCGTTATCCTAAACAGCATAACACAAGCATTAAGTTGCTTAGTTTGGGGTTAGGTGGCTCTGTGTGAAATGTCCTGAAATATTTATTTATGTAAAATTTAGGAAATAAATATTTATAGTTCGTCTTCAGTAAGCCAAGTCGACATGCTTACACTTTGTTTTGTAACTCTACTGAACCAATTTTAATGGAACTCGTTTTGTTTGGTAGAGATGGTTCAGATAAGCAAATTATAAAATAGAATCAGATTGTGAAATCCCAAAAAATAATTTTAAAATTCAAGAAAGTTATGCATACAAACGTAAACGTCGCGTGACATAATATGATATACCTACATTACCAATACATATTATGTCGTATTTATAATGTTCCGCAGTTTCGATATACCTCTACATACATACTACATACATAGGTACATATCTATCATATGCATAACATCCTTTTCTTACTCTGTTAAAAATGGAACTCGAAATATTAGCAAAAAAGCCTGATGGTAAAACTTTTCGAATTGTGATTATTATTTGTCGATTGTGAGCGAAGTTTTTCGTTATTCCGGCTGTTAAGTGGCCGCACATTAAATTTTTGTTTCGGGTGGCAGCCCTGGACCGCCCAGTGGGCGGGGCTAGGGTTGGCACGATTTGCATGGAAATCAACACTTTACTGAATCCCCGAGCTGGGCAAAACGATTGCGTATGGAACCAGGAACTGGCGGCATAATATGGGTTAACTCGATAAGTACGTTTAAGACGACCAAAATAAAATGTTATCTGACAATCTCTTTCTTATTGAGTCGCATGGCATACGGCATAGGGATGTTTTAAAAGAGGGTCTGTCCGTCAAATAGATTTATAAAAATATTGTACAAATCTTTGATGTTTTGTAAATTTTATAATAATCGTAGAGATGCAATGAATAACGTAGCTTGGGGGTTTATGTCGTTGTGCTGTGACTGTGTGCTACGTGGCTGGAACATTTTACAGAAAGTAGTGACGTAGCGCGTCCCTGTCCAGAAACTCATATAAACGTTTTATATATCTCAACCATTTTAATTATGCTCACCCAAATATACGAATCAATTTTTTACCTACATACATTTATACTTTTTACTGACATTAACATTTTTAATTTTTTAAGAACATTATTGTCGGTTTTCAGTAAACTTTTCAATTTACCCAATGAGCCGATCGTTTTTACCGTTTACCAGTGACCGTTCCCGTTTACCCTTAAACCTGGTGAGTCTATAGCCTACAGTTTACCGCTATTATGGTGGAATGGGGGAACGGGAGGGAAAATTGTTTTATCATATTTTCGCGGCACAATTCTTTTGTATTTTAGTGACTGGCAAGTGGTCACGATGTGGCGGACGAGAGTTGATTATGAATTTTATGAAAAAAACAAGTGAAAATTAAAAAAAAACTTTTTAAAAACAAGCTTTCCTATAGCCACCTTCCCAGCTCCATCATCCGATCAGCTCCATGTCATAATAATATTGCATTGTCATCCGATTTATACATGCGCATGCAAAATTTCAGCTCAATCGAAAACCGGGAAGTGGGTCAAATTTAACTTGTAAGATTTGATTACAGACAGACAGACAGACAACAGACAAGTGAAAGTAAATAAAAGCTTGTAAAAAAGAATTCAAGTTTCAGTTTCAACTGAACCTTTGTAAAGCTATTTGTTAAAGAATGTCTGGATGTTTACTGATCTTTTTCCTACTATAGAACAATAATATCTCTCATTGTTAAGATTTTTCATTTTGTCCTATTGGACAAAACCGTGACGCCATATAGTCATTACGACTGCGTTCAGACAAGATGTTCAGTGAAGAATTTATCCCGCCTTCTAGGTTGAGTCTGATACCATCTTCGGCCGCATCATCGCTTAAGATCAGGCGAGATCGTGGTCAAAGGCTCACCGATAATTATTAATAAATAATAATAATAAAAAAAAAATGACTATGTGACTACGAACTTAGCATATTTTGAGTTAGTGTTATCTCCATATAGCGCAGCGACTAATCATTTAATTTATAATGAATACAGCATGATAAGAAATTTGCGATAACTTTTGGCCAAATACGTTAAAATACACATAATATAAGGAAAATATATTGCGATCTTTTGTTAGAGATAGAGAACCTTTCATAAGAAGCTTACGACAAAAGAAACGTTATATTTTATTATGATCTTGTACATATTATTGTATTATAGTCCCAAGTTACAAATATGAAAATAACGGTTATAACTTTCAGTAACTCAGCTAGGTATTCACTTAGCACGAATTCTCGAATGGTTATTTACTTTACTCAGAAGTCTCTCGTGTATCTTTTACCCACTTAGCGTATTTTTAACTTCATGTCCGGTTCTTTTCTTTTTAAAACAACTCAAAAATAAGATAAAAGGTTCACAATTCTTTGAAATCATTTTTGATGTACATAATGTATTACATGCAGACACGCGGCAGACCAGAAGGCCTATTGGCAAATTCTCACGTCATGCTCCCCAGCAACCCCACCTTCTATTTTGCAATTTATAAGTACATGTTGTAAATGTGCGCAATTAGTACCTAATTAGTACTTACTTTAAATAATTAGTACCTTAACAGGTTCAGAGGTACAGCCAATTGAATTTTCATGCACCTCAAATTCAATTAGTTGTATCTCTGAAACTGTTAAGGTACTAATTATTTAAAGGTAGTACTAATTAGGTACTAATTGCGTACAATTACAATATGTACTTATAAATTGCAAAATAGAAGGTGGGGTTGCTGGGGAGGTGCTCTCCAGCAACCCCAAATTCAATTGGCTGTATCTCTGAAACTGTTAAGGTACTAATTATTTAAAGGTAGTACTAATTAGGTACTAATTGCGTACATTTACAACATGCACTTATAAATTGCAAAATAGAAGGTGGGGTTGCTGGGGAGGTGCTCTCCAGCAACCCCAAATTCAATTGGCTGTACCTCTGAATCTGTAAAGGTACTAATTATTTAAAGGTAGTACTAATTAGGTACTAATTGCGTACATTTACAACATGTACTTATAAATTGCAAAATAGAAAGTGGGGTTGCTGGGGAGGTGCTCTTCAGCAACCCCAAATTCAATTGGCTGTACCTTTGAATCTGTAAAGGTACTAATGATTTTAAGGTAGTACTAATTAGGTACTAATTGCGTACATTTACAACATGTACTTATAAATTGCAAAATAGAAAGTGGGGTTGCTGGGGAGGTGCTCTTCAGCAACCCCAAATTCAATTGGCTGTATCTCTGAATCTGTTAAGTTACTAAGTATTTAAAGGTAGTACTAATTAGGTACTAATTGCGTACAATTACAACGTACACTATAAATTGCAAAATATAAGGGGGGGTTGCTGGGGAGGTGCTCTTCAGCAACCCCAAATTCAATTGGCTGTACCTCTGAATCTGTTAAGGTACTAATTATTTAAAGTAAGTACTAATTAGGTACTAATTGCGTACATTTACAACATGTACTTATAAATTACAAAATAGAAGGTGGGGTTGCTGGGGAGCATGACGCTAATTCTCACCCACTACGATTGATGACAACTTCAATGTACATTGCTGCGTTTGTTATTTTACTTATATTAAGGAGGCGGCTTAAGCAAGTAATGTACGCAATTTTTTCTATGGATTAGGCCCTCAGGGAGTAGATGAAGAGACGACCTTGACTCATATGCAGAAGGATGGACAACTATAAATAGCTCTAGACGGCCGCAGATGGAAGTAGGGCAGATAGGCCTTTGCCCTGCAGTGGGATCCTATGGGCATAATACTCACTACATAGTTCATAGTATACAAGTGAAATTTTAAAAAACACTTTTTAAAAACAAGCTTTCATTATTATTACCATATAGTACTAGTCAAGACGAATCAATTGAGCCCAAACTCGATGGAGATGCGTCGTTTAATTGCGGAGTTAATATGGCCACCTTCCAGCTCCAACGCAACGTGCATACAAAATTTCAGCTCAATCGGAATCCGGGAAGTGGATCAAATTTAACTTGCAAGATTTGATTACAGACAGATTGACAACAGACAGGTAAGAAGATAAAAGCTTGTAAAATATAGGTACACAATATGTTTTTATCTATGTATAATAAATAGTAAGTAAACAACACAAAAGGCTACCGTTACAAAGACCCAATAAAGTTCCCCATCTATGAGGAATTCCGATCAAGAAACCAATTACGGCCGAACGGTAAATAAAAAAAAGCAATAAGCGGTTATCGGTTAGATAACAATGCACGGTAAGAAGGCGGGCTGATAATGCTGATAAACCTTATCATTTTCGATGCAGGAATCAAATGGACTGATGCACAATAAAACTACTTTGAAAATCTTACTAATCTAAATATATAAAAGGAAAGAGTGACTGACTGATCTATGATCTATCAACGTACAGCCCAAACCGCTAGACGGATTGAGTTGAAATTTGGCATACAGGTAGGTTTTAAGGCGTAGACATCCGCCAAGAAAGGATTTCGCCATGCGGGCAAAGCCGCGAGCATAAGCTAGTATATTATAAACGTGAAAGTTTGTAAGAATGAATCTGGATGTATGTTTGTTACTCTTTCACGCCTAAACGGGTGGACCGATTGAGCTGAAACTTGGTCTAGAGATAGCTTAGTCCCTGGAATAACATATAGGCTAGGGCTAGGTACAGCGGGTAAAACCGCTGGGTGCAGCTAGTTTCAACATAATCGTGAAATTTTGCCATTCGTGTTCTTTACACTGGAAACTTTGGCTCTGAAAGGAAACTTTGGCTCTATTCCAACTGCTTCGCCCAGAGGTTTTACCCATAGCCTTGGCGTTATTCCATGGTCCAAGCTATCGACATACCAAATCTGAGATCAATCGGTTAGGCTTTTTGAGCGTTACGAGGTAGCATCATACACCATTTCAAACTGTGCATTTTGGAACGAAGTTCCTTATCGCGCGTTATGAAAGGGGGCTAGACGGAAAAAATTCTTACGAAAAGTTGTCACAACACTTTTTGCTATAGTAAGCTATTGTAAGCTGTGCGGCGTGCGCATGTTTCTCTGTCTGTCTCTCTCTCTCTCTTTCACTCTTATAGAAAGCAAGCCAGATATTTTCATTTCTATTTCGCATTGAACAATGTGGTGTCGCGACGATTATTTTTGTTGAGTGTATACAGGTTTTTTGTAAATAATAAATCGTGTAAATCGTGGGAACTTCGTTCCATCCGGGTGTCCCTTGACACCTCTCAAGTTCTTTTTAATACAAAATGGGCACGCCTGGGTATTTGAGGCATTGAACTTGACCAATTTAACATTATGTTCCCAGTTCCCACTCGGAAACGGCACTTATAACATTAGTAGGAATAAGACATAGACATGATGTCTGAAAGAGATCGGTACTAGCGAAAAGATCGCGAATTGTAACATTTTTTTTTTGTAATAATGGTGTTCAATAAAGACTTTTTCCACAGGTATTTTTTTCTAATCTGGGTGGTTTTCAATATCTATTTTATGTATGTATTTACAAAAAAAAGTATATAAGTATTATATCCGTTATCCTAACCACCATAACACAAGCATTAAGTTGCTTAGCTTGGGGTTAGGTGGCGCTGTGTGAAAAGTCCTGAAATATTTATTTATTTTAATTTATTTATTTCCTTTTCTCACCTGTTTATCCCTATCTTGTGGCATCTTGGTGTCTACTCCCTCGGGGAAGGGTTTGACGAGTTCTGGCTTCTCCTTGATCTTCTCCATGATGAAGTCCAGCACCACCATGATGCCGTCCACAGAGCCGGTGATCAGGCATGCTCTCTCTGTTGTGCCTGTTGACAAGAGAAACAACATAAGTGACTTATGACTTTGGAAGTTTTTTTTTATTATTGTCTGATAAGTTCAATACCGTAAAACTACACAACTATAGTCCTGTCTTACAACTATGGTCCAGTACCATACTTTGACATTTTGTGTTATTAATAAGAAAGTAGCTACATTTAGAAAAAAAATCGGCCACATTTAGCTAGAATAAATAGTAGGCTTTGTAGTTTAGGGCAAATCCGATAAATGGCATCTATGTGCAGTCAACAGCAAGGGGTGCGGAATAAACCTGTTTTTACGTGTTTTTGAAACTCCGCTTACTTTTATAACAAAAAATAAGTAAGAGTGGTCCACCAGTTCTACAATTAATTTTTATTAAAAGGTAATATGTTTATATTTATAATATTGGTGCTGTTTTTTACATCAGTTAATTATTTTAATATTAAGTGAAATTTATTCCAATTTTCATACTTTGGATTCAACAATAGTCCAACGGTTTTTTCGGGCCATACCTTATTAAAAACCGAATTTTGTTTTAAACTGCATCAAGGTTTTGAGAATATTGACAAAGAAGAAGCCTGGAGCCAGTTCATACAAATATTATTCAGATCGACATAATATTATGGAGTTAGATCTTTCTGATATTGAAAATAGAGGACTGACTCAAGACAGGTCGTATGTTTAAATGTATGAACCGCTGCGGACTTGCCTGAAAATGGCTCGAAAAAGGTAATGAAATTTTTTATCAGACCGGGCAATTAAAACTTAAAATTCAGCCCCAAAAAAAACTCAGCACTGAGAGATTTGCTGAGCTGAAAACGTCGAGAACAAGACGAAAAAAATTTAGCAAGTTTACCTGCTAGACTTTTTTATTTAATTTTTTATCTTACAATATACTGATTTTATAAGATATACTACGTAAATATAAGTAAAAAGTGATTCATTCTTCCATTAAAGTTACTTACAATGTTGTCAGTTAAACTTGAATAAATATGAATAAATTCTAATAAAACCTTGGTTTTAATGAAATGATATCATATAAAATAATAATATTTCAGTATTCCAGACCTTTAACATTGCTTCAAGTCAGTTAAAGTACGGTTTTTTCTTGCATTTTTAACCTGGACTATAGTTGAAAACAGCGCACACAACAATGGTCCAAAAATAATATATAAAAAATAAAATGTTTTTGTATAATACCAGTTAAAACGTTAATAATATATTAAAGCACATTCATTAACCCACCTAATTAAAAATAAAAATACTCTGTGCGATTAATAACATGACTCTGACAACACGATAAAGATTAAATCCTATATATTTGGACCATAGTTGTGTAGTTTTACGTAACCAAACTGACTCTACTGTTTTTTTTTTTGGACCCAAGAAAATTGCGTTACTCATCATCACCCCACGCCGGGGGGCGCGGGGCGGTATGTGGGACTCCACCGCCGAAGATGGGCGCGGCGGAGATACCCACTAAAAAACCTGGGGGTGTTCCTGCGGGACGCCATAATGCCGGGGCAGCGGGTACGCCGAAGCACTCATCCGCGGCCGTAATAGTCTCTGCCTACTCCAACGGGCCAGGCGTAATTATATGTATGTAGTTCAATAATCAGGCGTTTGACTGCAGGCGAACTGGATGGTGTTGCGTTCACAGTTCATTGAAATCACGACTGTTAAAGTAAAAACAAAAGGAAACCTTGAATAACGTGCCCTTTCTTATGAAATCAAAAGAAACTTTTTCTTACATTTAGCATCTTAAACAAATTATGAAATTGGAGTTACAAATGTTATTTTCTTCAAAGTTATTTTTTAAAAATGCTCCATTGTACAATGTACAATCCACACTTAGTATAGCAGCTTTTAGGAAAGACGGACAAGTGTAGTTCTTTCCAAAGCTTTGCCGTGTACACTCCAAATGATGAGGTAAACCGCTTGTTGCGAGCTGATGCTCTAACAAGGCTCAGATTTGAAGGCTATAATATTATAATAAAATATGTAGCAACAAAAGTGGCTCAGGTTCATAAACGTCAGACCTACGTAACCTACATTATGAAGCCATTCTAGAGGTAAGCCCTTATTTGAATATGGAAATATGTCGGGAGGAAATTGATAAAAAATGTATCGTATTAAAAACAGGCGCACAACGGTGAATAATAAAATTTCGGGCTTACTTCAATTTAATTCACTGTAATCCGACAAAAGTAAAATGTTCTTAGCGAAAACAGTAAAGTTAAAAGAAGTTTCTTAATTTTGTCGTATAAAACACAGTAGAGATTGCGACGTAAGAATCGTCTTTACCTTCCATCTAACATTTTATATCTGTAAGCACGTTTTATTATTGCTGCCAAATAGTAATTGTCACCATTTTAAGTTACTAATATATCTCTGGAGGGCTATTGGCGTTTTTGAAAAACTTAACTATTTTTTTTTCTAGTCTATACTGTCCCACTGCTGGGCAAAGACGCCCAAAACCCTCCACGCATCTCTATCTCTAACTATTAGCTAACCAAAAACAAAATGAGACTATAACATATTCATCTCAACTTAGTCGCATAATAACATGCATCAAAGTTGAGAAACGCCTTTTAACTTTACTGTTCCGTTTCCAAGAACATTTTATTGCTGCCAGCTTATAGTAAATTGAATTTTTCAGCCAATACGGTTTCTGGTGTCATAAAATAAAAAACAAAGTGTATACTGCGCGAAGACGTCGAGTCTAGAGGAAATTACTGTAAGAGATATTGCAGACACCGCGGTAAAATTGGATACGAATCTATTACATCAAGTGGAGGCGTGTCCGACGCGGTGTCAGTGGAACCATCAATCTGTCGGCGACCTTCCGTGTCCGTCGACTGTTATAAACCGATTTTGTATCAGAGTTTAAGGTTTACCCTACATAGGACGTGTGCGACTCTTACTGGTAAAATCTCAATCACGTTTCAAAACATTGAAGAAAGCCTATTTTTAATATTAGGTGAGCTACTTGGCTGGAACATTTTATAGCAAGATTGCCGTAGCGCGTTCTTCTTACATACTCTCTGGGCCATTTTTAGGGTTCCGTGCCCTATTATTAAGACTTCACGGTCCGCTCGACTGTCAGTCACCAGGCTCTATTTCATGGATCGTGATACAGTTGGAAATTTTCTATCAAAACGAACTCAAAAATACACATCAAATATTTTCTATTGTACTAACTGCTGGAAATTAACTAACTGCTAAAGATTTTTTTTAACCTTGTCCACATAAGTTTTGCACAAATTAGCTTCTGTAAGTCATGTTCCGTGTGAATGGAGGTTTAGTATCGATAGGATCCCAATGAATATTCGGTATCGGAGCAATGCGTGCCTGCGTCCTATTCATTTGGCTGAAAGCGAGCGTTGGCGCCGCGGGGCTCGTGCCCCAAACGCCACAGATCGATCGCTATCACTGGATTTTAATATATTGGGTTGCGATATGGAAGATTGTCGCGGTTTTGGGAGGTATTTGCGGGAAGCTGCGATATTGGAAATGTTAAGTTTTGTTAGACGAATATTGTTTATCTTATCTACTAATATTATAGGTCTTTCACGCCTAAACGGGCGGACCGATTGAGCAGAAATGTAGTATACCTAGAGAAGCTATCTAGACCGAGACCCTGGAATAACACATAGGCTGCTGAAAAGCGGGTAAAACCAATGGGCACAGCTAGTTTTATATAAAAAAGTAAGAAGTCGAGCATCCTCTGATGGGAAGAGATAACGCTGCCCATAATTAGTACAGTTACTATCCAGGATTTAACAATCATGTAAAATTTTAGGCACACTGCGCCAACGCGTCCTTCTCAAGGGTCACAAGATGTTAAGAAGACTTTACAGCCCAGTAATCTCACTACGTTTCATCACCGTAATTTTTAACAGACTAAAAAAGGAGAAAAGTTATGTACTCGTATATTCACAGGTTTAAAGACGCCGAAACCGATTTGGAAAATTCTTTTTCGTTTAAAAGGTGGTGATTCTTAATTAATAATAACACTAACATTTATTATGAATAGTAGTGTATTATTACTAAGTTATTTTGAATTATTTTTATATATGTTCATAATATTTAATAGCTAGTTAATCTATATAATGAGCTAGTAAGTTATAGTCCACGGAAACTAAGTAACAAAATGGTTACAAACAAAATAGGCTCATTAAGGGCGATTCTCCCAATTAACTAATTGGCCTCATTTAGCTAGGATTTGTTGTTATTGCTGCGTAGAATTCATTAATAGGTGGAAAATTTTGCAGACATTTAGAAGGCCTTTGTCATTATCATTTTTGGCATTACATAGGTTTTCACTAGCCTGCAATTTTCCCTTATTCAGTGGATATCCAGGTATTCCTTGCGATCTTAACATTGTCCTAAAACCTTGGTACAGGAAATGGGTACATAAATAGTCCAGAAATTTTACCTGCTGTATTAAACCCATGTGTCAAATTTCCCCTGGACTCTACCGTGTTTCGGAAGGTACCTACGTAAAACTGTGGGTCCCAGCGGTTTCCTATAAAATATTATGCAGGAGGCAGTTGTTACATCATATTGTATTGTAGTCCTTGCAGGAATTTTAACGGTCTGAAACTGCAATATAGGTTGGCCACCCAATTTATAATTGTGATTGAACTAACGATGTCAGTAACCTGTTCTGTTAAAGTATAAACCACAATTCTTATTTTTTTAGTTTCATTATTAATTTTACTCTAGATGTCTAAGCATACAAAATTTTAGCTTAAACAGTTCGTCCGTTGAGGCGTAATGTAACAAACATACACAAACTTTCGCCTTTATAATATGTAAGTGTAATATGAATGTAAGCGAGTTCCTTAACACAAAAACAAAGAAATAAACAATGTTAGTCAAAAAAGTTCGTCACATTCATTCTAGTCAGACAGACTTACTTAGACACTAACCTACTGAAGTAATGAAAGTAAGGCCTAATGTTTCTCGGAATCATAGTAAATAGTCTGACTATAACTATAACGTTAAACGCAGCAGATATCGTGACTTTGCCAGACAAGTCCTGAATATTTAAGTCTACATTAGGAACATCTAGCCTTATTCTAGTAGACAAGTGAACAAAAAAAATAACCGAATTCAAGCACTTTCAATAAGCGAAAGCAATCCGTACACATTCTAATTCATAACTTAAAAATTCAAATGATTTTGATATAACTTCAATGGGACCACCTATGAAGCATACTCGTTCGACTAGCGGAAACCTTCAAATTACATTTTTTTATGCAAAGAAGTAAGACGCTCTCCTGATGTTAAAGAGACGCTGCCCATAATCAGTACAGCCTCAGTAATTTCAGATATATAATCAGTAATTTCACAATGTTGGTAAATTTTAAGTCTTGTAAAATACGCTCAGAGCTGAGAGGAGAATCGTGTCCTTGTATCAAAGGCCAAGACTCAGTTTGAGTTGAAACTGAGTTTCTCTTTGATGTACAGATTATGATTAAAAATTCTAGATACAATATTTGAAATGTAGCAGATAATAATTAATAGGAATGAGGATTAACGAAATCCATTTTAATCCCTTTTGCAAACGTAATCTGCTCCAAATCATATTTCAGAATATAATTGGTTTATTTTATCCTAATGCGTGAACTGTGAACTTAAAATGAGTTTAAGTCCAGTAAGTTCAATGATTTAAGTTCAGTTTTGGATTCCAATTTCTTAAAGTAGCTGAATGTTATTTGTGTTACTTCCTCTCTGGAATGAGTTTGTCACAGTTTGCTTCTTAGAACAAATAAGATGTAGGAACAGCCACGATGAGACAAAGTCCTCGGATGTGTGAGCACAACATACACATTTCTTGAACGCCGTCTCAGATGTCTGCTCGTCAGTTTAACGTCTCTGTCAGCGTTCTGCAGTGGGGACAATAGTTCTAATACATTAAAATGTTATAATTATATTTATTAGCCTACTCTTTATGTCCCACATTTTTGATGTGGGACTTTTTTTCCGATTCGCCGTCTTTCGCCAGCCCTCCTGATACGTATTAAGTCGTCACGCCATCGCTTTCGGGGTCAGCCTCGTCGTTCTATGGCGACCTTTGACCGATAGTCTGGATGCATGCGGATAACGATATGGCATTACTGTATATAAGTAATCCGTGGTACGGTTGCTAATGAACGAATTTAATGGCACACTTTATCGGATATTCTGCTGGCAACTGGAACCAACAGTTTCCATTTAATTGATTGGATTTACCCACACAAATCCTAATGAGATTTTTTAAACGCCCTTGGGTTTTTAGATTAGATAACCTCTCTCTCTCGTTCATCATGTCACTCACCCTTCTTATATATTTTTCTATTCTTCTTCCTGCCCTCTCTCTCTCTTTCTTATCTACTAGGTGGACTCGTCGTTCGCCTCCATTCAAAGTGGAATGGAGGATCACCCGTCATATTATAATCTTCTTTTATTGTCCTATCATGCATATCTTCTTTCCTTCTTTCACTTCAGTTCATCCTCGTATCGTCACTCGTTATCATACAAAAGTCAGTTTCCTATTATCCGAACCTTAACGACAGACGTCACTCCGCTCAGCATTGAATTATTCATGACAAGTTTCTTCGATTCGTCCACTTTCTTATGAAATTGATTCCAATAATAAAGCAAAAACAAAAAGAATTTGCAGCAATTAATGTACGTTGGCTTTCTGAAGACTAGTGTTTGACCGCCGCTTCGCTTGCTAGAACTACATCAGTGCAAAATTTATTCCAAATATTAATTTGTTCACAGTCAATATTGTTTTTACTAAGGTTTCATCCGCGTAAGTCCCTACCTCGTGGGAAAATGGGGACAAAAAGCCTATGAGTTCTTTCAGAGTTCCAGCAATTTACATACCGAACTTCATCGCAATCCGTTCAGTGGTTTTTGCGTGAAAAAGCTACAAACCCTAAATCCCAAAATAAAAACATCCTGAAATATATTCACATACAAACTTCCACCTTTATAATATTAGTAAGATGTAATCTTATCTACGTTAATCTATTATTTGTGAAATATTTTTTGGAATCCGATCAATAATTTCAATGATATACTAATCGGCCACATATAAACTGACACACAAACATAACATCCTTATAACATTAGTAGACAAGTCCAAAGAACAAGTTTGACATCTCCGAGCTCGCGGAGCAGAACCGGGTGAAATGATGCAACGTCGAGACACCGTCACTTACGACCGGTCTTATTGAGTAACTCCCTTGACCTTGGCGGAGTTACCACTGCTGCCGCAAAGGCTACTTTAAACTGTAGAAAATAAAGTCTAAAATTGTATGGAAACTTGCTCATTATCGTTTGGTATTAGTCCAATGCTAATAATTGGGGACAGTGGGCCAGGACTGCGCTTAGAAATAGGCGATGTCACCAGCTCGAGGTAGTTCAATCTACCGCTTGGAACGGTTCAACGCGTTGGCGTAACACCCGACCATATATAACAATGTATTGTCTCTCCATCCATGTCCAAGAG
Organism: Hemithea aestivaria; assembly: GCA_947507615.1. NCBI lineage: Eukaryota > Metazoa > Arthropoda > Insecta > Lepidoptera > Geometridae > Hemithea > Hemithea aestivaria. The sequence goes on from OX382344.1 coordinate 15,003,236, forward strand.
TAAAGTGACCACGTAAATCGGCCGGGTAGTACACTCGGCCGCCGCAAGGCCGTAACAAAGATTACAACCATTATCCAATTTGCATTCTATTGAGTTATGTAGTGCACGATGTGTTCTGTTAGCTTTGAATTATGAAACGCATAAATATGGAGCTGTAAGTCGCCTAGTCTTAACCCAATTAGCGTTAACCTACTTAGGAAGTTTTCTTCGCTCCAAAGAGCCGTGAGCCGGCCATCAGGTTCACTCGTCGGTGTTACACTTTAACTGGTTTCATTACCCGAGCGTCCGCTCAGAATATTTACTTCATTACTTTATTTTAAAGTTTGAAATTCCTTTTAGACGGCGTTAATCGTTTAGCATAGTTCAAAGTAGAACTTCGTCGCCGTGAAATCGCGGCGCGATAAGGAAAAGCGTCGGAAAATTGTAACGGTTACAGAAACGAGTTTACAATAATGATGACGTCGGCAATACCTCAGCCGCACGTGTTCAGATAAACGGAGATACAAATGAGATGCGACTTCATATTCATGAGAAAAATTTGCCTCGACCGCGGCTGAACCATCCGCGTATTGCGTTATAAAATGTTTTTTATTGATTTAATAACTTTGGAGGAAATACCTCGCGCGACTCAAGGCTGAATTGTGAACTGCTCGAAACATTAACTATTAATGAGCTGAAACCTCGACTAAGCAATGCTGTGAATGTTGAGGCCTTTTCCGAATTGTTGAGAATACTTTATCAAGGGGCTTTGGCAAAAGGACTGCGAAACTTAATGAAATATGGTTAGCATTTCAAGCAGTCCTGCATATTAATTGACCGACATCTTAATTTGTAACAATAAACTTTACAACCTTTGAATATTCCGTGAAGTAAGTAGTACCTATTTATTTGCAGAAAATAATAGTAACGGTTGCTAATAAAACAACAATGTTTAATGAATAATCTTGGATGATAATTCCCAAAAAGGGATTGAGAGACTAGAGGAAGAAAACTTAAGCCCATCCATCACTGAGACGACATAGGCTGATAATTTATAGATGATGATGGCGAAGTCGATGATGAAGAGAAAATAGAGAGAGAAAGAATTAAAAAAATAAAAGCAACATTCAAATTAAATTAAGTACTACTTATTTTACAAAATATAGGTCATCAGAGATCCAGGAATGTAGCCAATTACCACTAGACTTTAGACACAGTTGTGTTATAATACCTCCTGACGTCAAGTCCTGATGCAAATGTAACGTAGGTATAATAACAGGCTGTTCATTTGAGCGCACTGAAAACACATTAATTATACAGCGACCCAGTGACGCAACGCTCCCGTGACGTCACTGTTTTAGGTATGTAGAATGTAGACAGTACATGGACTCAACCATAAGTGTGCGCATTACTGGAAGTATGCTCTCGCCGACGATATGCATTGACGCTGCATAACATAGGTACGTCAAAGTCATTAAACCAAAGATTCTACTTAGAACGAGCCAATCAAAACTAGCACTGGCGATTTTGTTTTCATACAGAAAACCACATTAGCGGGGTCTGGTATAGTCTGTGGGATAGTACAACAATACACAGGTAGCCTAGTCTGAATATCGGTTGACTTGTTTACGCGCTGATGTGGCCTTCTCGGCCGCTCTTGATCTTGGCTGCCAAAACATTTTTGGCTTCGTTGCATATGTTGCTTTCTAAAGAGATTATTTTAAAATCTAGTTTCCGTGCATCATTAAAAGTAGCTTTTTCTTTAAAAATAAATCTATGAGTTAGAGTTAGTAGTTCTTCTCATAGTGGTTCTTTCCGAACGAGCAGTAGTCTTTATTTTTATTTTTATTTGCTTTTTGTGGCTTTTCGTATCACTGCGGCCAGAAATGTCCTATTGTGATCGCCACGAGCAGTAGTATTAAAGCAGAGCTAAATAATTGTAAAATTGACTTGCAAAAGAGCTCCATTGTAGCCAATTTGAGTTGAAATTTCAAGTCCCGTGGAATGTTAGGTTTTGCGGGAGTAGGTGACCTGAATACGTCGGTAAGAATTATATTCTCCTGTGACGCAAGTCGCCTGCATTCTGCAGCGTCATAACACATGAAACTTGCTGTATAATGTAACAGAATCGCGTGAATCGCGCAACGGAATAATGGAACTACTGAGGCAATGAAATCATTTCAAATATTCACAATGTAGTTCACAATAATAGTTCAATTAAATAAATTATCCGTTAAATTGTCGCTGTGACGGCACACATTAAACGTTACACCTGAATTCTGAATGAATTTAGTGGCGATTGTTTGTGGAGTAAAGATTCCAATTATTTTGGAGTTTGTCGCAGCATTGGCGCAGTATGCCGTGAGCCGTGTCAGAATTTGGGAGCTTAGTTGGTGAATTGCCTCATTCTGTTGATGTGCAGCCGGAGTGTTGGGTTAATATTACCGCCAGCTGTGCCAATTACAATTTACGGGTTGATTGTTTGACGCCATTTGAATGCCGCTGTTTTTAGGGTTTCGGAACTTTAAAGGAGGTCTTCTAGCTTAGTTTAGTCTGCATTACGCATTAGCATTTACGGCTGCAATGTTGCTTAACATCACTCGAGATTGTGGTCAAAAGCTGACCTATAATGAATTTTAAAAAAAGCGCCATAAATTGGTCCACACCACGAAATGGGCACACCTCACGAGCATTGTCTCAGTCGCATTACGTTCCTTGGCTCTGCATGCAATGACACGGGTTTTGATACAAAAATACTATAATCACTAAGTTTTCATTAAGTTGTGTTCCTGCACGATGTTCAGTGAAGCCAGGAAGGGATTTATCCCGCCTTCTACTTTTAGCATCTTCGACCGCACCATCACCAAGATCTGGCGAGATCGTGGTCAAAATGCCAACTTTCAGTCAAGTTCTCCTTTTCCTGATTGGTTGTTTGGAAGAGATTGCTATCAGCGATAACATCGGCAAAAGTAACTCCTTTAAAAATGCTTTTTTCTGTATTGTAATATTAAATTCATTAAAGAGTTCCTTATCTGTGATCAAGGCCCTATCTAATTATCTAGTCTCTTCAGCATTATTGGTCCAGTAACCCACATGACCCTCGTGACCAGTGACGCATTGTACCGCATCCGTTACGTCACAGCCACGTAAGCAAAGAGAGAGCTGCCAAATTAGCTCCCGAGTGCAGCCCTGGCTAGTTGGACATCATTCCAAATGCGACACACATGTGCCAGAAATATACTACATTTTTAATTATAGACACTTCTTGATCACAATAAGGCGACGTACCAGGTAGGTATTTGCAATGTTTTGTACTCATACAACAAAACCATAATCATCACTGGTCTTTAACAACCATGTAATTATGATTTGATGAGGCTAATTTCTACTAGGACGATAACTTCAACTACTTTGTACAATTTGACTTCTTCTTCTATCTATTTAGAAGACGCTGGCAGAGTATGGATCTGTCGAGAAACACCTACATCTTCATACACTCGTAAGGATCATAAAGGTCTATAAAACACGAATGCGACGAGAGTCAAGAGGTTCAGAGATTCGGCCAAGAAAAAGCAGCTTTTAAGATTTTTTGGGACTTAGAAATGATTATAATTGAAGGCGATATACCTACACATACTCGTACATATATTAGTGACAACGTTGACCGCGATTGACTCGTTTTGTTCCTGGTAAAGAAGGAAAACCACAACACGTACTCGTAACAATAGGTATTTTTCAGGTCAGGTTAGGGTACCATAAAAGGTATTAATACCTTTAGTTATTATGCAAAACGTTATTAATCAAATCCACGTCAACAAAACAACAGAAGCATGTTATTCGTTCAACATTTCCAGTTGGAAACACCCTGAAACACGGAACAATTGATGCTTCGATAACTTTCAAGGGTTGAAACGTTCGAAGAACCTTCGTCTAGGTACTATTGGCGGAACAATATGGCAACAAAGGGAACTTTACCTTAGGTAGTTTTAGTCACTACAGTACAATGATATGTATGTTTATGATTTTGTGGAGTATGTAGACCATGATCACATTTGGAACACACTGCTGTCAACATTGTTTCTCGAGAGATACAACTTAGGAATCTTCAAGGCTCAAAGTGAATCTAGGTACCTACTTTTCTAGGCATCTTACGTGATTCATCGTCGGTCGCATCTCCTCTTTCACTTTCCAACAGGTGGGATATGGTCAAACGTAGGCCTACTTAGTATTAAACTAAATCATATTATAACCCCTACTCTTCATAACAAAATTTATTCGTCCAAAAGTTGGTTGGCTGAAGGAGATCGCTATGCCACCTATTGTGGCTCAATATTAACATATTGACCCACAATGGGCCACAATATATTATAAGCTATAGTAATTTTAAGTACTTTTTGTTATTGGTCACAATAAAAATTTCTATTCTTCCTATTATACAATAGACTATGGTATCACTATAAATCATTCTTCATAATGACGACTTGTTATATTTTTAGGTCAAGGCCGGGCTGCGGGCTGTGGCTTTCAGTCGATATTTTAAAGCAGTTGCAAATGACAGCCGTTGACAAGAGCTCTCGGGACGTTTTTAGTTGCCGGAGAAATGTTTCAGCTCTGTATCGATGAGTGAAACGCCACTCGACCGCGCTGGGTTCAGTTGAGACAATCTTAGGAATTTGAGGCATAAATCACATATTACGAGGCATATATTACAGATCGGGAATGTTTGTTGACGTTTTTTACGCTAATGATTATCCCTTCTGATTTATCACTAAAAGAAAAGAAAGGGCTCAATATTAACAATAATATATAATCAATGGGGTAGAGGGGTATAAATATTTTCAAATTAAATAAGTAAGCCATTGTATTCGTTTCAAACGGGCTTTTCATTTAATTAGCTTTTATTCCAAATTAGTCCAAATTCTTCTTCTAGAGTCTACATTTAATATTCTTTTAATTTTCATAATGATTAAAATTACTTTTTGCTAGTGCTACAGGCTACAGCTCTTTCGTTGCCTTCACAAATGTCCTTAACTGTGCAGGTTGTGGGACAGTTAGGACAATTCAGGAGGTGCTCCAAATACAATTACTTTTTATTTTTGATATGCTCCTTCATTTTCAATAACCCTTCAAAATTATTAGAATCTAGCAAATTGCGAAGGCGAGGAGAGTTTTTCCAACCAATTGTCCATTTGACCATGGATCGGTGAAAACTACAATACATAATAAACTTTGTCCGTCTGTTCGTAACCTTGTTTTCTTGTTTCTATGAGCTAAGTTGGTCAAGAGTCAAGACTGAGGCGAGATAATATTGGTTTTAGATTTAGCGTGTAAGGTTCTATGGCCATAAAACGTTTACGTTAAGTGATAACTAGAAGGTGGAAAAACTCGTATGTTAATTTCTAGTTTTAGATATTACGATTTATTCGACTTCGATAAAGTTCAAGAATTATGTGTGTTGAGTCCCTCAAGGTTAGGAATGTATTTAAATTTTAAATTAATGCTTTACGTACCTACGAGCGAGTGGCATGTTGAATGTTGACTCATTTAGAAGTACATATGTAGGTAACTCTTTTTGATATTTATTTTTTTAGACCTTTGTTAAATTCTTACCTAATAGGCCAGAACCACTTCGCGCATTTTTTGACCTTGTCAACATCCCTATTCAAAATGTGAATAGTCGAATACAATAATAGTTTATTGCTAACCACGATACTCGTAAATATGCAACATTAACTTACTGAGCTAGTTTATAATATATGCTAGGTTAACAATCGGCGGTTTTATCGCACTAGTCAACAGACTGATGAAAAAGGAAAATAAGGTGTAGCGACATAAATCTGCTAGGCAATGGCGAGCTATACATTTAGTCTCCTAAATCTAACTAAGGATACAAAAATAATATAAAGCAATACAAATAACCTCAGCCTTACCGCAGGGCACACTACATTTCTACATTTACATATGGTTCATAATTTTAAAAAGCCCAGGTAACCCAAAATGACATGTCAACCCGCAGGCAGATGTAAATAAAATTTCCTTTTACCACAACAAAAGATATTTACCGCATTTCGGGAGCGCCATTTCAAAAACATCAACATCAAATAAAATTATTCAATGTAAATATTTTTCAGCATGAATCCTTCGCCTACAGCCTACAGCTATCACGAGTCGGGAATATTTAGCAATTTATGCAAGGACGGATCCAGACTTTATCCTGGGGGAAGGGGGCAAAGTAGAAGGGGCAAAAAAAACAATTTTTTTTAACAAAAAAGGGGAAGGAGGAACTCAATCAATTACATTGAATTTAAAACAGAAAATCTTAGATAACTGGTAGTGAAGCTACCATAAATAAAATAGCTTTGCTAACATAAGCTTTGGTGGAAAAAAGTGTTACAATTGGCGTTCTTATCGCTAATGGCGATCTCTAGCGAAAAGTAGGACTCTTTAATAGGCCTTTAAAAAATGAATCTCGTGAACTTTGTCAGTATTCAGTATAGGTATATCGCCTATCGCCTGATTCTCGCGCTGATAATATGGAGTTTGAGACTAAGGTCTCAGTGATGGAAACTCCACAACCTCAAAGGTGGTACAGGCATTAAATGTTTTTATTTTGAGTTTTTTAGTCGCCATGGGTGCGTTTTGTCCATACTTTTTGTTATCTTTAATTTTAATTTGTTCTTTAGTAAATAAAATACCTACAATGAGACATCTGAGCCCCTTGGCCCCCCTCTAAATCCGCCCATGAATTGATGTGAATTTATTATGATAGGACGATTTCATCATTATTATGTCGTAGCCTTGTCTACCAACTAACTTAATATTATATTATAATACAGAACTATGAATATTAACATGCTACTGATTACTAAGCATCTTGGAATGGTAAAGATAATTGGATGCTATATTTTTCCGACTGTAGGAGAGGAGGTTGTCAGTTCTATATTATGTACCTATGTCATATAATTATAATTGGAATTGAGAAATATTTTGATAGGGCCATTATTTATAAGCCTTCTAAACAAGCGTACAAAATTCCAACGATATACCTATATAACGAATAAAGATATATATATATATATATATATATATATATTGTATGTATGTTTGTCCTCGAATTTCTCCAAAACTTAAACATTTTAAGGGCTTGCATTTAATCCAACCTAGAGTACCCTACATGTATTGCAAATTTTACTTATAACAAGGGCGACAGTAAGATGAACAAAATAGGTAATATTTGAGTCGCAACCACTTTGAATTCAAGTTTCAGGCCCTTAAGAGGGCCCTCAGGCGAGATTTCCGGTCTCGGATACTTCCGGCTTTCCGCTCTTTCGGTGGTTAAAAATACAGATATGAAGTGAAATATAGGTTGCTGTTACTTTTACTTTTACAAGAAAGTACATTATTATTTTATTTATGTGTTATTCCAGGGTCTAAGCTACATACATATAACATTTCAGCTGTATTGGTCCACCTGTTTAGACATGAAAAAGTTACAAACATCCACATAAATAAAAATTATCATAGTTACAATATTAGTCAGATTCAGAACACAACATAGACTACAAGATAACTTTGCCCTACAGTAGGATTTACTCATCATCATCATCATCAGCCTTCAATTGCCCACTGCTGGGCATAGGCCTCCTTTTGATTTTGCCATCCCCTGTCTCTTGCAGTCCTCATCCAGCTGCCTCCAGCCTGTTTCTTAATATTGTCAGTCCATCGTGCCATCGGACGACCCGGATTTCTCCCCCTAATCTACGCCACCAATCGGAGGAGGTTCGGGAGGATATGATTTTTTAAAAAGTACTTTATATGTTAGCCTTTGACCATGATCTCGCGTGATGTAAAGCGACGATGCGGTCGTAGAAAATGTTCTAAAAATACTGTTATTTTAACTCATGTAAATTTTTATGACATTTTTTGTAACTCATGTAAATTTTTATGATATTTTTTTAAACTAACATATGCCAGATGATGACCATCAGCCAGATGGCTGAAATAAATGATAAATAATTTAAAATATCTACGCGATAAGTCCCGATTCATTAAATTCACATGATATTCTATTTTTTCCAACACACCTGAAACACAAGTTTCCATTAAAATTGGTTGATATCGTAACGTTTTTTGCGATAATTTCATAAGCGTTGGTTGCGTGATCGCCTGTAATCCACTATCGGACTCGACAGACGATTCGGTTCAGATTGTGCTGTTACAAACTTGATTAGAGTTGCTATACCTTAGAGCTATAAAAATATTTAATTTGAGGCAGAGGAACTTTGCCAATGATTCGTCACTTACGTGAAAATTTTAGCTAGTAGGACGAGTTTATTAGTCTTTTATAAGGTCAGAATAGGCTACTGTTACTTGACCCCATCTGATGTAAGAGCAAACGTGCTCTAGGATCTGCTCCAGCCTTAGCTCTTATGACCTACCTTGGATTGTGATTTTTTTTTTGTTACTGATAGATCATACCATCAGACGCGTGGTCTACTTGTGTAGACCACGCGTCTGATGGCATAGTTACCATCGCCTATAGAGGTCTGAAATATCAGTTGTATAGCGGTGTCAGTCATTGCGTTATAGGTCAAGTAGGCCAGATAATGTCATCCCTACCTGGCATCACACAGTGCCGGAAGACGGCCATTGGCGGCACGATTATGTCTAGAGACAGGTAACTAACTATATGATCGAAGCCTACCACTAGTATATAAGTGAAGTGTGAAGTCAGATATTGTAGTATTTTAAGAACATGACATAGATTTTTTATCGCATCATAATCTGGCTGCTGAGTAAAGGTCTCTTCACTAAATTCACTTTCATTGAGCCTTGATCTTTAACTCTCCATGTCATACTTATTTACTCACACATATTTAAAATTCGACAACATCAAAGCACGATCATAGATATATCATTATTAATGTATGATAATGTCTAAATCCGTGTTTGTTGAAATAAAAAAGGCGTTTAATTGAATTCCGCATTAATAATAACCTTTGACCTTTAAAACAACCTGTTGTAGGTCAAATGTCAATGCTGATCATCATTGAGTAGAGGTAAACCGCAAGCATCATTCTAATAATGCCCTGTACACACAATTTAGTTTTCAGACCTTATCCGGCCGGATCCGACCGGATCCGGCCGGATTGATCAAATCAGGATGATTTTTGCTTTTTACTACAATAAGTGATTTAATCAAGTCACTACTCTCATATTACGTAATACTAGCTGCGCCCAGCGGTTTCACCCGCTGTACTGTAACCTATGTGTTGTTCCAGGGTCTAAGCTATATAAAATTTCAGACCAATCGGTCCACTCATTTAGACGTAAATGAGTAACAAACATACATCCAGACACCCATTCTTACAAACTTTCACGTTTATAATATTAGTAGCCTTGGGTTACTCGCGAGTGAATGATTGGAAAGAACGAAGTCCTTGCTTGCACGTCACTTATTCTTTCGTTCGCGTCGGCGTTCAGTAGTTCAATGCGATCTTTTCATTCCTTTCGTTTGAAGGAAAAATACAAAATACTATGAAGGAAAATATTGGCTATCAGGAATAAACCTGAATAAAACAAACAGTTTCTTTTCTTATTTACAAATCGTGCATTTAAAGTCATTGAATTAACATAAAATCAACTCAATTTAATTTAGTAATCTATCACTCTTATAAACCCGCCAAGATCGCTTTGAGATTTCGCTCGCACGTCTCAAATTGAGACTCGCGAGCGAAAAGAGTTAAAGATTGCTAATTTGCTAACGATCGCTCTTAAACTCGCGAACGAAAAGAGGTTAACATTGCTAAAGATCGCATTGAATGAAAAGAATAAAAGAATAAAAAGAATGATTTCATTCTTTGAATCGAAAAGAGCAAATCGCTCTGCTCTTTTTAGTGATGCGAAATTCCCACCGCTAAATATTAGTAAGATGAAGGTAGTTAAAATCGACTTTATTGCCTAACCAATGTTAAGACCGTTAAGACAAATAGATAAAAACATATTTTCATTCAGAACAATTAAAATTTAGTAGGTAGTGTAGAATTAGACGACATTCTGAATTGGTCACGTCGAATTCCTCAGTGTCTGAAAACCAGGCTTTACAATCAGAGGGCCTATTGGCTAATTCTCACCCACTACGATTGATGACAACTTCAATATACATTGAGGAGGTTTAAGCAAATAATGTGTTTTACATATCGTTTGACGATAGCCTTCAGTGCATCCTGCCCACCATGACATACGCCGCCGAGACATGGACGCTAACACATGAGGCTGTCTACCGCATCAAGGTAGCACAGAGAGCCATGGAGCGCGCCATGCTTGACATCAAACTTCAAGATCAAGTTCCAAACATCGAAATTAGGCGAAGAACAAAAGTTCAAGATGCCGGAACGAGAGTAATGGGACTCAAATGGAGTTGGGCAGGTCACCTGGCTAGGCGAGGTGACGACAGGTGGAGTAAGATGTTGACTGAATGGTGACCAAGGACAGGCAAACGCAGTGTCGGTCGTCCAGCAGCCAGATGGATGGACGATTTGGTAGAATTGGCGGGTCGCACATGGACCAGATTGGCACAGGACAGGGTTGACTGGCATAACCTGAGGAAGGTCTATTCCCAGTAGTGGGATGTAGAGGGCGGTGGATGATGATGACGAAGTAGAGTAGGTAATACTTATAATTTTACGAAGCAACGAGTAACTCAGTCTTTCTAGATTTCACTTTCACAGATTTATTTATAAGTAGGTAACAATATTAATTATTATGTAGTATTTAAAGATACAATAGTTATACCTTACTCTCGGTGACGAAAGACTCGCACGCATGAATACCACACGCATTTAAAGTCCTACGCATACAACAGCTATATTATTTTGCCACAAACTACTAGCACCGGATCCGGTCTCCGGATCCGGTATATTTGTACCGGATCCGGTAACCGTTAAATGTGCCGGATCCGGCCGGATTACCGGATCCGTTTTCCGGATTGCAATCCCTAGTGTCGACGCACCTACGCGCGTTCCTGCGGGAGTGCAGATCTGCATCATCGTGCGGGATTTTTGCGCACTCACGCGCGTAGGTGCGTTTTGTAATCTACACGCACGGCGGCTCACGCCCATACAAAATCACGCGCGGCACTGTGGGATTCGGTGTGCCATACCTTGCGTCTCGCCCCGCACCTACGCGCGGGGGTGCATGTTTCTCCGCGTGTATGCGCGTGATCCGCATGAACGCGCGTGGATGCATTTTCAGTGTGTTAGACTGTGCGTGTTTTCCATACAAACGGAGATACTTACAAGCAACGGAAGAACACGCATCCACGCGCTACGCTGCATCATGCGGGGCAGTGTGAAAATCGCCTTAAATTTATACTTTTTATTCACCTGGTTGATCGTGTACCAAACGTAGAAATTCGCCGTCGTACTAAGGTTGAAGACGTAGGTATATGAATAGCCAGATTAAAGTGGAGATGGGCAGGACACTTGGCAAGACGGGATGAAAACCGGTGGACCAAGGCTGGCACAGTATGGTATCCAAGACAAGGATATAGACATCGAGGCAGACCACCAGCCCGATGGTCAGACGATATTGTGTAATATGTCGGAGGGAACTAGATGAGACTCGCACAGGATCGGCGCGGTGTGGCGTGAACATGAGGAGGCCTATACCCAGCAGTGGGTGGATACGGGCTGAGTAGAGAGTGCTCCGGTAGGAGGGCACTGTAGCTAGTGAAATTACTGGGCTAAAGAGTCTTAACATCTCATGACTCTTGAGTAAGAAGCGTTGGTGCAGTGCTCCTAGAATTTCACATAATTGTGAAATCCTAGGTAACACTGTACTGATTATGGGCAGCCGTTATCTCTTAACATCAGGAGAGCGTCTTGCTCGTCTTCTACTTCAACACATAAAAAAAAAGAGTAGAGAGGCTTAAAGTATTAGACCCTAGAACCTCTCTTTCAGCAGGTAATATTACTATTCACAGCTAGTTTTCACACTAATATAATGAATGCGAAAGTTTGTGAGTGAGTGTATGTCTGTTACTTCTTCACGCCTAAACGGGTGGACCGATTGAGCTGAAATTTGGTATAGAGATAGTTTAGACCCTGGAATAACACATAGGCTACAGTACAGCAGGTAAAACCGCTGGGCGCAGCTAGTAACAATATAACTGTGAATAATGAAATTGATATGTCGTGTAAAACAACCTTTAAATTCTGACAAAATGAGTAAAAATGCAAGCAAATTGACTCAGTCTGCAGTCTGCGGGTTGGTTTTGTTTTCTCATATAACTTTATTGGGTTCAAAAGGTAGAATTTTACGATGTTTTTAGATGTTGGCATTTCTACTAATTGATTTAGGTGTAATTAGTGCATTTTTGGACTGTTAACATTGGTTTATAGCTCTAGAACATATCTTCTTCCTTTTGGAAAAGTTTCTGTATAATAAGATAAATTTGTCATAATTAAAACAACATAAATTATTCGTCTAAATGAAAACTTCATCAAGTGAAATTTGGCTTTAGGTAGAATGTATTATTCCTGGGTCTGGGACAAATCAAATTTCGAAATCGATACAGCCGTTTAAGCGTAAAGAGCTAACAAACACACACCCATACTTTCGCATTGATAATATTACTAGCTCATGCTCGCGGCTTTGCCCGCTTAGCAAAATCCTTTTTAAGCGGATGTCTACGACATAAAACCTATCTGTGTTCCAAATTTCAACGCGATCCGTTCAGCGGTTTACGCGTTGATAGATCAGTCATTCAATCAGTCACTCTTTCCTTTTATATATTTAGAGTAGGTAGTATACTATTTTTTAAAAGTTTGTCTCAAGGAGAGTAAATTATGATGTGCCATAGGATTTTTCTGTATTTTATGTTCGATAATATCAAGTTCTTATATCAATAACATGTTAAATGAATGTACATAGTCGTATTTTGCAGTTGATGGGCGTTTACAACGCAGCGCAGCGTTGAGAAGAAAATAGCGACTCTAGTCTCTTAAAAAAAATGTACGAGTTAATGTTAATAAAATTAATTAATAAGTTCTATTTTTAACCCCCGACGCAAAAACGACGGGGTGTTATAAGTTTGACGTGTCTGTCTGTCTGTCTGTCTGTCTGTCTGTCTGTCTGTCTGTCTGTCTGTCTGTGTGTGTGTGTATGTGTCTGTCTGTGGCATCGTAGCTCCCAAACGGATGAACGGATTTTGATTTTGTTTTTTTTGTTTGAAAGTAGAGTTAGTCGAGAGTGTTCTTAGCCATGTTTGGTGGAAATCGGTCCAAGATGGCCGCCGCTACAAAATGGCGGATTACTTTTTTTTTTCCACGACCCCCTCAATATGGGTATCAAATGAAAAGGCTTAACGAGTAGATTACAGTCCCCTATATAAAATTTAAAATCCAAGATGGCCGCCATACAAAAAATGGTGAAATACGTATTGCGTTGGGGGTTTTTTAAATTTTTAATTTAATTCACTTGTATTTAATCAACTTGAAATAAACTTTTAAAAAATATTTGTTTATCAAAAAATATTACTATAATTTAGAATTAAAGTGCCTCTAAATAAAAAAAACTAAGTACTATTTTTGTGTTATAATTAGGTTAAAAACCCATAAAATGCGTTTTTTATTATCAGAAATGAAATCTACGTCCTTGATTTATTCGAAATCGATACCAAACTTGACGTATTAGCTATACGTGGTCTTCCAGATTTTTTAAAGTGAAGCTGGGTGGTGCGCCCCTTTCACCCCCCCTCCCCGCTGTCAGAAGGCTGGTTACCGACGGCTACCGATTCTAATCGGCTTATTTTAACATAAGGAATAGTAATTGTGGCAAGTTTTAAACTTCTGCATGAAATAGTAAGTTTTTTACTAACAACCCTTACCATGGCGGTAAAAAGAAAATTGCGGCCCGGGACAGCAAAAGATTTTTTTATGCGGTTTGTTATTAAGAAAAGTAATAAAAAATTATATATTTTTTAATCTACATAAACTAGACTTTATTAACATATTTTTTGTTTATAAAAAAAACAAGTATTTTTGAATTTACAGTAATTTGAACAATAAAAACTAAGTTACGTAATTCTAATTTTTTATTTTTTTGTGAAACAAATCATCACAAATGTCATTTTTTTATACTAGAAATGAAATCTACGTCCTCGATTTATCCGAAATTGATACCAAACTTGACCTATTAGCTATGTGTGGTCTCCCAGAATTTTTAAAATGAAGCCGGGTGTAGCACCCCTTACAACCCCCTTCCTCGCTGCCAGAGGGGGTGCTACCGAGGGCTACCGATCGAAATTAGCTTATTTTTACATTAGGAATCAATGTGCCAAGTTTCATGCTTCTGCATGAAAAAAACAGGTTTGACCCATTTTTGTCGCTTAGTGACTCCACTATACATTATAATGTTGATATTATGAACGAGCATAATACTTCCTTTTTCATACGACGTTTCATATTTCACATAACTAACATTTTGTTTCATAACGTTTAAAATATTTTAAATGTCCTTCACAAAAGGCTTTGTTTGCATATTTAACGAGCCACATGCTTGTTTGTTTGTCCAAAACTTTACCTTTACAAATGTTACTGAACAATTCACACCTGTACTGGACAAATAATGTAATTTATTTTATATCTCGGTAAGATTTATTATAAATATATCTTTACTTAGGTAATAAATTTAACTCTTAATAACTTAACTTTAAAACTTTTTTTAAACTTAACCTTTTAATTTAATAAAAAATATTTGCACTTTTTTTTTTCACTTAATACAAAATAGGCAAATAATATTAAAATTACGAGCGTTGGTCTGATGCTGCAAAATTATAAGTAGCCTATGTGATATTCTAACCCTATACCAAATCCGCCGAATAGGTTTAGCCATTTATATATGAACTGCCTAAAAATGTAACAAACACAAATAGATAAGTTCTTTTGCATTTTACAATATTTAATTAGGACGAAGATAGGTAACATAATGCCCCTGATTAAAATCTCGTCAGTTGTTAAACCATTTTGTAGATGGTACGGTAGTCTGCACTAAACCTAGAAGGTGGGATAAATCCTTCCTCCAACCTCCAATCAATTCACTCTCCAGATCAGTTCAACCACTATTATATTGCAGATCGTGTCTGTAGACGTTAGTAACATTTTGCTTATTTCATAGGTGCAATTTAAAAATGGTCAAAATGTATTATCGCAATAAAACAGTAACTCCTGCAATCGACGTTTCAGCTTGTTAGTGAGATTGGTGGATTTCAAGTTTTAAGTGTCGTGTTACAGTTTGCAATTGATTGCTCTGTTATGATATAGCAATATATGTAAAATAGTTATTGTGTAACGAGAGTGTAAAGAGTGTAAAATACACATAGATTCAACGAATTAGGGAAATAATAGAAGTCGAACACAGCTCAAAAAGTGATTCAACGCAAAGTACAACTATATGGGCGGGGCGTAAAAAGTACAACTCACCCGCCGCTCAGTCACACAACGCGCTCAGCGACAGATGCACGCATCGTTTGATTTTTAAAAATATCCAAAATAATATAGTTAACGGACAAAAATGACCTTTTGTGTGGTAAATTGGTGTAAAAATGGAAAGAAGGCAGTAAAAAGCAGGAAAAACTTATCACAGCTAACTAATATTATTTAAAACCAAATTATATAATTTCGATTTTAGTTGACATAAAATACGTAAAAATATAGGGTAAACTAGGCATGGCTGAAACAATGTTATCTTTGTCGTTCATTACATTCGCATTCGATTAGGTAACGTTATATTTATTTTGTATACTAGCCAAACACACGGCTTCACCCCCGCTACAAAAATGTTATTTTTGTACAATAAATAAGAGCATTTGTTTTTGAATTAAATCAATAATGACTTTTATAAAAGTCTGAAGAAAGAAAGAAAAAACCTCTAAAGTGAAGAATTCACCTGACCCGGCCCCCCCGGCTTGGCCTGATTCGACCTGATTCTGGTATCGCGCTTTTATCACCGCACGAGCCGACACCGATCGAAAGCCCAGGTTTATACGACTAATGTCCAATTATGAAAAATGACAAACATTTTAGACGTCCAATCATAAAAATGTCCATTCGGAAAATAGTCCACTCATAAAAATGTCAAATCGTAAAAAGGTCCAATTTGAAAATTGTCCATTCATGAAAAACATCCATTCGTAAAAATGTCCAATAAAGTTTTATTTTATCCGTGGTTCTATCAATAGCTAATCCCGTAGTCCAATTAAAAGTGTCACGTACCTAGTGAACAATCTTTATTTCCAATGCAATGACAGCTGTCAAACTTGAAATTTCAATATCTCGGAAAATACTCGTCTTAGGCTGATGCTGTCATAGAAGAAATTAAAGGTCTTGGAAAGATTGTCATTTCAGATGACAGCTGTCAAACTTGAAACGTCAATATCTCGGAAAATACTCGTCTTAGGCTGATGCTGTCATAGAAGAAATTAAAGGTCTTGGAGAGATTGTCATTTCAGATGACAGCTGTCAAACTTGAAATGTCAATATCTCGGAAAATACTCGTCTTAGGCTGATGCTGTCATAGAAGAAATTAAAGGTCTTGGAGAGATTGTCATTTCAGATGACAGCTGTCAAACTTGAAACGTCAATATCTCGGAAAATACTCGTCTTAGGCTGATGCTGTCATAGAAGAAATTAAAGGTCTTGGAGAGATTGTCATTTCAGATGACAGCTGTCAAACTTGAAATGTCAATATCTCGGAAAATACTCGTCTTAGGCTGATGCTGTCATAGAAGAAATTAAAGGTCTTGGAGAGATTGTCATTTCAGATGACAGCTGTCAAACTTGAAACGTCAATATCTCGGAAAATACTCGTCTTAGGCTGATGCTGTCATAGAAGAAATTAAAGGTCTTGGAGAGATTGTCATTTCAGATGACAGCTGTCAAACCTGAAACGTCAATATCTCGGAAAATACTCGTCTTAGGCTGATGCTGTCATAGAAGAAATTAAAGGTCTTGGAGAGATTGTCATTTCAGATGACAGCTGTCAAACCTGAAACGTCAATATCTCGGAAAATACTCGTCTTAGGCTGATGCTGTCATAGAAGAAATTAAAGGTCTTGGAGAGATTGTCATTTCAGATGACAGCTGTCAAACTTGAAACGTCAATATCTCGGAAAATACTCGTCTTAGGCTAATGCTGTCATAGAAGAAATTAAAGGTCTTGGAGAGATTGTCATTTCAGATGACAGCTGTCAAACTTGAAATGTCAATATCTCGGAAAATACTCGTCTTAGGCTGATGCTGTCATAGAAAAAATGAAAAAACCTTGAAGATCTTCCAGATTTTGATATTTCAAGTTTGACAACTGACATCTGAAAGGTAGATCTTCCTAAGACCTTTCATTTCTTCTATGACAGCGTCAGAAATAAACCAATTCGTGTTGGACATTATTCTTAATTGGAGATATTTCATTTTGGACCAAATTCATGTTGGAAATTATTCGTGTTGGACAGTTTTCCTAGTTGGACGTAAGCCATGTTGGACCAAATTAGTGTTTGACCAAAGTAGTATTGGACATCAATACCTACTAGTTGAACAATTTGGATTTTGGACATTTGTCGTACAAACCGATAAAACTTATTCCATATCCTTTTTGGGGATTCTAACTACCTCTGTACCAAATTTGGCAAATTTGCTATTACCTTGTCGAACGCATGGTTGATGAGATATTCGTTTTGTTTCAAGCATACCAAGGTTACCCTAGTCTGACATAAAAGAATATATTTGAGTTACCCGTATGGCAATACCGAATTTAACTATAAACAATTTTGATACTTTAATTATTTAAAAAAAAATCGCTACTGTACTTGGTCACTGACCTCTGTTTAATCAGATAGCGCGAAAAAGTAACACACATGCTTCACATAAAACAGACATGCGTCTAATAAAGATATTTTTATAAAATGATAATAAAAGACGATGTGTTATATGACACAAATATAATATAAAAAATACTTAAAATAAAGTAATAAATCGTTTATATAGGGTAATCCAATTCTTTATTTTTTGCGGTGGGGTGGTCTTTTCGATGTCTCGTAGGCGGGCATTTTCCTTTATTTTTAATACTTTCCAAAACAAATTTTCTGACTGATGATTTCGATTCGCCTAGAAAATACAAAATAAATAAGATTAATATCATCTTTTAAAAGTAAAAAAGGCGTACCAGTATGGTAACAGTAAAAAAGGTGCCATGAATATAATGTTAAAAGAAATTCCCAAAATAAAGCAATTGTATTTGTACTTGTACGTAGGGACATCTAATAGACATTAAAACAAAATAAAAATGCCAAGTGCAAGTCGGACTCTTTTGAATTGAACTCTTTCTTGAAACATCTCATATATACAAAAACAAACGGAAAAAAGCACTTTGTTGTTTGGGAGCCCCTTTTTTATTTTATTCTATTTTTAGTATTGCAACAAAAATACATCCGTGAAAATTTCAACCTTTTAACTATCACGGTTCGTGAGATGACAGACAGACAGACGAACGGACAGCGAAGTCTTAGTTATATGGTCTTGTTTTCCCCTATGGGTACGGAACCCTAAAGCGCAATTTTTCATACACATAATATCATCATTAAACTTGGACAATATGAAAAGTATCAAAAATTTTCAGTCATACTATAATGTATTTTATGACTTTAGTTGTAAACAAATATATAACACAAAATAGTTATTTATGGACAAAATAACGATTATTTTACGTTTTCAATGATGAGGTTCAATGAGCTTGATGATGTACTGTTAATCTAACTTAAACGTACCTGAGATATACGCTGTTCTCTTAGAAACACTTAGTAAAAGCAGCAACCACTTTTCTATTTGCAACTGCTGTATACGCCGTATATATACATTTTGTAATTCATTTGGCAAGCATCGCCACGGATTATTTTATTCATTTTCATCAACATTATTGTGAAAAATCTTCGAAATAACTTATTAATCACTAAAAATACGAACAACATGTTGTTGTTTACATTATTTTTGTCAAATTTGACAGAAGTAGTTTGAAAGAAATAGGTAGAATGTTGCCATTTTTATTTTAGTTTTTTCTTATTAAATTTGTACTCTTTCGTTTTGTCCATCCCGTTTGCACATGTTGATTGAATATTTCTGTTTCACTCAACACTATCCGACTAAGTAAAATGACACCCCAAGTGAATGAATGGGCGAGTTCATGTACAGAAAATAAATTTAGCATGGTTATCCCTTATGAATGTCCGTGTGTCGCGTGAGTATTATAATTTAGTGGTGTGAGTTTGGGACCACGTTTTTGCGGAAAAAGTAAGGGAGTTACAGGGAGTTGCATAGATTATAATATTGTGTGTTTTATTTTTAAGTTTATTTCTGTATATTTTCTGTGTTCCAATAAAGAGTTATCTATCTATCTATCAAAAGTCGCTTCAAACGACTTGTGTAACATAACACACGGTGCGGTCGCCAGTTCTTTTGTTTGAACTTGGCTTGATACGCTACCGCGTCTCTAGATTGTTATAAGTAAACAAGTAGGTTATAGGAGCTACTGGATATATAAATTTGTAGTAATTATAAATTTGTACGACTGACACGTTTAGTCTTTTAGTTCATAATTTTTCGTCCATTGTGTCGCACAGCTCATTTTGATTGATTGAGTTGAAATTTGCCACAGAGATATATTTTGACGTAGATATCCACTAAATTTCTTAGTTAGAGTTATCAATGTGGGCAAAGCAGCGGGCATACGCTGGTTCAATAAATATTTAGACAAAAATAACCAAAATCATGCATTATTTTCAAGATGGCACTTTGACTATTTCGAAATTTCGCAATTTAGTTGATCATTTCAAAATCTATTTCGTGCCTTCCAAGGAATAATAAAAACCTGTTCTAGGATTAAAAACAGCACCTTGTAAAACAGAAAATACAGCTGTTGTAAAAAATGTGAAGAGTTCACTTTTATTTTCGCGCAATGACATCATCATTCATCTAGCCGATGATGCAAAGAGACCTTGAGACTGGCTTTATACAATAATTGCATCCCTATTTACACGCTGTTTGTTGTTAGATGTGGAAAATAATGGATTTAACAAGTTAACATTATCTATACAACGTTTCAAAAACAAAGATAATTTTTTAGTTAATTTGCAGGGTTTAAAGGATCAATATCTTAATAAATTGGATATATATCGGATATTTTTCATAATATATCTGATATATATCATAAGATATATCGGATATAACAGTTTTTGTGAATATATCTATGATATTTTCATAGATATACAACCTTCGAACCCCGCAAAAAAATATCTTTGTTTTTGAAACGAAGTATAGTGTGTGTGTGTGTTTACAATAATTTAGTGTTTGAATTCTTTCATTTTGACGATAACGCTACTTCTGATGAGCTTATGACCAGGATCAGAAATGTATCTATCCATCTACTCAACCCGTATCCACCCACTGCTGGGTAAAAGCCTCCTCATGTTCACGCCACACCGCGCCGATCCTGTGCGAGTCCCATCCAGCTCCCCCGACATACTTCACAATATCGTCCGACCATCGGGCTGGTGGTCTGCCTCGATATCTGAGCCCTTGTCTTGCAGAAATCTAATAAATAGTTTTTTTTTAATGTTGTAAAACAATACTCTATTTTTATGAGATCTAACGGAAAGTATTCCTTTCTAAATAAATAGATTTTTATCGTGAAATACACCTCCTCATTAGGTCGGTTTTAAAACTTTTTTACCGATATCAAGTTAGATGATTAGCAGTATAATTAGGCTAATAATTATAAGCTACAACTCTACAACGCAGCCGCTTAGCAAACTTTACATAGCTCAAAAATATTTGCGCTACCAATCGACACAGTCACCTGGTAATCTCAATCAGAAACCATTGAAAATAACTAATCCAATCGACATTGGTATTCATTTTGTTTACATTGGCAGTGCGATCAAAGATCGACAGTGGGATCGCTCTACACTCAGCCCAACATCCCTTTTAAATATAGATCTTGAAAAAGAGTAAGAAGCTTTTAATACAAACATTTGCAGGCAATATGTGAAGTGATAATTGGATTAATTAGCGTTAATTGGCGTTAGTGCTTTGGCGTGTACCTCACTACTTAGCGGTAGTGGTGTGCGCTGTTAAAACAATTTATTTGAATTTTTACAGCTGACTGTAGTAGGATCATTTTCTTATTTAGTATCGTCACAGAAGAATGAAGTGTAAGTGGAGAGAAGGAAGTCGGAGAGTGGACCCTGGCTATTAGCCAGGATATACGCTAAGAAGAGGAATAGAGCCTTTATCGTCCCACTGCAGGGCAAAGGTTTTTGGGTAGCAGTTAGGTCATTTCTTGAGGTAGGAGTCTAATTCGTCTTTCCACGTAGTTTTGGGCCTGCCACGGTGTCTTTTTGAGTAGGTGGACTCCACTGAGAGGTAGACCAGGACCACAGTTTTGCCAACATGTGGCATACATACGTGTCCAATGTCAAATCCCTAAAGAGTCCCTAAGGCAAGTTGTTCAGATATTTTTTATGAAAGTGACTGATGCTCCCCTGATGTTCAGGGAAATAGGCCAAATTACAGTCGTTTTATAAGAAAAATCCTAATATAAAAAGAACAAATAAAAATGTTAATAAGCATTATTACAAAACACAAAAACGACGGTGCGTAAAGTTCAGCCACCGCCAGAAATATCTCAACCACTAGAACACAATAAACAAGGGGACGCTGCGAAGAGAATATTAGTCTCAAATTCAAGGAAAAAATAAAAAAGTTTGCTCTTGCGTATTACATGAACATCTTGAATTAAAATGAAAAGGAAAGAAATGGTGAACGCAATAGTTACTATTATTAATATTTAGCCAAATTTGGGCCCGCTGGAAAGTGTAAGATACCGCACCGACTTGCGCCAAAGTAAAATTGTGTGCATGAACCTAATTGGAGCGCTCCATTTGGGAGTTCCCGTACCGTATCAACGATTTTTATTTTAACCTAAGTTCAGAACATTACATGAAGATACATTTATCAAGAGGGTAGCACACGACCGCTGTAATCTGACAATTTCTCAAATACATGCTTTTATCATTAATCACATTAAAAACTATTGTAAGAAGTCGGACGGGAGTGTATTTGTCTCGAGTCTCTAGAGGGTTTCCCTCGCACCGTGGATTTAAACTGAGATAGTGAAATATCTTCTTTATTTTTCTTTTCTTGCTTGTCTTTTAGTAATTATGATTTATTATGCATTAAGCAAGTTAACATTAGTTCTTAATACTAGACTAAGAATAAATGATTAAATAAATAATAAAAGATTAAATAACTGTTGGTGAACCAAATAAATAAAACTGTCGATTGTGCGATGTGAAGATCCACCTATTATGGTAGATTGAGATACTAACCCTAGGCTATAGAATATTAAGTACTAACACTACTATAGAGCCTGAAAGCAAAGTGTTCCTGGCGTTTAAGGAAATCATGGATGTTAGACAAGTATCAATCGCTTGTGGCTAACGCTAAATGTACTGAGATGACAATAAAAAAAAACAAAAAATAGTCAATAGCTTTATTTCCAAAAAATGAAATATAATTTCAAACGACATTAAGTTAATACAAACAAATTAAGGAAATGTAATAAAAAAAATCACATTTCTTTATTATTAAATTAAGCAAAAGGCATAAAATAAAATGAGGAAATGTAATAAAAGAAATGTGACATTATTAAATTAGGCAAAAGGGATATGCTCAATCGTGGAAAAACGAACGATGACGACTGTTATCTAAGTATATTTTTCGAAATCGAAATGGTATGTAGGTAGTAGGTAGCTACCTACTTTTCAGCGGGTAAAACCGCTGGTCGCACCTAGTACCAATTATTTGACCCCTAAGTGGTGTGAAAGAGTTCCTTAGTTACAAGTAACGTACAGCAGTCGGTCTCACCGCTCGCCGCAGTTTCCCGACCGCATAGTTAAGTGCGCTTAACGAACCGCACTGCAGGAAAATTATCGCTACAGACTTTTTATCGTCGCGGTCTCAGTTTCAGTTATGTTTGTTGTTTATAATGTCCACTACATCCGGTTACTTTTGGGTTTTTGTCAAAAATAAAATATATTTTTAAGCTATTGCATAGCTTCTATCGCGGGCCTTGAGCGTGGGGACCGAATCCAGAAATTCCGTAACGAAAAAACCTAACACCCCCCACTCCGACCGGCACAGCGGTGATACTATAATTACATAAGTTGATAAAAAATGCTATGCAATAGCTTTACCGCGGCAGTCTCCGAGTGCCACACGTCTTTTTTTTGTTTTTGTCTCCATAGTAATGTTAGTACTTAATATTCTATCGTAGCCTAGAGTTAGTATCTTACCGGCTTTCAAGCGTTGCCAAGTAACCGGTGAACAAGAAAAATCCGACAAATTGTGATTTTTTTATCGGTTAAATCGGACATTCCCATTACGTTAAACACTAGACAGCAGAAACCAACGTGGCCTTTACCTCAAGGTGAGCGTGGAAGCATGCTTCACACATTCTTCAGTTCCATAAAAAAACGTGTTCAAAGATATCCCGCGGGTCATTGACGTTATAAAACTACGATCGCCGTAAATAATTGTAATCTGTGTCTTTACACGCTGAATATATGTGCGAGCGTATTAATAGATATTAACAGATGCGTGGAATAAGACACTGCGATTGCGCATTCTGTGAACATTTCAATTTTCCCACTTCGACCTCTCCTTCTCTTTTGACGACCTCTGTGGCGCGGTGGGCTAATACCCGCCTGCTACCCAGAAGGTTGCGGGTTCGATTCCCGCACGGGACAAATGTTTGTGTGATCCACAGATATTTGTTTCTGGTCTGGGTGGTTTTCAATATCTATTATAAGTATGTATTTACAAAAGAAAAGTAGTATTATATCCGTTATCCTAACCACCATAATAAAAAGCATTAAGTTGCTTAGTATGGGCAAAGAATAGATACTATTGTATGGGGTTAGGTGGCGCTGCGCTGTGTGAAACGTCTTGAAATATTTATTATTTATATTTTATTTATTTTACTTCATATAGAAAGGTTGTCAATTATCTACTCTATATGTTCAGGGAATAGAATAGAACTTTATTCAGTGAAGCCTTAGGGTGGGATTTATCCCGCATTTTAAGTTCAGTCTGCTGCAATCTTCGTCCATCATGCAATGTCTCGTGTTACCATCAATCTCTTGAGTAAGAAGCGTTGGTGCAGTGCTCCTAGAATCTTATATCATAATGTAATTCTAAGTAGCACTGTACTGATTATGGGCAGCGTTATCTCTTAACGTCAGGAGAGCGTCTTGCTCGTCTTCTACTTCATCATCACATAAAAAAAATCAGGCGATATCGGTAACCTTTTATCTCTTTACCATAGCTATTTAATGTTATCAAAATTCATTTCAATCGGGCTCATTTCATTTCTGGGCTTAACTTCTGATCGAGCCGGTTCCAAAATTTTCAAAAATGAAATACATCGTGCGTCTTAGCCTCGATTACTCGATCGAGCTTGTATTGTTAAAAAAAGTAGATACGTAGGTACGTATTACGTAGTTCTATTAAAATAGTATCTATCTATATAGGTATTACATTATATCACACCTTGTTATATGGAAATTTTAGAAACGAGTTTGACGGAATGGCGTCGCCAAATGAAGCGGAAATTAGTCGCTAATAGCTTTGAATATTATCTCAGTTATCGAAGGCATGAATATTGTCTACATTAGCTGAATCTAGATCGAGGTTACCTAATTATAATCTAATTTTACTAACATAAGCGAACATTTGTATGGATGAATGTATGGATTTTCGCTCGAATATATCTAAACGTATGGACCGATTAGGCTGTTATTTGGTATTCAGGTAGCTTAGACCCTAAATTAGCACATGACAAAACACTATAACACTAGGCGCAGCTAAATATAATTTGACAATATTGCGCAGCATCTTGGTTGTCTGGAAGAGATCGCTTTTAGCGATAAGACCGCCAATTGTAACACTTATTTCTGCACTGAAAAAAATGAGAGCCAACTAAGTATTGATTTCTCTCAGTTGGCACCGTTATATTTGGAATAACGTTTATCATGTTAGTTATAAAAGAGATGGATTAGTTGCAATAGCAAGCTAAATATGGTTGAAAAACAACCTATATTAATTGATAATCTAATAATGCATCATAATAAAAACGACTATAACTATATGCACTGAACAAGACAGTAATCAAACTAAATAACTACTGTTTATAACGGTGGTACAGTACTTAACTAACAAAACAAAGAGAAAATCAAAAATTTTGTCTTAGTTGCAGCAATAATGATTTTTGTAGGCTCATATGGAGCTAAGATGGTGATTACAGTAAACAACATCTTGTTTAAACCAATCACTTTTTTTTTCAGTGTGTGTAATCTTAGTTCTAAGCTATATTATTGTATTTGTGTGAACAATAAAGAGTATTCTATTCTTAACGAAAATAAAGATTTACCAGTTTATGGCAAGCATTCGATTTTCTTACAAATTTTCAACAATGGGAATGGGGAATGAAAATCTTTATTTACCAGCTTTCTCCCCATAGAATGTCTTTACTATTAATACTAGCTGTGTACCAAATAACATAGAAATTCGTTAACTATTTCACCTGTGTCAGTCAGTCAGGCAAAACTTACAGAAGATATTTAGCAAAATTTCATGCTATATTAGGTTCCCCGCCGTATTATTCCGGCCCGTCAAATCCATTTCACCTGTTTACAGAACAATGACATTATTAGCTGCTGACTTGTCGACGTGTCTTCACGTATCACGCTTCAAATCACTGAATCAATTACGGACGGGAACGGCTGTCATAAGCTTTCAAACTCGTGGTGTAAACCACTAAACGTTCGCACCTCGTAAGTCCAAGTCAGTCTTGTTCACTCAAAATAATGCTTATATTTAAATAGAGGCTACCAATAATATACGAGTAGAGCACCTTTTTAAAACTTTTGTGCAGGGTAAAGTATTTTTGACAGAATAAAACAAGGAGAGTTTTAGAATTTGTCGGAATCTTTTTAATGCATGCTAGAATTATTTAAAGTCGCCTAAATTCATTTGCAAATTTTTTTTTGTTTCAAAAGGTATGAATTTCCAGATTCCATTTAAATTTAATCGTAATCGGTCAAACAGTTTTTGATAAATTAAAATGTGCATCTCGCGTGCTTATTGAAAAAGAGCCTGATGTTGGTATACCTCTAATTCTTTAATATATTTTTTAAAAATTTACTTATACTCGTCAAATAGGATGTTTTTTATTTATATATAGCGTTGTTACAGTCGCCCTACAGTGGCCGTTCTAATTATAAATTAATCTTTGTTTAAAATCCACGCAACGGAGCCAATCCCATTTATATTATGACTCATGACGTACTAATATACATGCATATACGTTCCTATAATATGTACGTTCCCGTAGTTTAGAAGTTCACTCCATCGTACCGCGTACCCTGAATACTTTCACTAATCTATTTTAGAAATGGGGCGGGCGAACTAAAACTGGTGTAGTTTCAAAATAACAATAAAGTCATTAACAAACGCTCAAGGACCGCTCGGCGGATGGTATAAGGGTTGCCAGTTACTGTTGTCGTCTGTACAATAATAGGGATGTCAACGTTAAAAAAAATCTAGTCAAATTTTTGGGTGCTAGTAAAACAAAAATCTATAATAAAAAAGTTGTCGTATTGCGGTTTTTCGACAATGTGCTTTTGACGTAATGCCTTCCGGCATCATTATGACCTCTTAGCGACACGGTTTTGTCCAGTGGGTGGTAACTAGCCACGGCCGAAGCCTACCACCAGTATAAAGAATTTTAGTTAATAGGCGCGGCTGTAAACTCAGGCACGTGTACCCGAGGACGCTCTACATCCGGCTAATCTGTCAGTTTAATGAACCACGCCAAAATTAATCACTTTGCCATCCGATATTTTCCTACCAGCCTGTTCCACCGTTCGTTGCGGGTTTTTTCGCAAATTGTGAAAACAGTCGGGAACCGTCGATCAAACGAGGTGCCTGGGGATTTTGTTTCTAGATAGGTCAGAGGGATGACATCACAGTCTGAAATCTTTGTAACTGAGCTACGTATTTACTGAGCTTGAATGTGGACACTCTCCTAGTAAACGAATAACGACTGCGCTTACAATACATTCAGGGGATGTCATAATATAATCCTTTAGTAATTAGTATGTGGTATAAATCTTGGAAATCTAATATAAGTGCTCACGTTAATTTAAAAAACAAAAATAATTTCGTCCGAATAAATTTTCGTTTCATTTTTTCCTGCTCTATACGCATATGTAGAATGTAGAGGTATTGTTTTTTTTCCGTTTGTCATGTAGTGTATTTTGTGTTTGTTTGTATGTTTTCTCTTTCTGTTCCTTTCATAATTACTTGTCCCATAGAGTTGCCACTGATGTTAGGCTCTACAAAATTTTGACAATAATATTATGTTATACAAAACTTGATGTCACATATTTTGGATAGCAAACCTCTAAAGCTACATGTTCGTAACGTGTACAATAGGGAATTGAAAATCGATCCATCTCGGTGTCGTTTCAGTAACGAGTGTCAAGAAAATTGGACACGACGGAGGTAAACGTGAAAATGATATATTATTTGTCCCTTGGATGGATTTGCACTATCAGGAGGAAAAATAAACAGTATTTTTAAACAGTATAGAAAATGAGGTTATCAGAGAATGTAATAGCAATAGGAGTTGAAACTCGACTAGACCAGATCTTGATCATCAATCAGAATACATATCATCATCAGAATGGTGCATTATGTGTCTGTTTTTTATGCAAACGTTATTAACGAGACTTTTGGCACAGTTTTGTGGCTATGCGAATAAATGTCATGATTTGATCTGAGTTTACATTTTATAATTTCAATGATTTCACACCAAACTTATTTTAAATTCTTTAAATAGTAAATTATACGTTTCAGCGGTTAAAATCACTGGACACTGGACAGTTAGTGCTTGTTCACGCTATAACACGCGGGCGCGGGCGCGGGCGCGACAGACTTTGCTCACACCGCACGTGCGTTGTATGTGAACACTTTCATAGCACGTCATATGTTTGATATTTCGCGCCCGCGCCCGCGCCCGCGCCCGCGGGTACACGTGAACAAGTCCTTACATAGGTCTTAAGTCTAAAGAATAAAAGATGTCAATCGCATGTCCTCAATAGGAAACCTTGGTTCAACTGATTGGTCAATCCTATGTCAAGTTTTTATTGTAATAACACAACGACGATAATTGTCTGCTATTAACATCTTGAAACATTTGCTAATTTGCTATTATTCGTCATAAAACTGGTGGAGCTAATATTCGTTATTAAATACCAAAATTACTTCATAATAGTTGTTTGACATTTAACTCTAGAAAGATATTGTTTTTGCATATAGTCATACACTTAATTAAACCTGGGTATTTTGAAGGTATTTTTAATATAAACAAAATAGCGCGACGAGCTCGATTTTCGCCTGATGTCAAATTCATACTTCAACTAGTTGTCAAAATTTTGTAAAATTAAATGTCAATTACGACCTCCGTATCCTATACTTGTCACTAAAATCTCATCTTACAATATTTTGACACTTTGCGAACAAAATCATTTTAATGTCACATCTTTTGGTTAGTAAATCTAAATATAAAGGACTGATTAACGGACTGACTGACTGATCTATTAACGCATAGCCCAAACCACTGAACGAATTCGGTTGAAATTTGTAATACAGATAGATTTTATGACGTAGACCTCCGCTATGAAAGGATTTTGCCACGCGGACAAAGCCGCGAGCACAAGCTAGTCTATGTATGAAGCGGAGCAAAACAGAAGAATAATGTTATTTGTGATATAGACTGACTAAAAAAATAAAGGGTTACGTCACTTAGTTCAGTGAAGCAGTAATATGCGCAAGCGCTGTGTGGTTTAATATTTTAGGTCAGCCTACGCATAGAGCGTTTTTGGTAACGCAGGTCAAGGATGGAAGCCATCGGATTTAGGCAAGCTAAATGGAGAACCGCTTGTTTGCACTTTCACTTTTTGATGTTCACTATTTGTTGATGGTTTAAGTTTGAACACCATTGTATATGGACATTGGTTGTATGTACAACATTGTATATTTACATCGTAACTATTTACATCAATTTATATCATACTACTTTATGTTAGGGACGCGAAAGGTTTTATGGATGTAGGGAAGTATTTTTAACGTAACGGAAAGACCTATTGGGCAAAACAGAAATGCCCACCCCATATTGAACGACAGCGATTCTCATCAGTGGCCGTAGCATGACACATGATGATGGGATCCCGACGAAACTTCAAGAGTAGAACTTTCGTGTATGTATGGGATGACCGTTGACTTGACAGCAAGACAAGTCTACGCAGCGTCTGTGCTTGAGGGGCAGAGAGTCGCTACGACAACGTCATGATGTTGCGACGACCACTCAAAGACACACTTCGGTCGCCAGAGTCGCGAAGACAGCGATGCGATAGGGTGTGGTTTTCGAGAGTCGCCAAGCAACATTTCACATTAAATACAAAGTTAAAAAATTTAACTAGGGCCCCAGAGAATCATAATATCGATTCTTTACAATATAAAACACATTTTGACAGAGTCAACACAACAGTGTGTACAGTGTGTCACAAGATTATATATTATCAAAATTAATAAACTCAAATATACGAAAAGTCTATAAATATTATACTGTACATACACAAGTGTTACGCCGTATTTGTTCAACAAGAGTGGCTTCAAATAATTGGATCAGCGGCCAATTTTTCACAGGAAAAGTGTGGCAAGTCCCTAGTTCCCATCATTTCCCACCGAGCAAATTGTTCATAATTGATGCGTTAACCGCTGAGCAACTTGTTGATTTAAACACTTTGTTGTACCTACATCACTGTGAATGATCACTTTGGCTTAAGAGTACTTTACTTGGTTTGTGACCTACTTAATTATATACTTGCAGGTCTATTGATATTTGTAAAAAAAATCAAACTAAAACTCAAATTCATTTATTTAATACTACAGTAATAGAGCACTTTTTCTAGTAAATTTTACAATTATTTAGTTCTACTTTAAGTTTTAAGACTAAATTAAATTAGGTTCATTTTAAAGAATAACATGAATGGTGCTTAGTGCTTGGTTTGTTTTTGTGTTGTGCTACAAGAGCAAATATATCAAGGCGTCTGAAAGGGATAATATCTACCTCTAAGGGGCTGCGCAGACGACAGACTATCCATGACGCTATGACCCTATGCAATTATATGCAGTAACGCACATTACACGGATTATTTGTGCGGCGCGTCGTGTGCGTTACTGCATGTAATTGCATAGGTTCTATTTTCACAGACTAAAAAGTGGGTCATGGATAGTCTGTCGTCTGCGCAGCCCCTTATGGTTTCAATTAGATTCATAGATTAATAATTATAATTGTGTTTTAGCTTATGTTCTTCTGTATATTTGTGGTGCATCTACGGGTAAGCCTGCCCAACAGAATGGATACGATTGCGTAGGTTGGTTTATTTTTATAAGTAGTAGTTTAGGTAATACTATTCTGTTCTTTTCCATGCATGAAACATGCGATGATAATCTTTTAAATGAATTCTGTATCTCAATTTGTATTATTATTATTTTGTTTTCCTCAATGTGGGCCTTGAGATTTCGACCTTGGCTGATCTATCGACCATATGAGTCATAATTCCCTGCATAGAAGCTGCACAATGTTACTCAAAATGGAAGCTTTCTGTTATCGCTTCGATAGCGTGTATCCTGTAGGAGCGGTGCCCTATCACTAGTATTTGTATTTTTTAGCTTGTTATGTATAAACGACTGGTTTCTAGACTTCTAGCACATCCAAGACTGAACGAGTGTGAACCTCACTGAGCTATGCATCCACTCAGCTCAATATTGACTCTTTTGCGACCCAGTAGGTATAACGAATTTCGAAATATAAATTTCGTAGAATTTACTTTTTGGATGTATTTCACGATAAGCATAACTCATATTCTAACATGTATAAAAAATTCATTTATTTCAAATTATGTTATTATTATATTTTGTTTGCATTAATACATAAATTTATAATTAATAGTTATATATGAAAATGTCAGCCCTGATGAAATTATATGACATTGTCAGATTAAATAAAATATACGAGTACATGAAGCAAATATCAAAGAAAAACTAGGATAAAGACCAGGTTCTCTAAGTTAATTGCTCCGTTTGAGTATACAGCATAACCCCCATTATTATCATTAACTTCACATCTTTTGGTTAGTAAATCGACGAGTTTTACGTTAAAATCACACACACAGTTTATACTAACTTACTTAGTAAAGTTCTTCGCATAAGTTCCAAGTTATAATGTAAGAAAAACAGAGGAAAAGTGAAAGGGCAATTGTTCCATTCCTTTCAGCTTTGATAAACGAATAAACAAGTTTGTTGCTCTTACTTCGCCAGTTTGTTGGTATTTGAGGGGTTAACTTGCTATTGTGCCTTTTGGGGGTCTGTTTCTGATTATTCAATACGTGAAAACACAGTTTATTTTTTACAAGCTTTTATTTACTTTCACTTGTCTGTTGTCTGTCTGTCTGTAATCAAATCTTGCAAGTTAATTTTGACCCACTTCCCGGTTTCCGATTGAACTGAAATTTTGCATGCGTGTATAAATCGAATGACAATGCAATATTATTATAACATGGAGCTGATCTGTTTATGGAGCGGGAAGGTGGCTATAGGAACTCCATAATTAAACGACGTAACCCCATCGAGTTTGTGCTCATTTGATTCGTCTTGACGAGTACTTTATGGTAATAATAATAAAAGCTTGTTTTTAAAAAGTTTTTTAAATATCACTTGTTTTTTACTAGCTGCGACCAGCGGTTTTTACCCGCTGTACTTCTAGCCTATGTGTTATTTCAGGGTCTAAGCTATTTCTATACCAAATTTCAGCTCAATCGGTCCACCCGTTTAGGCGTGAAGAAGTAACAAACATACACAATATACACTCACTCACAAACTTTCGCCTTTTTAACCCCCGACGCAAAAACGACGGGGTGTTATAAGTTTGACGTGTCTGTCTGTCTCTGTGTGTGTGTGTGTGTCTGTCTGTGGCATCGTAGCTCCCAAACGGATGAACGGGTTATGATTTAGTTTTTTTTTTGTTTGAAAGTAGAGTTAGTCGAGAGTGTTCTTAGCCATGTTTGGTGGAAATTGGTTCAAGATGGCTGCCGCTACAAAATGGCGGATTACTTTTTTCTCCACGACCCCCCAATATGGGCATCAAATGAAAGGGCTTAACTAGTAGAATACAACCCACTATAATAAATTTGAAATCCAAGATGGCCGCCACCACAAAATGGTGAATTACTTATTGCGTTGGGGGTTTTTTAAATTTTTAATTTATTAATTTAATTCAGTTGTTATAATATAAGTGTGATTCACTATAGGTTACCCTTTGACCACAATCTCGCCTGATGCTAAGCGACGAAGCGACCGAACATGGTAGATAAAAAACAACAGACCAAATCTAAAAGACAGGATAAATCCCTCCCTGGCTTCACTGAACATCATGCCGGAACACGGCCACAATGACCGTTTGGCGACACGGTTTTGTCCAGTAGGTGGTAACTAGCCACGGCCGAAGCCTACCACCAGTAAAAACTCGTATTTGTGGGTTGATTTTGTTGCTATTGTTCCTTTTGGGGAAACATCTGTTTCTGATTATTCAATACGTGAAGAGATAACATTGACCACAGAAATGTATTCAGATAGATACCGCGTTTATCAGTTCTGTGTAGGTACTAGGTACTATGTAAACACCGCGCCGCGCTTTGAACTGTGCATTTTGCTGCGGTTGCAATTCATATTGCCGCGGTCTAAATTCATCATTCAGCGCTACCAAACATAAACCGTTTCAAGTTTTTTGTTTGTACAATAGAGTTACAAAATTGGTTAATTTGTTACATGATGTACTTTTTGATTTTTGTGTAGACATATTTTTCACTTTTTTGCCACTCAACTTCGTCTTCCATCCTCCAACCGCTATCATCGACCTTCCGGATATCGTCTACAATTACGATGTTTAAATTTATCGCGTGTGTTCGGACGACCTCTGTGGCGCGGTGGGCTTATACCCGCCTGCAACGCAGAAGGTTGCGGGTTCGATTCCCGCATGGGACAAATGTTTGTGTGATCCACAGGTAGTATTTGTTTCTGGTCTGGGTGGTTTTCAATATCTATTATAAGTATATGTATTTACAAAAGAAAAGTATATAAGTATTATATATCCGTTATCCTAACCACAATAATACAAGCATTAAGTTGCTTAGTTTGGGGTTAGGTGGCGCTGTGTGAAAAGTCCTGAAATATTTATTTATTTTATTTATTTATTTTAATTAGTGAGCGTCGGGTACTTCAGGCGTGAACTTCTGGAAGGATATCGTTATTGCCCGAATCCGTAGTGGAGATATTCTCAACAATATTAGACGTGAGCTATGCCGCTATGTTATTTTATTTCTGTCGTTTACAAATTCGATCTGATCCATCGATCCGTGGACACAAACCCGTCTACTCCAGCGGTTATCGGTTTAACGGCAACTATGCTGACACATTACCTGTTGCAATGGTCTCTATTGACAATTAATATCAATAGCCGATGTACGCCCACAAACAAACAGCTTTGTACATGTTACGTTAG
This sequence comes from Hemithea aestivaria, assembly GCA_947507615.1. NCBI lineage: Eukaryota > Metazoa > Arthropoda > Insecta > Lepidoptera > Geometridae > Hemithea > Hemithea aestivaria. The sequence continues at coordinate 15,037,007 of OX382344.1, forward strand.
AGACAATCATGGTGATTCCGGCCTCCATTATGGGATTAAACGCCTTGATCGTGGAGCCGTAGCTTCCCTTGTTAGTTCGTGAGTTTAATTAAATGCTAAAATGGACTCGTGCTTGTAAGATTAGGATTGACAGAACAAAGAGTAAGTTAACGTTTGTTTTTTAACTAGAGACTTCTGTGTAGAGACTATTTATTTATTATGCACCGACCTAATAGGGATGTTCATATTTGTTGTGAATTGTTGATAAAACAAAATTTAAAAATGCATTATACACACAATTAAATGGCAATGGACTGGAAATATGATGAGGGAAAATGATGAAAAATAGACCAGAATAGTAACGGAATGGTACCCAAGAGAAGGTAAAAGAAATAGAGGTAGACAGACCAAGATATGGGAGGATGAAATTGTGAAAGTAGCCGGCCTAATGTGGACTGTGGACAAGAACAGCGAAAGACAGAATGATGAGGAAATCTCTAGAGGAGGCCTTTGTCGGGAGACAAGCTGTGCAAGCGGATTGGTTTTAGTAATATAAATATAGTATCTAAGAATTTCTTTGTAAACAGCAATAAAGGCTATTTTATTTTTTAAATAGAAATGTTGACGATTGTTTTTTTTATATAATTAGGTAGTCCGGAATTTAAATTTTTAATTAGTCAAATTAGATAGATAACTACATATTTTTTTGGTTTTTATATAAAGTAAGGTGCAAAGAAACAGTTGTTAATAATTAGGTTACCTTAATGTTTTATAGTAATAATTTTCTTAATGAAAACTGTGCCAGCATGGTTTGGCCACACGCATTGTCGATAAGAACTAGAATAAATTGGATTTGTCACAGATTAGAGGTGTGAAATTAAATAGCAATATTATCTGATCGTAAAACTTTTATGATCAGGGAGAGTATTTCAAAACATCATCATAATAAACTGGATACAAGATATTCAAGGGAAATAAATGTATGTTTACAAGTAAAAAACAAAAATAAAAGTTTGTTCTTACTAATAAAAAAACATGGTAAAAATAAAGTTATACGCATCTGCCAAAGCAAGAACACTAGAAAGAAAAAAGCTAAATAAGAAAGTTTCGACGTGTGTTTGTTACCTCGACACGTGTAAACGGCTGAATCTATTTAGTTAAAAATGTCAGTATCGTTAGACCCTAAAATAATACGTAGGCTTTTTAGAACAAATGAATTCCTGGAAACGTTTCACGGCGGGTAACACCGCGAGGCGTAGCGAGTAAATAAATATTATTATAATAATTCCCAGCTGTTGTCCGTTCGTCAGAGTCAATACCATCAAATGCCGCCGCTATTTCAGGCGCCTGTGTCTGTAACCTAATTTTTTATTACAAAACGCCATCCTCAATTTGGCACGGGAATTACACCAGGACAGAATAATTAATGTCACTTGATGAACCGAGGCGCGTGTCATTCCTATTTTTTGCCAAGTTAATGGTGGATTTCACCGCGCCGCCTTAATTGAAAACCCACCTCCCCCCCGACTCGCTTTATTAACTTGCAATGAAGAAAAGTCCTAGTTTAATATCCTCGCGTCAACATCAAAACGTCTGTGAGCTCACTCGATAGGAAAACTCAAAAGGTAAAAGTGTCCGAACGGAAAGTAATTCAAAGAGACTCGAGACACAATCACATTCATGATATTCTTCCGGGGCAGACACCCTGAAACGAATCTGTGAAGAATATCGATTCAGAAGTAATAAGATTTCTGTATCGTTTCGAAACTCCATCACGGAATCGTTTATTCATAACGTGAACCAGTCACATGTAAATAAAAAATCTTCCGCTGTTGCGGTCCTTTATAAAATGTGTCTTTTTTTTTTCTTTATTTTTACTTTTTATTAAAACTAATTTAAATTGTAATATGCAAGGTATATATTATAAGATAAACATTAACATATTACCTAAATATCAATTAAAATTTTGCACGCCTCTATGAGGCAGAATGTAACGGACCTAGTTCATAACGACTTATTTTATTAAGACCTATTGTACCTACATTCTTGCGAATAAATGATTTGATTTGATTTGTAAGTTATCTGTCGTCAATTTCCAAAGCTCCGTGTTTACGCCGTCGGAATGGCTAATATTTTTGCAAATATTGTCAGAGAACTCAATTTGCGTGGTCTGCGTGTGCCAGGTTGTGCAAATGAACAAATCGTTACCTTGACACGCCTAAGTCTCGCCAGTTGACTTCAAGTTACATGATGTAAGCACGGCTAGATTGTATCTTAGTGCTGAGGCCGTGAAACTTTCGGCCGTCGCGTCGTTAAGCTCCGAACCGCAATGCGTCATGCGATGATCTTTTCATGCATTTTCGGCTGCAGAGGTACGAATATTCCCCGTCACCGCCGAGGCCCGTTATTCAGCTATTTCAGTTTAGTGCGCGCGTCCCAGTTCCGAGAGGGATAATACACAAGCTCATAACCGGAATACTCCACATAGAGACAATGCGACGACAGGGGAAATACAAAAACTGGCAAACCTCTTGTTTTGCGAATGTAAATATTTTCACAACCCGAGGGAAGCCTTCGCGGACAGATCATTACGAACGTAAAAGAATTCTTGTTTCTTTGTCGGAGTACGACTTTTATTTATATGCTAATTTGCATTGTTACGCTAGTGCTGGCAAACACTAAAAAAACTACAAGTTTTAGCAGATGCATTTGGCTTAGCGTCGGACTAAAGTTTTGACCTATTTTTTATTAAAATTTTATCAGAAACGGAATGGAAAGGGTTTTCTAAAATCAGGTCAACATTGCTGCAGTAAAAAACTTGGCGCAATAAATTCGCTAAGTCATAAACAGTTAATCACTTTTACTAGGTTTTTATTGTTAGGCAAGTTGGGGCTCATTTTGAGAATGATTTTGTTTTTACTGCCGGTGGCCCCGCCTTGCGAATTCTCTTAGCTCCCGATGTTTCAGGGGGCCTAGAGGGTTCTAGGCTTTACGACCCGTCAGCTGCTCTTTACAGCCTTAGGTTCAGTGTTTGCGGAAGGCTATTGGGCTGACTATCACTTTATTCAACAGCCGGGCTCCGTTAATGATTAGCTAATAAGATAAGATCAGCTATCAAATGAAGAGTGTATTCGCGTTTTAAGATCATGGCCGTGCCACTAGTTAATCAATGGACATTTAGCATGCATCATAATCTACAATAGCCTTCCATTTTCCACTGAAGAGGACCTATTAGCTATCACGCGCTGAAGTAAGAATAAAATGTTCTTGGAGTCACAGGCGGGAGAACCTCTGGACTTAAGCCTCTTACATGTTATAATACCTTTGTCCGCTACTTCGGACAACAATGATACGATCCATCTATTTATCTTCCATCTAATATATATTTTGTGCTCGCTAAGTATTGAGTATCGATGTACAACTATCGACACTACCATCGATGTTTTTGCAACATCGATCATCCCTAATCTCGTCCACTACCTCATGTCACCCATTAAGCAGTTACAAGATAATCTTCCTCACTAATCATTAAATAAATGATCAGTAACATTAATCGTAGGTTAACATCATCTAATCAAAGAGGTTCCATTAACTCAAGGCATTCGGCTTACAAGCTCGTTTGTATTATTATTGTACTGTTTACTTCCTTATTGTCTTCCCTGTTGACATCTTTTGTTTATGTTGATTTAATTTCGTGAGCCCTATTTTATCATTATAATATCGTGTTTTGGAAGTTTCTAGACATCGCATCGTTTAGTCCTTAAAAAATGCCGTATCACTAAATGTTATAATCTAACTAATTTTCAATAAAGACTTGTAAAGGGTTACTATTATGTTGGAGGTCTTTGAAGTCAGTTGGTTTCTGGAAAGTGTAATACAAGTAAAGGCTCTTACCTGGGTAGAAGTCATGAGACTTGGACATTTTGACCCTCGCTCCTGTGTCCTTCTGCAGCTGGGCGATGGTCTCACCGCCCTTGCCGATGATGGCGCCGGCCACCATTGAAGGCACCAGCACCTTGAAGTGGTACGTCGGCTCCACGGCTGGGGAACAATGGTTTTGTGAGTTGTGAGATGATGATGGGAAGAAAGGTGCTTCTTTAGAAAACGGCTGATGGAACGGAGTACTGTGTTACTGGTGAGGCTTTGATGTGTTGAGGCTGCTCAAGAATTGATACAGATCGTAGTAAAGCCAAGTGAACTTAAGAAAAGTAGAGAAAAATGGATGGCGGTAGGTTTACCAAAATGACCATTACACTAGTAAAAGTTAGATCTATGAAACTGTATTCCAGCAGTTTAAATTGAATGACCCAACAATGTTTCAATTCTTAATAGAATAAAGGATTTGAAACCATCCGAGAATACGAATTTCTCAGAATCTTTTCAGTTTTCAGCTTCTAATACCGTATTATATGAGAAGCGTCGAACGTTTAATGTCGAAGTTTAAGCCCCAAGTCTCCAGCAATTCTTTTTGGAGAGTCTCTGCGGGATTGAAGTAAAGTCTAGAAATATAATCAGCTGAACGGTACCGTCTAATGGGAAATCTTTACTCTGAACAGTTGTTTGCTGTTCTTGATTGGCAATAAATAATAACAGGTAATCAATATGAGTTAAACCAACGCCCCAACCCTTCCTGAGGGCCGCGGTATGATCAATCTATTCTCGATTAAGGGCATTCCACAAAATATGAGCTCGCAATATTCACCGGTAATTACGTAGCAGATTTAAAGGGCGGGATACAGGGATAAGCCCTGTTCATGCCGCTCCCATTGTTACACCGAGACATAAAGACAAAACGGGCGTGAGATTAAACAGGAGCAGCCTTTTGTTCAGAGACACAGTACTCCGTCTGTAATACATTTGATGCACATGGGAAACAGTTCTAAGTTCGACACCATGATATGCTAAATCCCGATGTTGCAAAGACCGGAGAACAAAAGTTTGGTTTTATAAGGACTTTTGTTGATCGGCTTCGAAAGATTGTCGTCATGAGTCGTGGTGTGGTGCATTATGTAATGTATGTTACGAGATGTCCACACCTTCGATACTTGTGCTGGTGTCGGTCGCGATGAGGGCGGGTGCTCCGATGGCCAACATTTACATCTCAAACATTAGTAACTCGCTGGGCCACGCTAATTCGTGTTGGCACAGAGTCACAGAGCATCATTCCACTTCGTACATGTGTTATTTCGTTTACGATTTATTTCAAAGGCAATAAATAGTACAGCTTTACGTGTTCATAGTTATCGTCATGCATTTAATTAGAAATGTGCTTCGCTAAACACTGATGGAGAAGACGGCGAAATAGAAGACTAGTGATTGATGAACAAACTACCTTTGACCTTAGTCTACTGATCCTTTGAAAGCGAATCGATAAATCTACTGTGAACTCATCTATAAACGCTTAATACTAAACGAGAGCTCGATATTTGTAAGCGTTCGTGATATATCGAAAAAGCGACAATGGCCGAAACTATTTTGACCTCGATAGAAACGAGCATTAATCAAAGCAAATATGAAACACAATGAACACGACAACACAGAGGTCCACGCCCACAGGCAATGTGTTTCAATTGAAACAACCCACTGGCGTCTGATGACGGCCTCGTCCGACCTCATTTCAAATGGAACGCGTTCAGCTCACCTGCCGACTGCCGGGACACCTCGACTTGAGAGCCGGTGACACCGATACACTTGCCCTTTGTGTTTCTGCTCCATTGAACTTGGCAGAACACGGCGATGACGTAAGTGCAATGTAACGACAATAATCGCCGGCAGGTTACAATCATGTATCGGCTCGCAAATTGCTGGGAAGTGATCGGAAATTGCGCTATTGTGTCGCTCAGAAGATAGACTTTTTATGGCCATTTCTAGATGGAAGGCAACACGTTCGTTTTCATCTCACAAGATTCACTTTCAGAAGCGAGAGTTTGTATTCCGCTCGCCCTACTTTCCTAGCCGGCTTTACCGACCGGCCTTTTTGTCCAAATAAAATTAAAAGAGCGTAAAGAGGCTTTATCTTTCCGACAATAGAACGGCTCGCCTAATCTCGTCCACGATTACAATTCTGAGGTCCGCAGTGAAATATTACAGCGGGGTGACACTGACAGACCCATTCAGTATACTCCGACATTTGACAGCCACTTTCAAATGGTTTACTTAATCCGAAGTTTGCAAAGGCTTCACAACTGTGTTTATTGGGCTTATTCGCTTTTCCATTGAAAAGACGATTCGTCTTTAAACTTTAAATTAAAAGCGATATAATTCTTAGTGTTTTAAAAACGTAATGCACGATTTGGTACAGATATGCATTTGTATGGCTATCATTGGTCGTATGCAAGACAATGGATATCTATATCTAACGTCTCATAGTATTAACAAGATGGAGTGTTAGTGCTCGCGGCAGCTATAAATTGTCGAGATAAATGCGGCTGTGCTACTCCGTAACCTTGCTCGGTCTAAGCAATGTTTATCATTGAATTCAATTATCATAATTTACACTTACACGTCAAACAACTCCACGATATAAGACTTAATACACGTGAACAAAGATTTAGTAATTATACAGAACGAGTCTTAGAGCAAAAACTTTAATAATTGCAACATATTTCTTATTTTGGCTTAATAAATGCTAAGTTATTATTAATCATGATCAGAACCGGTTCCGAAGGACTAGTTTCATATTCGCATCAATTTACCAAACCACGAGGTCAACTATTTGAACATCTCCGTTACTGTTATGTATCCATCCTCTAAAGCGGATTGGGTATAGTATTAATCAATCTTCGGGTTCACGAGGTTCAACCTAAACACTCCTTATGCGAAGATTACGCCGGACCGATTGATTGATCACCCACGCGGAGCTGAGGGCTTTCCGCTTCACATAAAAACACTAACTTTACACAAACGTGTGGTTAGCGGTTGGCGTTTAGACTAAACTCATAAAAGACGATGACATAACGTTTTAGTATAATGGCCATCGAGGCTAAAGTAACGACATTATGCAAAACCTCAGTATGCGATACGATAAATGGATTCAAGCGCGTTTTATGGCATAAGCGGAGTTATGCATTTATGTCAAGTACGCATAACCTCATCTTCATGGCTTCCATATCATTGTACTTATGTACAGATGGGACAATGTAACGGATGGATGGATCGTAATAGCTCCAAAATGTAGCGATTCTATAATATTGTGATCAGTACCTTCATTATCGGGAACTCCTCGCCCTGGTTAATTAGCGATGTAAGTACGTGTCATCAAGTCTCTGGCCGCTGTCAATTAAATATTCAACATCGTCAATCTCGGCACGTCTTCTCGCAGTCTCCTTAAGAGGGCGGCATAAATAACATCAGCGATTCCTTTCAGAAAACAAACGAGATTAACCTCCCTTTGAAGTTATAAATGCTCGTTTCAGCAAACAATTCGTGATGATATTTGGCAAATGATTTCAGGAAGATTGTTCACATAGCGCAGGCAATATTTGGTTTGTTAGGCACAATAAATTACTCTGGCGCGATCATTCGTCGTCTGACCGTTGACCGCAGAGGGTAAGGGTTATCACAAACGTGCCTATAGCTATCTGTGCGATACAAACAGGCCTGCCACGGGACTCGTCGACCATGTTGTTTTTGTGCATGAATTTCACGACCCACTTATCAGCCTATTATGTAACAAATTTGTCCACTTTTAACACGGCGTTGTCACAAAATATTGAAGATTGTACGCTACTTTATTCCAATTACAGTAAAAAGACTACATCAAAGAAAAAGCTAACGCTCAAGTTTCGTAAAACATTTTGAATACGTAAATTGGGAAAAGTTTCTGAAGAAGAAAATTGCCTTGTTCTCCTAATGTACGTATACTTTGAAACATGAATCAATATGGCGCATGGAGAATGAATCAAGGAAATGACGCAACATGGAGGCTCTGCAGGCGGAAACAGCTGCCAATGTTGATGCGGTGTATCATACAGAGTCGCTACAGAAAGAGGTCATATGCCGCGAACTATACATGTACATTATTTCAGGAAGAGAAACTAGGTTAGTCGTAGATACGTCGGGAAACGAAATGCAGCAGATTTATTAAGAGATTATACAATAAGAAATGTAGATTGTGCGACGCCAAAAGTGGCATATATATAAAAGATAGCATTTTGCAATCTATTAGGTAAACAGATAATATAAGCGTGTTACTGCCGCTTGTCACGAACTCGTAAAGGAAGACAATTTGCAGTAACCATGTCCTAATGTATACGCTAGACGATTTTACGACTTCAAACATGTCTGAAGTTAAACCAGAATTAACACTACTAACAGTGGAAACTTTACAAAAGGTTCTACGAGTTTACGTTTAAAACACTAATGCTCTCGGCAGTTCAGTATAAAATAGAATACAATAAAAGCCTCGTTGATTGAGACTCTAGCTGAGATAAAACATCGAGCTACCAGGGGAGTTGATTGTTGACTCGTATTTTACAGTAGTTTAGTGCGGTTTTAGTGCGGGTCCTGATCTGCGCCGCCTCTGGCCCACTTCGTTAAAGGCGGGCGTCGATAAAAGGCGCAAGGTTGAAACTCCGTTCCACTTAGCACGGTTCTCGGCGTCCACTCGAGCTGCATCAACTCTTTTCATGCATGCTCGCGCGCGCCTATTCAAAGAGCACGATTTAGTCGGAGATTATCCCGGAGCACCTCTCCACTCCGCATTATGCTTTGAGAATCCTAACTTTCCATCTCCATTATATCTCTTTGAACTGAAATCATCTACCTAAATGTGATTGATGTTTGCAACTTTCTTATAAAACTCTTATTCTTTTAAAGCACTTTTGTAAGTCCTCTAATACACTCGAATCTCGAAAGTTTTCGACTACCATCCAACGTCAGCAACTCACTGAGTGGAATTTCAAGTATGTGTCATTTGAAAAATAGCTCAGTACCATGTCAAATAAACTGTTTCCTGTTTCAATTTTACGGTTCGACAATAAAGCGGAGTGAATTTATCTTACTCTGGGACACGAACAAATTTTGAAATCGGGCCGTTTTCTAAATCATCCATGTTTATAAACAGATAAGCTCATGCAGCGACATGTGCAGTGTTATCGCGGCCAGTGTCGTGTTTGTACAGAGCTCTTGATTGCGCACTGATCAATATTCACAGGCCGGCATACTCAATATATTGTTTCATTGATTCTATAAGTCTATTTTCCATATACTGGCTCTTATCGTCACATCCATCTAAACCCGCACCGTAATACTTTATGTGATAAACAGAAACAGCGCAATGCATTTGATGTTATCTATCACCAAAGAAATAGCCCGGTCGTTAGCGTCAACGGCGAGTTAAACACAGTAATGGTGCAAAGTTACAATATTTGTACAAAACGGATTGGCTTGCGAGCGTCGGGCACGAGGCTAACCCTCGCACGCGATGCCCGATGCACCTGCTGGCAAAAATCGATGTTCTGCAGTACTTTCTTTTAATAATTGATAGACGAGGTTGCAGTGTGACCTTCATTCCGATAATGTAAGTCGAAGTCGATAATCGGATTTAATGCAGTTCAGAGTTCGTGGAAATCTCTTTTATTAAACATCGAGGCGCAAAGCTTTATAGAGTAGAAGTAGAGCAGAATGTAGGCTATGGCGGTTTACTGTGGCACATTTTTACAGTTTAGCCGAGATTAAATCCATGTTCCGAGCGAAGGAATCTTTTCACATGCCAACTGGACAATTTGGCACAGGTTCATGTATGGCATTCAGCTTTATCGAACAGTCAGGTGGAACCAGGTCAAAGTGAGGAATTATTTTTGCAGTTTGCTTAGGTACTATGAGAATATTGAACGGACAACTTGAATAATAATATATTAATCTTTCTAAAAAAAGCTTATTGCATAATGTGAGCATAATATTATATGACTTCTAGAGTCTGGTAAATATTTTAACAAATTAAACCTCATAACACGAATCAGCAATTCATCTGTTTGTTCTGATAGCAATCTAGCGTTAACAGACTTAAGACTTCAAAATCCTCCATTATATTCACACCATAAAATGTTACATTTAATTATTGCTTGGTAACTTTACAGTATTCGTATAGCGTATTTCATTTTATGAGCATTGTAAAACAAATTGTTTTATTTCTCATTTGTCAAGTCTATCGTATTCAAATCTTCGCAATGTACCAAGACGAATGTTAATGTCCATCAATCTTTCACAATAGTTGTCAAACGTCCCAAAAATGTTTTCATATTCCAAGTTTTCTCGACAAAAGTTACGAAAACCCTTGTCGGAGCAAAATGTCAGACGAGGAACCGATAGTATCATCCTTACGTAAGGCAGAAGCGTCGAATACATCGTATACAAACGAATAGTAAAAAACGAGAGTGAGCAAACTCCGCCGTACGTTCGACGAATCTAAATATCTTTATTATTCATGCCATAGTGCGACCAGGAATACCGGACTTTTCGAATTGAAAGCAAGGTAATTTCTAGGTTAGCGTTAGTCGCATACCTAATAACATTTGTAGACGATAACACTTCCTTCGTTCAAAGGTCGGAATAACCGGTTTTTTTGTTATTTTGTCTTCTTTGTCCATAATTGTCGCTGTCTCGATTAACTAATTATTAATTAGCTTTGTTTGTTTTTTGTACATCACACAAAATAACAAGACATTCACGATAAATCGGAATAGAATCTACATCGACAATGTTGGAAGCGACCCGTTTTTCTTTTTTTTCTTTCAGCTCAAATGCTGCGGCAAGCAACTTTCCTGTTACGTAAACTTGTCCGTGTGTTTCCTTGCTTTGAGTTCTTTAGTAACTGATACTGTTCTTCTTTAGTTACGTAATATAAAAATACAAATCAATTTTGCTTGCTTTTTCGTAAATCGTTCCACTTATCACTTCTTCTAGATATGAAATCGAGTTTCATAAAAGGAGGGTTCTCTTCAGCGAATGTAACTACCAGGAAACTAATAAATCGCCCGAATTGCTCTCTCCATCATTGCTATTTATTGGATTCGACAAATAATTCGCTGGTGAGCTACAATTTCTTGAAACATTAATATTTATAATGTGACAAGTCGCATTCCACAGCATTTATGAAATATTATTAACATTAGAGAAAAATATGTAAGAAGATAAATATTGTAGAAATTAGGGTTTTTTATCTGAGACTCGATTTCCTCCAGCTATAATAAGTAATAAGAGTTGTCATAAAGCCAATTAAGGTGTATAATGTATAGAAATGTATATTATAGGTATACTTGTTTTACCAATGTGAGGCATCATCTTCGTGAGCGACATGCCATATACCTAATACTGACCTACATTTTTACACGATATGTAAAGTCAATAACGATGATTTCCCAAATTTGATACTGGCAACACAAGTATTGTCATTTTTTATGATAATTTAAAAAATGTAAATGAATAAATTAACAAACAATACATAGAGGTTAACGAAAGTCACTCCGCGGCAAATGTTGATCGAGAACAAATCAAAATGGAAGGACAGCTAATTGGTATTCAACCGACCGCTATTGCGTATGCGCAACTATTGTGACAATTCCGTTGGTAATGCGCATCAATTACCTAATTAGGGTAGCCATCATAAATCAATTTGCGATATGATATTATTTATAGCAATATAAATTATACAACTTGACCTAATTTTAATAAAGAGTTAAACATATTTTATAAATTGGGGACTGTAGAAAATGCTACTGAAAACCTGATTTTAATTAACCTTTAAAACAATACATGTTAAAAATACAATGACGAGGTATTTAAATACATAATCACATAGGGGCAAGATAAGAAACTCGCGTTGGATATTATGTTTGAAACTCATTACAAAGTTACAGATGACACAGTTTAATGTGAAGCAAGACTGGATTACTGTGATAATTAAATAATAAAATTAATGTACTGAAATCTGGAGAAAATATAAATTTGGAATGAGTAACAATAACTGTAACTATGTAGGTACAATAATCGCGTTTTTCCTCTATCAGTAAACAACAAAATTCAATTGGATGCCAACCTTAAAATCTAATACATAAAGTTCAAATTGTATTTCTGAACTAAAAACAAGCGCTATCAAAATCTGCAGTAAATTTTTAATGGCGCGCATTGTTGAAGTAGTGTTCAGGGTAAAACTATACTGTTTTAGTGTTTATTACATATTTTGATTAAGACCTTTGAAGAATATAACAGAATGGAATGTCTTTTTTTTGTTGAACATTAACATTGATAAATAAATAATAATAAATACTAACGTATAACTAAACAAAATACAGTAGTACAAATAAACAACTTTACATTTGACATAGAGAGGTAGATAATGTATAAGAAAAGAATATAATTAACAATATTGTTTAAAACGAGAAGTCTCAAAGACAAAATCTTAGCGATTTAAAATTTTAGAACAAAGATTCCACGATCGTAAGCTGTGTGACTTTGTCACGATAAAGTCCCATCAAAGACTGTGAAGTAATTATAACTCACAAGTAACACAGCAAGTTCTGAGAGCAGTATTAAATAACTCAAGTTAGCGAACTCTGGCCGAGGCACGAGGGAACTGTAATGGAAGACGGGAACTCCAGTTAGGAATCTCGGTAACTCAGATCTTGGTTAGGGTTGTGGCTGAGTTTAGAAATTAAAGTCCAAACTCTACACTACTGCCTAGGTCAAACTTTTAAATGCCTAGTTCTTGTCTTGAGTAAAAATTGATATAGGTAATTTAAATAAGTTTGTGGCCTGCAAACTAAAATCTTTTGGATACAAAAGGCTCTGCAGTATATTTTTGTTTCTTGTTAACAATGCCTCCTGAATTAGCCGTGAGATTTTTATTGTCATTGTGTCGACCACTAACAATGCAGGCAGCCCTAACCTTGCTTCGATTCAAGTTCAGAACTCTTGATCAACTTGAATCAGCGACATCAGTACGGCTAATAACTGTAATTGGCCAGATTTGCATGAGATTCGGGGTGGTAATAAATGTTCAAATATCCTTCGAAGGATCAGAAGTTTGATTACAGATTCATCCGCACCAAATTTGATTGTTTCGACCGTGTTGTTTACGAGTACAATATTTGGGAGAGCATTTCCTTATTGCTTTGAATACCCTATTTGTTGGAGCTTTTTTATGAAGCCTTATAAAGCTCTTCTCGTGTATCCGGATGATCTTTCAATCGTTCCATATGTTTTTCATTCAAAATTCCAACAAGGTCACACGTTAATATGTATTAGGTTTACGTAAACGTTTCAACGTTGTTTATAAGGAATGCCAGACAGGACGGCGACTGCACAGCCACAGTAGAAGGGTGGCACATTCGCAGATAACAATATCCAAACAAACCCTCCCTCAGATTCATGTTCTCGTAATTTCCGCACAACGAAGAACGCAGGAAATCAATTCGGTTGATTGAAATATCTTCGTATATAGTCCTCATTCTCTAGCCACATTCGGACACAAGTTTCGGGTCTGATTTTGTTGTTGACCGTGGGCCCTTAATCTAACGGTCCTTTCAGAAATAAGTTTACGCTTTGTTATAATTTCACAAGTCTTACAATATAAATAAATACTTTTTCCATTTCCTGCATCGGGAAGCGCTGACACAATTTACTTTCAAGTATTGGAGAAAAGCTGTGGAGAAAAGGCTCCGCTGTATCTGTCCACTGCCAAAACTTCCTCCTACTACCAACCTACTTTGTAAAGATTCGTTTCGCCTCGAGAAAGTCGACGAATGTACATTTATGTCAAACATCGAGACGAGAGAGCCACTATTTGGGATATTCTCTGTCGGAGGATATTCGTCTCAATATTTACTCATAGGAAATCTTCACAGACATTTTTGCACGCTCCGAAAAATATCCGAGGTAACAATGAATAGGGATTTCGAGGCGAGTTCATATTTGACAGGAACGATGCTTTACATTAGGGAATACGACGGTCAGACCGCGCGTCTTCGTAATAAAAGCCTAAGTTCTTTTAGATCCTTGGGAGAGACGTGAAGATAATCCTTTGGGTAGGACAGGCAGATAATATATTGAAGCGGTAAAAGTACCTAAGTAATCTCTGGAGACGTCAAGAATATCTTCATTTGGGCCAAACTATAAATAGTGGGGGACTTTAGTGCAAAACCTGTTTTTTTCTTGCAGAAGCATGAAACTTGGCACATTGATTCCTTATGTCAAAATAAGCTGATTTCGATCGGTAGCCTAATGGAAGGGGCCCTCTGGTAGCGGGGAGGGGGGGTGGAGGGTGCGCTCCACCCGGCTTTGTTTTAAAAATTCTGGAAGACCACGCATAGCTAATACGTCAAGTTTGGTATCAATTTCGGATAAATCGAGGACGTAGATTTCATTTCTAGTAAAAAAAATGACATTTGTGATGATTTGTTAAACAAAAAAATTAAAAATTAGAATTACGTAACTTCGTTTTTACCGTTCAAATTACTGTAAATTCAAAAATACTAGTTTTTTTAATAAACAAAAAATATGTTAATAAAGTCTAGTTTATGTAGATTATAAAATATATAATTTTATATTACTTTTCTTAATAACAAACCGCATAAAAAAATCTTTTGCTGTCCCGGGCAGCAATTTTCTTTTAACCGCCATGAAAAGGGTTGTTAGTAAAAAACTTACTATTTCATGTAGAAGTTTAAAACTTGCCACAATTACAATTCCTTACGTTAAAATAAGCCGTTTAGAATCAGTAGCCGTCGGTAACCAGCCTTCTGACAGCGGGGAGGGGGGGTAAAAGGGGCGCACCACCCAGCTTCACTTAAAAAAATCTGGAAGACCATGTAACTAATACGTCAAGTTTGGTATCGATTTCGAATAAATCAAGGACGTAGATTTCATTTCTGATATTAAAAAAACGCATTTTATTGGGTTTTAACCAAATTATTACACAAAAATAATACTTATTTTTTTTTATTTAGAGGAACTTTAATTCTAAACTATAGTAATATTTTGTGATAAACATAAATATTTTTTAAAAGTTTATTTCAAGTAGATTGAATAAAATAGAACTTTTTAATAAATTTTATTAAAATTAACTCGTACATTTTTTTTAAGAGACTAAGAGTCGCTATTTTCTTCTCACCGCTGCGCTGCGTTGTAATCGCCCCATCCACTGCAAAATACGACTATGTACATTCATTTAACATGTTATTGATATAAGAACTTGATATTGTCGAACATTAAATACAGAAAAATCCTATAGCACATCATAATTTACTCTCCCTGAGACAAACTTTTGAAAAATAGGTGCGATAAAACGCGATCAAATCGCGGAACGGAAACTGCTAAACATTGTTAAGAATCAAACTGTTTCAACAAATTGTTATCTAGCAAAATTATAAATACTCCAGGCTTAAAGCTTTTTTATATCAGTATGTTACATTCCAAGACTGATTCTTCCAAAGATAATATTGTTATTATAGCTCATTACATTTTAAGACCGTCTTCATGCAGTTTTGCATCAATCTCAGCAATCCGCCCTTTATTTATATATTAAATCAGTTTCGTGCATAATATACTGGCCACCAAAACGGTGTTAGATGAATAAGGTGTCCCTTTGTTTGCTTATTGCTTCTAAAACCAAGCAGGAGGCTGGAAAATAGCAAGACTCGTATCCTTCGACTGGCATAAATGTGCCGCACACAAACGTAACTCTACCTATATGGTTTTGATATGATGTTTTGCGGTCAATGAAACTGCAGATCAAGCAGTAATTACTGCTCGACAATCAATAACTATGTAGGAAACACCTTATCACAAAAAACACTATTTGAAAAATATACTTCTACTTCCATGATATGTCTGTATACCAGCATTTGTTACACGCAGTTTACAAGGAACTTTGTTTGAGAGAGGCTAGGCATAATTTCTTGGTTAAGTCTAACCCATCCTCTCTTTTGGTTTAGGAAGCAAGAAGCAGACCATTCCTTTGTCTGAAAACCTTTCAGTTGCCAGAATATTGTGCATGGAACTGATTAAATAAATAAATGCAAGGCTTATCATAATTCGTCATAAAATGTTTTGAGCTATATTATTATTATATTACATATGGAGCATCCGTCTTGGAAAACAATATAACGATATAAATAAGCTGTAGGTAGGTGCCAGTAGTATTTATAATTTTGCCACATTACATTTAATTGAAAAATAGATGCATAACTTTGGTTAGAAGTTTATTATTAAAGAGATATGACTTTCGCGCCTATTTTTTAAAAGTTTGTCTCAGGGAGAGTAAATTATGATGTGCCATAGGATTTTTTCTGAATTTTATGTTTGACAATATCAAGTTCATAAATCAATAACATGTTAAATGAATGCACATAGTCGTATTTTACAGTTGATGGGGATTTACAACGCAGCGCAGCGGTGAGCAGAAAATAGCGACTCTCGTGTCTTAAAAAAAAATTGTACGAGTAAATTTTTATAAAAATAATATAAAAGTTCTATTTTATTTAATCTACTTGAAATAAACTTTTAAAAAATAATTATGTTTATCACAAAATATTACTATAATTTAGAATTAAAGTGCCTCTAAATAAAAAAAATAGTACATTATTTTTGTGTTACAATTTGGTTAAAAACCTATAAAATGCGTTTTTTATTATCAGAAATAAAATCTACGTCCTTGATTTATTCGAAATCGATACCAAACTTGACGTATTAGCTATACGTGGTCTTCCAGATTTTTTTAAGTGAAGCTGGGCGGTGCGCATCTTTCACCCCCCCTCCCCGCTGTCAGAAGGCTGGTTACCGACGGCTACTGATTCTAAACGGCTTATTTTAATGTAAGGAATTGTAATTGTGGCAAGTTTTAAACTTCTGCATGAAATAGTAAGTTTTTTACTAACAACCCTTTTTATGGCGGTTAAAAGAAAATTGCTGCCCGGGACAGCAAAAGATTTTTTTATGCGGTTTGTTATTAAGAAAAGTAATATAAAATTATATATTTTTTAATCTACATAAACTAGACTTTATTAACATATTTTTTGTTTATTAAAAAAACTAGTATTCTTGAATTTACAGTAATTTGAACAATAAAAACGAAGTTACGTAATTCTAATTTTTAATTTTTTTGTTAAACAAATCATCACAAATGTCATTTTTTTATTCCAAAAATGAAATCTACGTCCTCGATTTATCCGAAATTGATACCAAACTTGACCTATTAGCTATGTGTGGTCTCCCAGAATTTTTAAAATGAAGCCGGGTGGAGCGCCCCTTCTAACCCCCCTCCTCGCTGCCAGAGGGGGTGCTACCGAGGGCTACCGATCGAAATCAGCCTATTTTTACATTAGAAATCAATGTGCCAAGTTTCATGCTTCTGCATGAAAAAAACAGGTTTGACCCATTTTTGTCGCTTAGTGACTCCACTAAAAAAAAAAACAGCAAATACATCGATTGCGCCAACTTCAGCGTATCGCTGACGATGGTTAAGCTAATTATATCAGTAATCTATAGATAAGGTCACGTCGTGGCTATGTAAGCAACTAAATGTACTTTGATAAGATAGCCTTATCATGCTTTAAAGTCCTGAGTAAATTACAGAATGATATTACGAATTTAGACATCATTTTGAAATGTCTCATTAAGAGTATTATTGTAGTCTGTAATGATATGTAGGTCGGACTTAATTAAGCCGCTCTAGTGATCCATGGTCAGACAATAACTGACAACGTGACGGAAATAGGAGCTGACATGACGTTAATGAATGGGATTAGACATATCAGACATTGCGGAAAGTCATGTTAATGATACATATTTGTATATTGAATGTTTTTCTGTTGTCGGTTATCCGCTTATCTAAAAAATATTTAGTGACATGGGTAGCGTTGGTCATCTAAGCGCAGAATCATGTCATGGTTTTAGTTTTGACCATTGAACATGGTAACATGAATTGGAAACCTTTGTACAAATATCTGAATCAGCTGCATTTCTAGTTACATTTTATATCAAAAATCCTTTTGAATTTGTCTTCGACTATATCTTTTTAACCCCCGACGCAAAAACGACGGGGTGTTATAAGTTTGACGTGTCTGTCTGTTTGTCTGTCTGTCTGTCTGTGGCATCGTAGCTCCCGAACGGATGAACGGATTTTGATTTAGTTTTTTTTGTTTAAAAGTAGAGTTAGTTGAGAGTGTTCTTAGCCATGTTTGATGGAAATCGGTTCAAGATGGCCGCCGCTACAAAATGGCGGATTACTTTTTTCTTCCACGACCCCCTCAATATGGGTATCAAATGAAAGGTCTTAACTAGTAGAATACAACCCACTATATAAAATTTAAAAACCAAGATGGCCGCCACAAAATGGTGAATTACGTACTGCGTTGGGGGTTTTTTAAATTTTTAATTTAATTCACTTGTAGTTCCTCGTTTTTGGCAGTTGCATAATTAAGTTTTTATAGCGTGTCTAATGTTGCTGGATTGGTTACTCTCGATTTTCGTTATATTACTCATATTCTAGGTGCCTATCCTTGAGGTGGAACTGGGTGCGTTTAAACAGGTTATCATCGGGGAGTCAGTTTCGAATGCTATGATAATAAAATGTGATATCAACAAAATTCTAACGACTGATATTAACACCCACATAATTGGTCAAGTCGAAAGGAGTGCCAAATAACCAGATCACTGGGGCACAATAGGATTTAAATTTTTTGGAGAAATCTCAAATGTTAGAAAGTTCTGTGCATGTTTTATCTCTCGTACACGTCATATTGTATTACACAAAAATAGCTTCATCGAGGAATGAATTTTTGTTGATGTATGTTAAAATATTCCGAGGTTTTCCTCGATGGCGGACGTGACTCTACATAATTATCCCCTGACTCTAGAGTTATGTTATTAGATTAGATATCTCCCTGACGAGGAAAGCCGCCGATTTCCGCACAAATAACCAAAACGAGATAACTTTGCCACAATAATTAGACACAAACTCTCAGGTCAGTCCCCCTATGAGCCGAGTTACCCACATTTGAAATATACTGTTGTCAAAAAGGCTTCTAGTCTCGGAAACGGGAGGTCGTAATTTTCCAAAGGGTCCAGGCAAATAGGCGTACGCCCTACGTTCCACTCGGCTAAAGTTTGTTTAGCGAAATAAAGTTACCATTAAAGAGCCGTCCGCTTTTGATTACAAAGGCTTACGTAAGAATGCAGAGTTTCAAAGGTACGGTAATTTGTTTATTATTAGAAAAACTTTGCTGGAAATATTGGGTCGTTCTTGAGAAAATAGGAAAAATAACGTTATATTCCGCGAGGCCGATGAATCACCACCATAAAAAATTGAAGAAAGGTCCAGGTTGCCTAAAGCTTCTTGGAACAGGATTGAAAACTAGATAGTATGTAATTATTGCATCCTAAATTCAAAGCCGCTTAAAAATATAAGCTGCCAAACAAATTAGCTTAACACAACATGTATACGGGTGCTGCCAAATGGTAAACTTTCATGGTTAAAACTTTGATTCCTTTAGTTCCGCTAGTTTGGCGGGCCTAATCGAAAACTTCCAGGCTCCAGGTCCCTTCTGATTTGTACCACTTCTTCATGCCTAGAATGACTACAGTCCCAAAGCGGTCTAATCTCAGTGTAAGCGTGTTTGATATTTGTCATGTCCTTTGCTCCACCTTCTCACGCGGATTTATGTCGGAAATCTCGAGATTTACGCCACGTTTCAGCTTAATCTCAGCTAGTGTCATCAATTTTACTTTCAAAGTTTAGGTTTTAGTTGTAAAAGAATCTTGATCCTCAGAATTTCTACATTTAACTTTGGTTTTTAAGACTCTTTCCGAAAGAGTCTTTCGTCAATTTGTTTGCCTTTTGTAGAGCATTTGAATAACGAAGTTCCAAGCTTCTTTTGTGTTTCTACATTGGTTTCCGGAATCTTGTGTATACCTACTCGTATGGTGGGCAGATCTAGTTGGTCTGTTGTATCGTTAGTAGAGCATTACGATCCATCATTTCCTCTAATAGAGGTATCGAGTCCTATCGAATCCTACACGTGCCCGATATAGAAGCCGACAAACAACAATTACGAAACGTAAACACTTGCAGCCTAGCAGCTTCGACATGACAAATCGCCTCCTGCAACCTTGAGAGCGAGACTAGCGCGATTCAAACACTACTCTCGTACAAAAGTAATTAAGTGTAAAGTCGCGAAGCAGCAGCCACATAGCCAACCGGTAATGACCTTGCCTGCCATCACCGTGAGATCAGACCTTCACATAGTTATTGAAACATGTTTAGAAGTATCGAACTTACAATAAACTTTACATAGATGATGATGAAACGGTGCCAATCTATCGAATTACTGTGTTCGGTTTGATGGTATCGATTATAATGCGAAAATAAAATAATGTTATTCCTCTCTGGTTAGTTATAATGACGAGTAAAATAAAATTAAAGCGAGATAAAAGCGTCGATTCAAGAAGAATATGCCGAGATAAGAATGGCGGAAGATATTGTACATAGTGATCACACCAACGATGCAACGACTAAGCCGATGGAGTGTCGATGAGGCTACGCACGGCGCGGCGCAGCATGCCTCCCGGGGCTCGTCCCACGGGCTGTGGACGAGCCACCGGTCCCCTCACACCACTGCTGCTCTCAATACAGATGCTATTGTATCCAATACATTACAGGGGGCCTAGACAAGCGCGCGCCCGCCCGTAGCGATCATTCGCAATCGCTAAAAAAATGTACTGAGATGACAGCTCTCGTCGCTTGTCGGTCACGTGACAAGCGACGAGAGCTGTCATCTCAGTACATTTTTTAGCGATTGCGAATGATCGCTACGGGCGGGCGCGCGCTTGTCTAGGCCCCCAGAATAGTCTTACTTTATGTGCACAATGATAATGATTGGACAAATGGTAGGTACTTAATAAGGCATTACAAATATCTTTTATATAATAAAGAACAAATAGTTAAGATATTATTTCTATTGTTCTATTTAAAATTCTATTTAAAACCACTTTGTTTATTACTATATCGTTAAGTAAATATCATGATAAGAAAAAGATGCTTATTATTCATGAATGTTAATGTCAGTTCTTGGCAAAATTAAATAAGGAGTTTCAAAAAATATATTTTGGTTTTGCAAAGTTGTAGCAATAGCCCAATAATGTCATGAGTAATAATTATAAATCAGTTGGTAATCTAATCGACCTCAGGCTGAAAAGGTCACTTGTATTTGGGATTGGTATTTGTATAATGATAGAGTGTAGCCAGCGTAGTTGGGTCTGCAGTGAGAGGTGCAATCGTGGGGCTGGTGGGTGAGAGTGAGCTTGCAGGTGATGAGGGAGAGAGAGTGAGTGAGGAGAGGCAGCCGGAGTGAGAGCAGCAGGGCGCGCGGGAGACATGCGCGCCGCAACAACCACAAAGCCGATGAGTATCAGATGCGTTGACAGACTGACTCACCGAAATGAGACGTTATAGTGCCATGGCCGTTGGCCAGAGGCAACGCAGTCACCAAGTCTTGCACTAAAAAACAACCACTCTCTTTTAACATTGCATATAATATAACAGTCCAACAATGGAGATATGTCTGCCAGGCCGCCGCGCCGGCTTATCACCTCGGCGAATCGCTTTGATAATAATTCTCATATAATTTTCAACTTATCGATGTAATTAAAGTCTTGAGTTGCAGCAATAAAACGGCATTAGCGCTCTTCAGATACAACACACAAAAATTAAAATGATTCGAGGCAGTGTGACCTCAGTAAATAGGTCGGATTGATAACGGCGCGTGTTCTGATAAGAATCTTGTTGGAGTCCAGCGGTCCAGAGTGAGCGGTGCCGAATCGGCCGCAAGTTCGCCGTGTCAATGTTATGCTCGCCTTGCCAAGTACGCAATGAAGTAGAGCTACCTAGGCGGTAAGTATGTATAGTGCGGCAAGTAAATAGTGCGCCACTCACCCGAGCTAAAGTGGGATCTCTTCACGTCACCATTCTCAGAGTCGCCGTCGAGGGGACGTTTCCTGGAGTCCGAGATTTCCGGACTGGGGCAAGTATCCATTCCTGTGTCAGCGGCCATGTTGAAATTCAGGGCAAAACTTTAAACTTGTCTAGCATAATTCCCATTACGTAATTGCTTCAGAAAGCGTGTACTGAAGCTGCACTTTGCATTATTTAAAACAACATATATTACACTTATCACATAAACAACTAAAACGAAATAATTGTGAATTTTATTGGTCTAAATTACTAAAATAAGAAGAGAAGTGACACTATGGTTGTTACGTCTAAACGTTTTGTGAACGTTTGTCGATACTGCGGCTGTTTGTGGCGCATGGTCAACGTGAATATAGCTGCAAGTAAAGCGCCGTCATGTTGGCAATGCTGAATTTTGACAGCAAGCAGCTGATTGCTTTAGTGATGTACGCCTACAGAATTATTGATATCGATGAAAATTGTGTTACTTATTTAGAGTATTTTGCCATTATAATATATATTTTCAGGTTCAGGATACAGAATATTTTTCCACAAAAAGAAATTTTAGTGACAGATTAATAAATATCAACATAGAGTTGGTCAAAAAAAAATTGTTTCAATACAGACTATTTCTTGAACGTCAATGATAAAACTTAGATATTGGATCAAAGGTTATCACCTAACTGTATAAAAAATATAATAACGAGATGTATACGGAAACGGATCACTCAAATTATGGACGAGGAGGATGCGCGCGAGCGCCAATCAGAGCAGTCACGTTATTCTTCGCTCCGTATTCAAAAAAGAAAAAAGTGTGCTAAATATCAATAACATTAGTTGAAATTTATATCATTGTGTGTCGTGTTATTTATGTGTTAAATGGACGCAAATATTTTTTCCCTAAAAGTGCGATTAATAGCCTAAATCATTAAAAAAACATCGGTAAACGGTCGTTAAATTACAACAGTGCAGTGACTCATGATCAGCTGAGCGGCAGTGTGAGCGAGCGAGCTACAGGGTCAATGACCGCTAGCTTGGACTTTGAACTCACCTGTACATCGTAAGCAGAGCCGATTCGCATTTTTTGGCACACTCTCTAAGCGTTGCCATGGTCGAATGGTTACGACCTCGCATTGTATTACGGACGGCGCTGAGGTACGGGTTCAAATCACGGCAGCATAGATTTTTGCCATAACTTTTTGCATCATTTATCGAGTATTTTGAAGTAGTACTTCATAATAAAGCTTAAAATGGAGGAATTAAATTATGTAACAGCCAGAAGACCTATGCTTAAAAGGGCAAAATCTTTCGAAATATCCAGCGAAAGTAGCTCGACTAATAATTCAGTGGATCTATTAGGAAAAAGCCTGGACTACTCTACAGTTCATGCCGTTACGTCGTATCACATGGATGAAATTAAAGAAATGAAAGAAATTATAGCTAACCTAACAAATAATTTGCAAAGTACTCAAAATGAACTTGACAATGTAATTCTTGAAAACATTGATTTAAAAAAACACATAGCTCAACTGGCCCAGGAAGTTGATGTACTGAAACAAATCTGTCATAGCCCAATATTGCTCAAAAGAAATTTGACAAACTCATGTAAAAAGAATATAAGACGTCGCATCTCGGACAACTTTGCAATGAGTCCACTTTTGCTACCGGACGCCGATGGGCAAATGAAAGAGAGTACTACACACTTGGAACGTTTGGATAAGAGACAAATCGAGATTGGTCAGACGAGCAAGAAGGTTGATGTTGAACCAACAAAAGCTCAACACTGCTCTATAGCTCAACAGGTCGTGGAAGTACAGCGAAACGAGCAAGCGTCAGCAGAAGATAAAGGGAGCACAGCGATGCCTACAGAGCAGGACTTATCTCAGTTCCCGGTAGAGTCCCCTCTACAGGTTCATCAGATAGAACAACAAGCAGACCAAGACAGCACGTTCAAAAAGATAGAGAAGAAAACTAAAAGACTGTTTCTATTTGGAGGATCACAATGTCAAGGCCTGTCGTCGGGTATAAGAAAAACTAGATCCAATAGTGCTTACGAATGTTATGAGGTTATAGCGTTTATAAAACCAAACGCAAATGTTGACGAAATACTTAATTGCGCTAAAGCCTTCGATATTTCTCCTGAAGATAGAGTGATCATATGCGTGGGTCAACATGACTCAAATCCCATAAGTGTAATGTCTGAGCTATGTTTATTCTTAAAAAATTCAAACTGCCACGTATTTGTTTTAGGTGTAACAAAAAGTACACACTTAAATGAAAAAAAATTAAATGACACCATAAGAATGATATGTAAGCAGCAAGTAAGTAAATGTACCTTTGTTATGAATGAAGTAGACAAAAATATTGATAATGATTATTATTTCATCACTAACATGTGTAGAGTAATTAATACTTCACTCGATCAATATGATTACAATGTCAAGTTCTTGAATTTTCGAAAAAGAAAAAATCTTATACGTTTAAATAATAACAAGAAATTCGAACGTGAACCGGAGATGTTGGTTAATCGTAATGATCTTACCATGCTAAACAAGGGTACACAAACGGACTGCTGCGTAACTCTATCCGTGAGTACACAAACTTTTGACATTAACGAGAATGAACACATTAATGAGACTTGTTTTCGTGGCTCATGAAATTCAACATATAAAGGACCCACAGACCCTACCTCATCATGATAGTATCAATATTTTTTATCAAAATATCTGTGGCATATCTAATAAAAAAGATGAATTGCATGTATATTTAAAGGATCGCCCTGTGAGCCCTAACTTTATTTGTCTATGTGAACATTTTCTAAATGAACAGAGCATGTCTATGTTAAGTATCGA
Source organism: Hemithea aestivaria (assembly GCA_947507615.1). Lineage (NCBI taxonomy): Eukaryota > Metazoa > Arthropoda > Insecta > Lepidoptera > Geometridae > Hemithea > Hemithea aestivaria. The sequence continues at coordinate 15,061,781 of OX382344.1, forward strand.
TGGTTACAGCACTGGTTCATATAATTGTAGGGCTAATAAAAAGAGGGGTGGTTCCCTAATACTTGTTAAAAATAGTATGATGCAGAATACGGAGCAGTTAAATGTTTGTAATGAGCTGTATAAATTAAACATTTTTGAGGTATGTGGTGTAAGAGATTTGACTACTGGTTTAAACATTATATGTGTGTACCGAACGCCGGACGATAAAAATTTTGAAAATTTTATGATACAATTAGAAAAATTGCTGGAACATTCATTCAACAAAAAATGTGTTATTGTTGGTGATTTCAATGTTAACTTTTCGAGAGAAAACAATCATCAACGTGATTTAATCACTCTTCTCAAGTGTTATAATTTTACTCATCTAGTAAATGACATTACCTTTATCCGAAACAATACCGAATCCTGCATAGATAATATCTTCACGAACTTAGGAGAGGATAATCTTGAAAGTTGTGACATAGATCACAATATGCTTGCTGATGGTCATGCCGGGTTGTGGTGTAGCTTTACTATTGAATCATTGAATGTGAGAAAGGAAATTGAATATTTTAATACATTGCGTAGAAATTTTTCAGCAAAAAATAAACAAATATTTAGGCATTCTTTAGCTCAAACTGATCTGGCGAAATCGAATATAAATAATTTTTTAAAATCTTTTCAAAGTATATTTAGTCATAGTTTCAAGAAAAGAAGGGTGAAAGTAAAAAACAATGTTAGAAGTAAAATAAATTGGGTAACACGGGGTATTAGAACATCTAGTAAAATGAAAAGGTTTTTAAACTCTATGAATAAAGCCCGTTGCCATGACTCCTTAATTTCTTACCGAATAAAGTATATGAGGCTCTATAGAAAAGTTATTATCAAAGCTAAAAGGAATTGCGTTACACGGGAAGTGGAAGGTGCTAAAAATAATTCGAAACAAATATGGAAAATAATAAATAGGCAAAGAAATAAAAGTAGATTAGATAGTAGGGTTAATTATAGACTTAAAATTAATAATGAAATAATTGATAATATACAAAATATAGCTGACATTTTTTTGAAACAATTTGACATTAGTACTAATAATATTGAAAATAATAATGACAAAAAGAAGGCATTACTTTTTTTAAATAACAATTGCAATAGAATAAATAATGAGATGGAATTCAAAAAAACTAGTATAGCTGAGATCAAAGTAATTGTAAAAAGGATGGCTGTCAAGCACTCTCATGGATATGACGAGATACCTATCACCATAATTAAAGAAAATATAGATATCCTCGCGGAGCCTTTATGCAATTTTATGAACAACTGCATAAGCTCTAGTATTTTTCCTGAACAACTAAAAATTGCAAAAATCGTACCGGTCTTTAAAAAAGGGGGAAAAAATGATCCAAAAAATTTTAGGCCCATCTCCTTATTACCCACTTTGTCAAAGATTTTTGAAAATATTATTAAAAATAGACTGGTTTGCCATCTCAAAAAATTCAATATCCTTAATGAACGACAGTTTGGGTATAGAGAGGGGGTTGGAACGATTGATGCGGTGGATTTCCTGATCAGTGATGTAGTTGATAATTTGTCTTCCAAAAAGAAAGTAGCAAGCTTATTTTTGGATTTGTCATCTGCATTTGATTTAGTGGATCACGGGATTTTGCTTGATAAACTAGAATTCTACGGAGTGAGAGGAGCGTCTCTATGTCTTTTTAAATCGTACCTTGCCAATAGAAAACAATTTGTAGAATTGAAAGACATAGACGATGGACATGAAAAAGTAATTAAATCAAAGACAGTAAGTATTACGCGAGGTGTCCCACAAGGTTCTATTTTGGGACCGATATTTTTTATAATTTTTCTAAATGACCTAATTAATTTTATGAATAATCGAGTTTCAGATATTAAACTTGTAGTATATGCAGATGATACGAATGCAGTAGTGCCTGCGAACTGCATAAATGAACTCGAAATCAAACTCAACGAGGCACTTGAACTATTTAATATCTGGTTTACGGCAAACAACTTGAAATTAAATATAAAAAAGACGCAGGCTATACTATTTAAAACAACAGCACACAAGCGAGACACGATAAATATAATGTTTAAGGGGGAAAGGTTAGATTTTTCAAATAGCGTGAAATTTCTTGGAGTTCATATAGATAATTTATTAAACTGGAAGGAGGAATTAACACACATAGAGAATTCTATCAGTTCAGCCTGTTATGCGCTAAGGAGTCTCAGAGATGAGGTGACTGTCTCACATCTTGTTATGGTGTACTATGCTCTTGTAGAGTCTAAAATAAGATATAGTGTTAGATTTTGGGGTAACAGCTACGCATACAACATAAAAAGGGCTTTTATTTTACAAAAAAGAGCAATTAGAACCATTGTACGAATTCCACCTTGGGATTCGTGTAAAGAATATTACAAAAGTTTAGAAATTTTGACAGTTCCAAGTTTGTTTATTTTAGTCACCCTTCTGGATATTGTTAAAAACCCACTCAGGTATGAATCTATTAAACAAAGAGAAGAGAGATTAAATACCCGGCGTAAAGATCTCATGTTCACCTCTTGCCTTAGGCTGAAGGTAGCTCAGCATACGTCACGATATCAGGCCGTAAAACTGTTTAATGTTCTACCGACTGACATGAAAATAATAGATGATCTATGCCAATTTAAATCGAGACTGACACAGATATTGTTGAAAGGGTGTTTTTATACAGTGGATGAATTTTTAAAATGTAAATTTATTGATTTATGACATGGTTAAATAATTTTTATTTGAATTTTGGACATTTATATATTCTTATTATTTTATTTTTTAATTGAAATGAAATTATTATTGTATCTTAATTATCTCTATTTTATTTTTAAAATTTTACTATGACTTATTTTTATTTTTAATTGTAATTTTAGTAATTATTTTGATTGTTTAATATTGTGTACTATTTCAAATACGATCTTGGATTGTTTATGAATAAATAAATGAAATGAAATGAAATGAATTGCATCCCATCACTATTCTGACATAATGCGCCAAGGTCGTTCTCCAACCAATCACGATAAGCTTCTCACTTCACTCTTGTTAAATTTGCGCGCCATTTTCAAAACACAATTTCCCGACGATAAGGAAAATCACAATTTTCCCTAATAATATTTAAAAACCAGGTAACAGAAGCCACTGCAGTGTGAATTCAGCAGTAATTTAATTTTTTTTAATGTCGCATTGTTCGAGTGATAGTAGCGAAAAAGAAACTGATTCCAATAAGAAATAAATTGTAAAACTATGGCTTGATATTCAGGTCAAGGACTAGCCATAGTATTGCTGTCTCACTCGCACCACCGCAATGGAAGAGCTAGATTTAGGTCATTTTAGGTCGCCCAGTCTAAATACATACATAGGTGGACAAAGCCTTTTGGCCGCTGCGTTTTTGGCATCCTCCCATTTACTTAGCTATTTTAATGAAATGGCTTGATTTGGCGCAAGATGTTCATTTAATGTTAGTCAGCCGTAAATTTATAGAGTAACACATTCATCTTTTATGTAGCTTTTCTTTGTAGATGGGCTTGAAAGTGCAAAAGTGGCCTCAATTTAAATTTCATAATTTCAAACTGGTAGATGAACGATCGAGCAAATCGACCTAGATTCGCTGGTCTATTGGTACCTATATTGATAGCGCTAATTCAATTAGAACTTTACTGTGGTATTTTAGTTAATTGCCTGCATGCTCATATCTTGATGGTAGCTGGCAGAGTGATAGCATCATAGACCATAGAGGTTCCATATTAATTTATTGGTATTACATGAAGCCATATTTTTATTACAAGCTTTTATTTACTTTCACCTGTCTGTTGTCTGTCTGTCTGTAATCAAATCTTGCAAGTTTAATTTGACCCACTTCCCGGTGTCCGATTAAGCTGAAATTTTGCATGACTGTATAAATCGGATGACAATGCAATATTTTTATGACATCGAGCTGATCTGATGATGGAGCTGGAAGGTGGCCATAGGAACTCCGTTATTAAACGACGTAACCCCATCGAGTTTGGGCTCATTTGATTCGTCTTGACGAGTACTTTATGGTGCTAGATGGTAATAATAATAAAAGCTTGTTTTTTAAATTTAACTTGTTTTACAATGAAAAGCAGGAGGTAGATAAATAAAAATTCAAGAACCAAGTTATTTATAATTTTAATTTATTTACATTAAAAAAGTATACAATTTGTCAGGCAGGATGTTAGTGGGTCGACAATTTTAAGTAACATAATATTCTAATCGCAATGCGTAAGATTCCTTATTTTACATAAACACTGCACTGCGTTCGTCACCCCGAGACATTTTATAACATTACTAGCTGCGCCCAGCGGTTTTACCCGCTGTACGCCTATATGTTAATCCAGGATCTAAACTATCTCTATACCAAATTTCAGCTCAATCGGTCCACCCGTTTAGGTGTGAAAGAGTAACAAACCTATATCCAGACACATACATTCTTACAAACTTTTACGTTTACCTATATAAAATTAGTAAGATTGATAAGACCGTGTTTTTTTTATGTTATTGATTGATTCACAAGAAGTCTGCTTGCCAGAAGGTGAACGGTTACCGTCTATAGATGTCTACAAAGTGATTTTGCCGACTCGTTGTCGGTCAAATATGCGGGGTAAGCCGTAAACCCCTCCCTGGTTTTGGGTTAGTAAATTAAAAAGTTAAGAATGTTATATAAAAATGCATTGTTTTACATAAGTCTTTACAAAATGAGGAACATGATAAAGAAGAGGAATGAGGAAGAAAAACAACTTCACCAGACGAAAGTTCACTAACACTAATAATAAAAGCGCAGGTTTGTGTATGTTCGTTACTTGTTCAAATCATAACTGAATTGAGCTAAATATGGTATGTAGGTAGCTTTGACTGTCGCACGCAAGGAATACATTTGAAACAAACACAAGACAATTTTTTTATATAGGGCATCAAAATCAATTTTTAAGTGGAAAGACTTTTAATATACTTATAGGTACTTGATACACCTTTGTCATTTCATAAGGTATAAACCAAACAAGAAAAAAGTATGACCAAAAAAATAAAACGAATTTATATTCCAAAATACGTCAAATCCCGTGAACGAGACAGTCTCTCAAAGAATACACCCTTAAAAACGACTATTTTTATTATTTTTATACAGAGTTTCAAAAGCAAAGTACCAGGGCGACATAAACACACAGCACTAGTATCGCTAACTGGGCGGGGCGTCGCTGGCCACGAGGTGGTACGTCAGCCAGAAGAACAGCAATGGCTGCGTGATGGCCACGAACAGGAGAAAGTACACGCGTCGCTTGGTGTCGGAGGAGCCCTGCCATGACTCTATGTTACCCTGATTATGAAGCATAGGAGTACACTTAGACACCTTTGTCGTGTTTATTGTATCAAACTGGAAATAATAGAAAAGAGTATGACCAAAAAAAATTACGAATTTATAATCCAAAATACGTCAAATCCCGTGGACGAGAGAGTCTCTCAAAGAATACCCTTAAAAACGGCGATTTTTATTATTTTTTACACAAGGTTTGTTAAGCAAAGTACCAGGGCGACATAAACACAGCACTAGTATCGCTAACTGGGCGGGGCGTCGCTGGCCACGAGGTGGTACGTCAGCCAGAAGGACAGTAACGGCTGCGTGATGGCCACGAACAGGAGAAAGTACACGCGTCGCTTGGTGCCAGAGGAGCCCTGCCATGACTCTCTGTAAGGGTTGGCCTGGAAGCCAGGGTTGTAGCCGTACGGAGCCTGTTCCGGAGGCGGGGCGGCGTTTGACCCTGATAGGAGCTGGAGACGAAGGGTCTTCACCTGGAAATAACAGATTTATTTATAAATGTGGGAAAAAAGAAGCGAGCAAATTAGTTGCTCGATAGTAATGATTGCCCATATTAAATAATCCACTATTGATTGATGCGCACACTTCACGGCTAACGGATAATTATCAGTATTTCTCTACTATATTATGCAAGTTTTATACATAATATAAACCTTTTTCTTGATTCACTCTATCTATTCAATCCAATCAAAATGTAGCATCGCGCAAGCGAGTTTGTCGAGTCGTTTTACATAATATATTATGTCTTCACCTTAATAATGGTTCAAATCGGACAAAGAAAAACATTTGCGTTTATAATAATACGTATGTAGTGATAACTTACCAAGAAGTAAGACAAGGCCAGGCTGCTGTACACCAGGCAGCAGTAATAGCCAGTGCGACCCAGTACCAGGCCCCCGATGAGGCTGCCGATCATAGTGATGTACTTGTAGCCGGAGAAGGCGAGCAGATCCAACGTCTTCAGGTTGGTAGTGGTGTTGGTGACGTATAGCGTCGCTAGGTAGAGGATCATCTCGAATATTATGTAAGCTAGTGCGCTCGATGCTTGCATGCTGATCTGTTCCGGTGAGAAACGGTGTTGAAGACCTGGGGATGTAAAAATACATGATGATGAGCTTCCTTGGATCAGTGGTTGTGCACCCTTGTAAGCAGACCCTGAGTTCAAGTCTCAGAATCTAGCTTTCCCATAGTGAAACAAATCGTTTTTGAGATTATTTTATTACTCCTAGAAAAATAAAATTTAAGTGTTTTTCATGGTAGAAAAATGGTGCGAATTATTTTGTTATTTTTATTTATTATCTACAATTACTTAACACTGTTTTAGATCCTCATTCGCATAGTTCTTATTATCAAGTCATGTAAAACTAGACTGAAGAAATACTTCCAGAGAAAAATTCCATCATCATTAATTTCCATCTAATAAACAAAATCAAGTAACAAGATAAAGCTTGTCTGGGAAGTGAAACTTTTACAAAGTAGATAAAGTAAACATGATTGAGGTCATCTTCCGGTTGCTATGAGATACTGATAACAAAATTATGTGGACATTTTGTCATACAATATTAAATTTTATTATATGTAGCATTTTGATTAAATTAGGCAAGATACCTATGTTCAGCAGTGGACATCCTAAGTCTGAAATGATGATGAGACAAGACACATCTCATTTTCTTTTAAAAAACTTCTTTTTTGCGTGTGAATCTCTCGCATGCACGATAATATTACGATTAATGATAACTTTTGAAATATAAATTTGTAGAATTGACTTTTTTTTAATGTTTACAGTAAAGCTCTAGCGCTGGAGGGCACATCTAGACTAGTCCTACGAAACACGGTAGCATTCGCGGCGAAAATTTTGCTACACAGTGAGATTTCAAACTTGTTTGTTAATTCTTCATGCCTAAGTGGGTAGAGTTATTGAGCTGAATTTGGTATTGAGATATAGCTTAGACACTGGAATAACACATGAACTCAAAATTCATTTATTCAAATAGGCTATAATGGCTTTTGTAAGTCAATTTTACATTTTATTTTATTACTCTACATAGGCCAATGAACAGCGCGTAAAACCGCTAGACACTTGTATAAAACAATTTAATTGTTACCTAACATAAATCCAGCGAGCAGCACATAAGTGACGTAGCCCATGGAAGGTATGTACAGATCTGGTGCGTTGATGTCGTACCGAGGCTGTACGGGGCTGTCCTGGTCGTACTTCACCATCCAATCCTGGAAATACAGTTCATTTTGTCACCTATGTCAGGGCTTTTAATTTTGAAAAGAACAAGATTTTTTTTTAATATCTAGAGTACATCAATATTAGCTACACTCTATTTAAAATACGATCTAGCCTTAACCTAGGCTAATAAGTAATTTACATCGAACTTAAAATGCTACATAGACTAAAACTGAGAATGTGTCCATTAACACTTTTCTTATTGTCTATAACATTGGGGAAGACACTTTATTCATGTGTTCTTTATGCAAATAAAATGCAAATGTAGCAATTACACCACTATACACTATTCATTTAGACAAAAGAACAAGTGAAATTTAAAAAACACTTTTGAAAATGAAAAATAAGCTTTTATTATTACCAAAGTACTCGTCACTGGTACTGGTTAGCGGGCTGGTTTTCCGCAACTAGGCCACTCGGCCCATTTTGCATGGGGTAGGGTGTTGTTTCGTAAGTACTCGTCAAAACAAATCAAAATGAGCCCACTCTATGGGGTTGCATCTTTTTATTTCAGAGTTCCTATGGCCACCTTCCAGCTCCATCATCAGATCAGCTCAATGTCATACATTGCATTGTCATCTGATTTATACAGGTATGCAAAATTTCAGGTCAATCGGATACCGGGAAGTGGGTCAAATTAAACTTGGAAGATTGATAGACAGTGAAAAAAAAATAAAAGCATGTAAAAATGGGGAATAGATCACAATCTTTTTTTTGTGTTTTGGTTAATACCTCAGAATTATGTTTTAATAATTCAAAGCATTTATTTTAATAATTATGTAATCAGTCTTTTACTCACCTTATGTGTATATGGGAACAATATAAGCAGTAGTTTCTTGACAACATATCTAGTATCCACAGCAAAGTAATACCTAAGTCTGGATACGGGCACATATTTGCCGAGCTCCCGTTGGACCACTTCTCTCCCTTGTGCTGCTATCTGGTTGCCGTATTGGAATGCCATATCCTGAGGGTTGAAATATACAAAAACATAATTTATAATATAGGGTTTTTTAATATTGACTACATATATTGGGTAATGACTAGATCACATATTTGGAGTGCTGACAAGAGGCAGTTTTAGACCAAAAGGAATGGAGGAGTTTGGTGGAGGCCTTTGCCCAGCAGTGGGATAGTTTAGGCTATTAATCTAAATACATAATATATAAAAGGAAAGAGTCACTGACTGACTGATCTATCAACGCACAGCCTAAACTGCTGAACGGATTGAGTTGAAATTTGGAATACGGATAGGTTTTATGACGTAGACCTCTGCTAAGAAAGGATTTTGTCATGCGGGCAAAGCTGCGAGCATAAGCTAGTATGTAATATAATAAAAACTATGGGTAGGTAATTCTGTTTGTTATCTACCATACCTACCCTCTAGTTTCTTTTTTGCTTATTGTAGGCAAGTTAATTCACAAAGATCAGACAGATTTTTAGCACTATATGTCAAGAATGGTAGCAGACTGAATTCTACCCTAGCGTCACTTGACATTGTGCTGTAACATAGTCATAATGACACTTGGTGTTAGATTCTTATTGGGAAGTTTTTCATATACCTAATACCTACTAGATAAACACTAGAAAATGGCCCAACTGATGGTGAATAGTAACCAGTAACCATCTACCATGTGTATAAGAAAAACACCCTAAATTTGTTCTAGTGTTTATGTTTATGACAAACTATGTCCAGTTCTTTGTGTGTAAAACTTGTGTATAATATTCATAAATATCTTGATGTACATACCTGTACTATAGGCTGCTGTATCATGTTTCCAATTTGTGCTGGAGAGGCCATTCCTGATTGTGCAAATCCACTCACATTGTATCCAAAATCTACAATTGAAAAACATTTTACAATTCTTAGGTCTTTAAAACAGATAGCAATTTAAAAACAAAGACATTCTTTGTAGTTTTGCATCATAAACCAGATTATGGCAGTTGTTCAAGAGTGTTTGTCATGATACTCACTGGTGGCAGGTGCAGCCGGCGCCGGCGAGCTGAAGTCTGGCGTATCCAGCTGGATTCCTTCAGCATACGGCGGAGGAGGGCCGGTGGGCCCTGGCATTGGATTGTACTGGGGCGCGGGGGTGTATTGCGGCGCCGGGGTGTACCCTGGCGTCGGCGACGGAGCCCCCATCGCCGCCACATCACTCACACGCTTGGCCTTCCGCGGACCCGCCGCCTGGCCCACTAAAACCAATAAAATCCACCGTCATAAGTCATAACATAGATCATTGTAGTGTGCATATGGACCTCACGCCACTCACCATTCCTAGAAGCGTTAAAGTTCATACTTGTACTTTTCTATTTGTATTGCGGAGGCACATGAACATATTCAAACAATTTAGCTAATTTATTTTATTTAGTTTTCACTGATTGAAACACATCACCACCATTTGAATAGTTTTGACATTTTTGACACAACGTTAACACCAGTGTTGCCAGTGCCCTATCTTCAAAAGTAACGGAGACAGGTTCGAAAAGTAACGCATTTACAATAAAAGTAACGCATTTAAAAAAAACGATTTTAATACAATTTATATAAAATTTAATATACTTACTCAATTTAAATATAGGTACTTATACTTTTTTATTCATAGATTTCAGAAGGTAATAATGTTATTTCCTCATGTTTGAACTGGCATAATAAGTATTTTAATAAGCAGTTGTCTTATGGCTCGTCCACATATACCGGCCTATGATTTGCCGAGTGTGTGTTTTGTCTATGGATGAACAGTTTTTGTCTATAAACGAATGTCTTCGGATATTTACGGTTTTTTCCGGTAAATTTCTGGTATACATTTTGGGCTCCATAGCTGACGACTCAATCATGGACCATTTGAAGCCATTTTGTGTGAATAATTACTTTAAACTAGTTTAATTTTCTTTATTTTTTGATTTATATAATCTATGCCCCTATATAAGTATTATATCCGTTATCCTAACCACCATATTACAAGCATTAAGTTACTTAGTTTGGGGTTAGGTGGCGCTGTGTGAAACGTCCTGAAATATTTATATTTATTTATTATATATTTATAATCTGTGCGCTCGGGCGAACATTGGGCCAACGACTCGCAGAGTCATTGACCGGCATATGTGGACGAGCCATGACATTGACATATTATTTACTTTTTTAAAATTTTTGTTTACCGTTTCGATTGCGTTCCGATTCACTAAGTTATTATTTTATATTCTTCCATTGTTAGTTCATTTAAAAAAATCATTACCCCAAAAAGTAACGCAAAAGTAACATTTTAGGACAAGTAACGTAAAAGTAACGCAAAGGGTCAAAAAGTAACGCAAAATGTTACAAATTTAACGCACTGGCAACGCTGGTTAACACGAATGACGTATGACAATATTGACTGATTTTAACCACAGATGTTACAAAAAATTAAGTGTACATACTTCTGGTACACACTTCTCTTTTGCTCCTACGAGTTTTGATCACTTGTTACGTGTAGACAAGCCATAAATTGATAACAAATGTCACTGTCAAAGTCAAAAGTGATTGTACTGAGTACTGCGCAAAGCAAATTCATGTTTTTCTGTGAAATCAACAAAAAATAGGTTTTGTTATTTGTTTCTCTGATTGTGTTTTTTTTTCACAAACATATCACAGCCTCGGAGAGTCCGTAGTTTATCGTGTATATAAATAAATTACCAATAGTGGGTAAAAATGGCGTTAACAAATGTGTTGTTACTGAGTCAAATAGCAGGATATCTGATGGGGCTGATCCTATCTCTTTGTATCATTGTTCCAATGAGCATGCATGAAGATGAATTTGGGTGAGTAACTGGCGATACCAGCCATTATTAGGGTTTTCCTGAAACAACCACAAATGAAACCATAGCAATTTCCTCCTAAGGTAAGATAGTACTAATATGTTAGTTGCAAATATTTTTCCTGTAAAGTTTAATTTATAAATAACTTCTAATCTGCTTATTGAAAACATTGAGGCTCAAATCAAGGTGACATTTAAAACTGGAGGGTACTTGTAGAAACTTTAGTTGATTAAAATCCCACTAAATATTAAACACTATTGCACACCAAATAAGATTTAGAGTAGTGGGGGAATATAACACATAATAATATGTCCTGTACAGCCTGTACTGTGGCAATTTTGCTGTCTCCAAAAAATATGGTAAGATGTTGCTATACCTTCTTAACCAAATTGTAATTATTATAATATGATTGAGTTAACACCTTCACTGAGGAAGACACAAATGCTGTGTTTTTGAATTTAAAAATGCATTTTGAATGTCAAAATGCAGGTGTTAACTCACACTAGGTAAATATTATGTAATGTAGTGTTTCAATAAAAGTTATTTGATCTAATCTTCCCTATTCAAAATTTTTCTTCCTTTTTTAACACATTTGCTGTAACACCTTTTTTAACCTTCAAGCGGGCGCGCGGCGTCGAATCGACCGCATTCAATACATTTTCGCTTATAATAATAATAATTCTCGATGTATCCTTAGTAGCTTGTCATTACTTCAGTACCTACCAAATAGACTGTTTACAATTGTTCCCCGTGTCCCTCTTTCCAAAAGAAGAGTAATTGTTTTGGTCATGGCGCAGGTGTCAAAAGACGTCGCGCGCCCAAATTCTCTAAATATGGCAAATTATTACTAAATTGAGATTATTAGAGTATTTTTTGAATAAAATGAGTCATTCCCTAATGAGACAGAGTGCCATAATTGAAGAAATACTTCGTAAAGATGTACTAACTGAACCAAAACTTTGTGACTGAGGGACAGAAATATTTGATTACCTAGTTTTAGAGGATCTTCAATCTACTAAAGAATTAGGCCAGTTAGTTTCAGGTGACAAAGATCTGGCTTTTTTAGAAATAATTTTGGGAAAGAATAAATAAAGAAATAACAATAAATGTCCAAAAAAAAACCTTATTATTGTACAAAATGCAATAAATTTTATTTTGAGGCAGACACTAGCTTTGAAAAAAACTAGACCAAAAATGACCATAGTTGATCTAATTGCAAAAGTGATTTTAGTACTTTATATTTTGTTACTATATAGTAGGTATTTATGGTAAGTTACAGGTACCTAAGGCCGGTGCAAATTCCTAAGCTGGGTTTTAACAAAATTATGTTATTATATTTTTATAATTTTGTTTTTCCTGCATTTAGTTACTTATTTTAAACAAGTTCAGGTCTTGGATAATTAAATATGTTCCTGTTAGTAAAATAAATAACAATAATTGTTAAATAAGTACTTAAATTCGCAAATATATCCTATAGGTCTTTTCGGTTACGCGCGACCGCTGCCGTTACAAATGACCGCGCGCCTGCTTGAAGGTTAAGAACTATCCCAGGAGCTGGAAGTTAATTTTGGATGCAACAATCCTTTGACAAAACACAATGTTTGTGTGTTTTCAGCACTTGCATTCCAACCTCAAAAACACAGCTGTTGTGTGCAGTCAATGTGTTAACACTGGCAATGGTAGCGTTTTTTAGTACTATCTACAGGACCAGACACAAATTTTGTATGGTAGAATGAGTTGACAAAACACAAGCTCACACATTTCGACCTCAAAAACACAACATTTATGTTATCCACAGTCAATGTGTGTAATTATTCAAATTAACATCTTTCTTTCCAGTGACAACTGTTTATTATTCTCTACGGGCCAGTGGCAAGACAATGGCCAGTTGAAAATGGAGTGGGCATCAATTACCTACTGCAATTTTGTCATATTCGTGGGAATTCTTATGTTTATTATCTGCTGCATACAGATTTACAGGTAAATAGATATAAAAAACTTGAGTTAAGTGCTTTAATTGGAATCAATTTTATTGAAATTGGCCAACTCAAAAATAGGATGAAAGTGTACCAAAAAAATATAAATATGTCCATCAAGTAGATGATTAAACTATTGGATACATTTTACTAATTTTAACACATAGGCTGCTGCGGTGTATTATAGAACTATCCCAAGTGCCAGAAATTAATGTTGTATGGAAAAATCCATTGACAAAACACAATGTTTGTGTTTTTCAGCACTTGCATTCCGACCTCAAAACACAGAAGTTGTGTTTTCCGCAGTCAATGTGTTAAGTAAATTTAAAAAAGAGTTTAATTGCTATATAATAAGTTTTTACACACATACATTTTTAAATTATAAAAGTGTGTATTTCAATAAATATTAATATTTACAATTTAAGCAAGAAGCATTTTCTCATACTTCACTTCTATAATAATTATGATAATTGGGGTTTATACTCCAATAGAACAGGTTATCCAGGGGCTGGCAAAAACCAAAAAACACATCAACTCATTGGGATCTATTTTGTTTCCAGACTATCGATGTTCATGTACCATGGGGCAGACAGTACGTTCCTGTCGGCGTTTGTGGAGGCGGTGGTGTGTGTAGCTGTCTGCATCCTGGCGGTGTCCGCCGCTATTATTGTCACGCTCGGGTTCATGAAGTGGTGTGAGATCATTGTGCAGAGGTTTCCTAGGTGAGACATTATGCCTACGACCATAGTCAAATAGGGATGTTGACAATTTTTTAAAATTTAACTAGTCTATATTATGTGACTAAGTTGCCATCAAACTGGCAAGATATAGGATCGTGAAATTGGGGAGGCTTTTGTTCATCTGTGGTGGTGTGTGTTTGGTCCATAATTTAAAAATATATATTTTAAATAATAATAATATGATTTTTGAACACCTTGGCAACCTTCAGTGGGTCTACTTGCTATTATTAAAGTATGCTACGACAGTATTGACTAACATTATCTTTTAAATCAAATCATTTATTTGCACACATGGGTATACAGGTTTACAGATGTTGTTGTTTATAACTACACAAGCACTCCATGTCTCACCGTCTGGCATGCAAAAATTTGTTAATGTATCTACAATTTTATAATGTTAAAGTATATTAATTATAATTATAAGAGTTCCAGATAATATTTCAAATGTCATTCAGATAGTCATTGATAGTGTAGTCAATTTTAGACAATAAAAATTTCCTTAATACATTCTTGAAATTATTATTGTTTTCAATGGTTTTAATAGAGTTAGGTAATTTATTATAAATTTTAATGCTCATAAAAAAGTTACTGTCGCTGTGTACTTTAGTTCTAATTGTTGGTATCTGTAAGGTATATTTATGTCTTGTACTTTGAAGAGTATTATAGTTTTTAATATTTCTTTTTACTAGTAGAGCAGACTCAAAGATATACAACGAGGGGAGTGTTAAGATTTTAAGTGAGGAAAAAAATGGTCTACAAGACTCAGTTTGTTTCAGATTACAAATTGCTCCGATACATTTTTTTTGTGCCCTGAATGCCATTTCCTTATCTACAGAGTTACCCCATAGCAGAATTCCATACTTTATTGTTGAACCAGCAAAGGCGTGATATGCATTAAGAACTGCGTCCTGATTAACTACTTTGCGTAACATATAGAGTGCATAGGAAAATTTATTCAATTTGGTGCATACATTTTGTATATGAAATTTCCACGTGAGATCAGAGTCAATGTCAACTCCCAGAAATTTATTACATTTTACTTCTTCTATTTTTATTCCTTGATATTCTATGTTTAATGGGTTACATTTAGTGTTTTTATTTTTGAATTTCATTATTTTAGTTTTGCTTAAATTAATTTTTAAATTGTTATCTTTCAGCCAGTCTACAATATTTATTAGGGAATTGTTGATTTCATACTCAAGACTATTACTGCTTCGATCAGTTTCAGTGAAAATGGCTGTACTGTCGTCTGCAAACAGTATCATAGGATGTGCAATTGCTTTAGGTAGATCATTGATATAAATTAGAAATAGAAGAGGACCCAAAATACTGCCCTGTGGCACACCATATTTGACGTTTCTACAGTTAGATTGATACTTGATCTCCGTATTGTTATTACTTGATATTCTAGTTATTTCTGTAATTTGTTTTCTGTCACTTAAGTATGATCTGATAATGTTAAGAACATTGCCTCTTATTCCGTATAATTCCAACTTATGTAATAGTATATTATGGTCTACGTGGTCGAAGGCTTTTGTCATATCCATAAACAGCACAGCAACCCTTTGTTTATTATCTAGTGAAATTAGTATGTCTTTAAGTACTTTCATGAGAGCCATATCGATTGATTTGCCTTTTCTAAATCCTAATTGCTCATTAAAGAATATTTTATTACTTTCAAAGTATCCATTCAGATTGTTATATAAGACCTTTTCAAAGATTTTAGAGATTACTGGTATAAGGGCTATCGGTCTATAACATTTAACATCTTCTTTATCCTGTTTTTTAAATAACGGTTTAATTATTGTTGTCTTAAGATCATTTGGGTATATACCTTGCGTTATGGATTTATTAATAATGTCACTAATTATCGGTGCAATGATTTTACTTGTCCTTTTAATTATCTTAGTATTTATTTCATCGTATCCTGTACTATTTGTGTTCTTCAAATTATGTATGATTTTTATGACTTCTAATTCATTAGTAAGAGACATGAAACATGAGCTAGGTTTATTATATTTTATGGTTTTATACTATTTTCTAAATTTATATTATTTTGTCCTTTTATATCATCAATAAAAAAATCATTAAAGTGTTGAGCTATATCATTAGGATTTGTGACAATATTACCATTTACTTTTAATTGTTCTATTTGTTCTTTAACATTTGTGCGCTTATTACGATTAATTATGTTCCATGTTGCTTTAGATTTATTAGGAGCATTTGCTATTTGATAATTGTTCTGTGATTTTTGAGTGAGCTTTATTACCGATTTTAATCTTTTTGAGTACTGTCTAAAAGCTGTTTTATAAGATGGATTAGATGAGAATCGATATTTCCAAAGAAGATTACGCCTACGCCGCGAACATATCATAATACCTTTACTTAGCCACTTCGGTCGCATACGTATGGGTACTCTAATTCTTATGACAGGGAAGCACAGGTCATAGAATAATTTGAATATATCAAAAAATAGTTTATAAGCCTCATCTGGGTTTTCTGTCTCATAAATCTCTTTGAATGAAATATTTTGTAAACTATTTATAAATTTTGTTATATTGTCTTCACAAAGGTCCCTAATGTATTTGAAAATATGTTTACATCTATAGCTTTTCTTAACGGGGCATTGTAAGATCTGTGCTGTGTGATCTGAAATAGCAAACTCATAAATTGAAACTTTTGTTTTATTTATACCATGAGCAAAATTATCTATGCATGTACCACTGGAAAGTCTTGTAGGTTCATTAAGGCTTAATCTGAGATTATATGATGCTAATAGTTGTTCAAATCGATTTGAGGTTGGAGAATTTTTTAGTCTATCTATGTTGAAATCACCACAAAGTATGACTTTTTTGTTTTTGTAACATAACACTCGATATATACGCTCTTAACACATTCACTTCCCCTACATTTGTCATAGTAATGCACAGATGCCTAAATTTTGTTACGAATTTGCTTTTTTGCAGTGGGTGGTAATCTAGCCATGGCCGAAGCCACCACTGACTGATATTTATGATTTTTTTTTCAGTTGTGAAGCAGCAGCAGGTCAGAAAATAGCAGATAATATTTCAACCAGTGGGTTCTACATAGAAATAGGCTCAGTACAGGTAAATATCATTGTCATTTGTTTCGCTCACCGATTGGGATGCAGTGAAGTGATAATTTATTTCTGTTATTCAGTTTGGCACGTGGGCAGCGTTTGCGACGTGGGTTGGACTTGCGGTGTTCTCAACATTGAAGGTGAGACGAAAAATATACTTTTTAATTTGCATAAGATATATTATTGAGGATTTTCGTTAATAAACACAAATTGTTTCTCGGAAAATACAAAGTTTTATTTAACACGCTTTACTTTTACAATATTACAATAAACTGAATGAATGAATAATAATTTATTTGCATATATACAGGTACTTAAAATAGTTCTTAAACTATGAGAATAACATTTTTGCACTAAACGATTCGTGAGTACTTAGATTCATAATTGTAAATTAACGGAATAAACTCACTTGTATTTACTTCGGCTTATGAGAATAACACTTTTATCTCACCTGAAAATACAAAGAAACGACATTTAAAGTTCACTAATATCGCCTCTTCAATTACATCCCTTCATTTGTCTTTCTATAAAGCTTTTTTATAATATTAAAATCACACAGTAATATGAGCGTCATCCGCCATTGAAATATACATCACTCCGATGCGCCCCCTATCTACTTCCACAGACAACCTAGTACACGCACGAAGCGCGGCAAATTCAATTGAGTGAAATGTCATTTCATTACATTTGTATAAGTTTCAGGTTTTTATTATCACTTTGACTGCGGCGTTTTTTTTTATCTGCAGTCTGCAGTGACGGAAATTACGCAGTATTATAGCATTAGCATTAACTTGAATTTTGACAACCTCTGTGGCGCGGTGGGCTACCCGCCTGCAACGCAGAAGGTTGCGGGTTCGATTCCCGCATGGGACAAATGTTTGTGTAATCCACAGATATTTGTTTCTGGTCTGGGTGGCTTTCTGTATCTATTATGAGTATGTATTTACAAAAGAAAAGTATACATATAAGTATTATATCCGTTATCCTAACCCCCATAACACAAGCATTAAGTTGCTTAGCTTGGGGCTTAGGTGGCGCTAGTGTAATGTTCTGAAATATTTATTTATTATTAATTCACAAATCACGTCGTTTGTGTGAGTTGTTCGCGTAAACGCGTTCCAATCTTAAATCAGCTGTTGTATTTACCGCAGTCAATGTGTTAACACTTTTACTGCGGTAACACGAACGTTGTGTTTTTGAGGTCGAAACGCGGGTGGTGATGCACACATATGTTGTCAACTGATTTTTTCATATAAAATTAATTTCCGGTCCCGTGGATAGTACTAAAAATCGCCGCCGCAGCCTATGATACGCCAAGTCATACCTATGATATGAGTGATAAGACGAGCAAATAGATGGTGTTTTTTTTTTTAATTATTTTAGGTAAGCCTTTGAAGACGATCTCGCGTGATGTTAACATATTGACTGCTGAAAACACAACAGTTGTGTTTTGAGGTCGGAACGCGAGTGCTGAAATATATTTTTTTTTACTGATAATAAATACTTTTTTATTTGTATCAAATACACAAAAGTTGTGTTTTGTCAAAGGATTTTTCCATACAAAATTAATTTCAGGCACCTGGGATAGTTCTATAAAATTTGTAATGTTCTATAAATGTGTTAAGCGACGATGCAGCCGTAGATGGCAGATGATACCTAGAAGGCGGGATGAATCCGTTATCCTTGTTACCTTCCTCTTTTTAAGCAGAAACTGTGTGTACCAAGTTATTGTTACAACATGATAATTATCATCTGATTACAATCAGAACAAATCATCAATTATAATATAACAAAAATTAAATTCTTGTTTGTGTAGAATTTCAGTTTTGTTTAATATTTGATTTAATTAGTTTTAATTAATTTCCCTATAAAACTTTTGGTCATGTTATGTATTTCTAAATTGTCATATGTATCAGATATTTTACTAAATAAATATCCCACTTAAAAATTGTATAATACATGTGATGGCCAAGTACTTACTAAATTCATTAATTAAAAATAGTTCAGTAAAAGAAGAAATGTGGATCGAAAAGTCGAAAGCAGAAAAACTAACAATGGAATGTTGTTTGGACTACCTAAAAATGGGACCTTCTTCGGCTTCCCCCCCCCTCGGGCTCACTTCGGAGGGGTGGGGACTTTTAGTATGTTTATCTCCTAACTAGTCCAAACAAAGTTACTAAGTTAGTTTTTCTGTTTTCGACTTTTCGATCCACACGCCCCTTTTGGGCACTCATTGACTGGACTAAAACAAATGTGTCCAGGTGTGCCGCTACCATCAGTTGGAGAACATTCAAGTGTCGATGTACCGCGAGCGACAGCGGTTAGTTAACGAGAGCGGCTCACCCACTGTGCACGACGGCCGCTCCACGCCGCCGCTGCTCGCCGACTGAGCTCGCAGCTCCACACGGGGATAGTTACTGGCGCCAGTGTGCACTGACCATGATCTTATTATTGGGATGTTGACTAAAAAATTTTTTTTCCATAATGTAGATTATTGAAAAATATTGGACACGTATTTTTTTATGTAGCGTCCGTGGCCCACACGTCCGGCTTTTGACCCTGGGTTCAAATCTCAGTGTGGCAAAAAGTTCGCCTGGACGCTACCGTGTTTCGGCGCGGCACACAAAACTGTGGGTCCTGGCTGTTTCCTATAAGATATGTAGGAGGGAGTCGTTAGGTCATGTTGCAGGCACAGTAGTAATCTCGGCGACCTGAAACTGCACCATATAGGTTCGCCACACAACCTATAAATTGTGATTTGACTCTAACAGTGTAAGTAGGGTAACCTGTTCTGTTGGAGTATAAACCCCCAATTATTATTATTATTTGTAAATCTTATAAAAAACATGAGAGACACAACGCACTGAAGTTGCTTGCTCGTGACGGCACACCACTAAATCTAGTTCATTTTTGTTTAGTGGTGTGACGTCACGCGTCCCAACACAGAATCTTATAAGTAATATATAATAATAATAAATCTTTATTAGACATAAATTTGTTACATTTTCATTGTTGAATCCATGAAAATGTAACATACCTCAGCCATTTTTAATTTTATTTGCAAGAAAAAATACGTATCGAATATTTTTTTATTATTAAAATTACGGACTAATATTATATTTAAAAAATATTGACCTTGTCAACATCCCAATTGTCTATTATTACATTATGGTGTAGTGACTAAAGCTGGAAACACATTAGTAAACTATCTAATTATTGTAACATTAGATAACATTATTTCCAGAAGTATTGCACACCGCCTCTATACATGTTCTCAATATTCCTTCCAACCAGGTTGTCTGTAAGAGATGGCTCTATGCGATAAGACCGCCGATTGTATACCTTTAGCTCTGTGTGTATTGTCTACATATGAAACAATTTCTTGTAACCAGGTTTGCAGTAAAGTATTATTGTATTGTAAACCGCGATGACACTCGTTCGGATTGGTTTGTGGCGTCGCGTTGCATTTTAATAATATGTGTTTCCAGCTCAATATGTATGTGTAGTGGTGTTTACGAAGATATAATCTTCTTGGAGTCTACCCAACAAACTGAAACAAAGAATTCCTAAAAGAACAAGAATAATGGATGGAAGAATTTCTAAAATGAAAATTAAATCTAACTACACATTTTATACAAAATGGTTGCTTTGATTCTTCCATCCATTTTGTATGAAATATTCTCAATTGTTTATAATGTTATACATACTCTATTTTGTATTAGCCTCAGTTTGATGAAAAGACTCCTCCAGTATTATTTCATCATTTTGTAACACACATTAAATGGTGTGCCAAAAAACAGATCGTAAATATATGACACTGACACCATTAATGTTATAGATATTAAAGTTAAGATTGTGGTCAGAGTGAACTTGTAAGAAGTCCACGATAACTTGTACAGTGTGTATGCACCATAATTATAAATGTAGAGACGTAGCTCTCAAATGGTCCACAAACATTGCGAGCCATTTATATAAAAGCTGTTAATGAAAGAATCCTATTAATGTTATAAATGAAAAAGTATGGATATGCGTGTGTTTGTTACTATGCCTCGCCTTCTCTTCTTTTTTCTTAAACTGATTGAGCTGAAATTTAGTATGTTGATAGTTTAGACTCTGGAGTAACACTCACATTTCAGGGAGAAAACCGCTGGCTGCAGTTTAATAGACCATTCACAGTTATTTTACCTTTGACAGATGTCAAAATTATTTTCTTTATGTTGCATTTTTATCAAATTGTTGCCAGATCGTTACTTTTGTAACGTTTTATGTTACTTTTTGACCCTTTGTGTTACTTTTGCATTCTTGTATAGATGACTTTTACGTTACTTTTCAAGATCTTTATTTTAAATTGAACCTTATAATAAATAAATATTCTTCCTTGTAATGGTATAGAAAATAATAGTTAATTTATTAACCTTATCTTAGTAAAAGGATTAAATTTTTTTTGTTAATTTCTTTTTTAAATAAACTGAAAAATTAGGAAATAATCACCGAAATGTTAGAATGTGTAAGCGTATTTCAATTCAACTGTGTATATTGTGTAAAAATATAAAAATTTCAAAAATGCATTACTTTTCTTGTTAAAACGTTACTTTTTGTACTTGATAAGGTCACTTACTTGTACTCGTTGTTTTAATAATTATTATTATAATCCCAAGCTTTACCAATGCCCATAAACTCAATTTCATATGAAGAAAATGAATTTATCTATAACAATATCGGATGGTTAACACATGAACAAGTGGTAACTGCGAACTATCAATATAATATAAAATATTAGGTAGGTTCGAAACAGGAAATTCATGTAAGTACACTGTACTACAGCACTGTAAAATAATACTTACAAGTGAATTAAATTAAAAAACCCCCGCCCCAAACGTTATACGGATTTTAAATTTTATATAATGGGCTGTATTTTACTTATTAAGCCCTTTCATTTAGTATCCATATTGAGGGGGTTGTGGAAGAAAAAGTAATCCGCCATTTTGTAGCGGCGGCCATCTTGGACCGATTTCCACCAAACACACACACACAGACAGCTAGAGGTAAAATAACTGTGAATGATCTATAAGCTACTCTCAATGAGATAGATAAAACTTCTGTACTATAATATAGATACTTTTAAATAGAGCAAAAACGCACATGGAAATATGTGAATCTATTTTGTATGAAAGAAAATAATTTAGGCGTTTATGGTGCCTAACTGAAGTAGGTAGTGTAAGTGAAACACTAAATCAGAAGGTAAAATATGGAATGTTTATTTACAAAAATGAGCCTACCTATATACAAAATAAATACCTTACAACTAGCGTACACAAAAGAAAGTTTTATGAGAAATTAGAAAGAGAAGAAATATTTACATGAAAGAGATAGAAACAGTGATATAAAATTGATGCGCAGATCGATGTGCGCAGGGTATATATGTTGCGGCTCTCGTAAATACAGCGCGCGGGAGTTGGCCTCTTCATTCGCCCGGACGTCGCCTCGCCGCTCACACGTGTTCACGTGTGCGCCCCAGCTCATCGAAGTGTTGTGAAGAAGTCTAGATTCCAGACGACAAGTGTAGTAGTGACAAGTGTGAAGTCTAGACTGGAGCGACGTGTGTGAAGTCTGGACTGCAGCGACGTGTGTGAAGTCTGGACTGCAGCGACGTGTGTTCAACGAGAGTGTCACTTGTTTCTTCTCCGAATTGAACATCAACAAAACCGCCCTTTTCAAGGCGTCTTGTTTGTAGTTTGAACAGCAGAAAAACCGCCCTTTTCAAGGCGATGGTTTTCTATTGTTTCTTGAAGATCTGCATACACGAACGTTGTGAAATAAATGAAGTGAAGTGCTTGAGTGTTGTGTTTTCTTTCTTCCCTGGTAACTTGTAGGTATTGGTGCTGTGTTGTAAGGTATGTTGTAGCCATGTCCGGGTATATTGTGGACATGGTGAGGTACATCGCAGGTAATGATCTTGAGGTACGTGGTAAGGTAAGGTACTTGTAGGTATGTAGTGTAGTGCACCTACAGTACTCCCCCTCAAGCGAAGCGTACCGGCAGTTTTATATTGCGGCCGGATCTTGATTGCTTCGTAGCAGGTACGGATGCTGTAGGTATATGTAGATCACTCGATGACGGAGTAGCTGCGCTGTCTGTGGTATTAGCGGGTGCATCGACGTCAGTGTCGAGGTTGATCGTGTAGGCAGGTTTCAGGCGATCGATCGATATAGTGGGCGATCGATTGTCAGGAACTTTTAGTAGGAACGTTTTATCGTTCCGCTCGACGACTTTGTACGGCCCTTCGTACGCAGGTTGCAGCGGCTTCTTGACTGCGTCCGTGCGCACGAAAACGTACTCGCAGGTCTTGAGATCTTGGTTGACGAATATGGGTCGGCTGTTGCTATGCGGCGTTGTAGGTTGCGCAGGCTTCACGGCGGCGATGGAGTTGCGCAGGCGATCAACGAAGTCGTAGTCCATGTCGCAGGATGATGTGACGGACGGCGCGGCCAAAAAATCGCTCGGTAGGCGTAGGTTTTGGCCGTAGGTAACCTCGGCGGCGCTTACGCCCGTATCGCTTCGAGCGGCGGCGCGTAGACCCATAAGGACTGTAGGTAGCTCGTCGATCCACGTAGAGTTTTGAAGTCGTGTCTTTAGCGCAGTCTTGAGTGTGCGATGCCAGCGTTCGACCATGCCGTTTGATTGTGGGTGATACGGCGTCGTGCGGTTGCGTTTGATCCCCATTGCGGCGAGTAGTTTGGTGAACAGCTGACTCTCGAACTGGCGGCCTTGGTCACTCGTTAGGTACATTGGGCACCCAAATCGAGTAATCCAATTTTCATAGACGATTTTTGCGACGGATTCGGCTGAGATGTCTTCAGTAGGTATAGCTTCGGGCCATCTAGTCACTCGGTCGATCATAGTAACTAGATATCGATGTCCGTGTGAAGATGTAGGCAGTGGTCCGACTATATCGACGTGTATGTGTTGGAAGCGGTCGGTTGGCGGGAATTTTGAAACTTCGCTCCAAGTATGTCGTGTGATTTTGCATTGTTGACATCGAATACATTGTCTCGCCCAGGCAGCGACGTCGGCGTTGATTGAGGGCCAGAAGAATTTTTCAGTGATCAGCTTGCGTGTGGTGCGAATACCAGGGTGACTGATGTTGTGTACGGCGTCGAATGCGTCGCGGCGAAATTCTTCTGGTAGGTATGGTCGGATGGACGGTGTAGATGTCTCGCAGTACACAGGCTTCGACGTTCCAGGCAAAGTAATTGGTTTGAGCGCCAAATTACTTTGTTTGCTGAGCTTGTGTATTGTACTGCTGTCTCGTTCTTGCGCGGCTGCGATCTTGTTGTAGTCGAGTGTTGTAGGGCACGTTATTGTCTCGACTCTGCTGAGTGCGTCGGCTACAATGTTGTCTTTGCCGCTGATGTGGCGAATATCAGTGGTAAATTCGCTAATGAAAATCAGCTGTCTTGCACGGCGTGGTGTCTCGGATGGTGATGGCGGCTTCTGCAGTACGTAGGTTAGCGGTTTGTGGTCGGTGAAAATGATGATGTTTCGGCCTTCAAACGTTTTGCGGAAGTGTTTTACTGACATGTAGATAGCCAGTAACTCTCTGTCGAATGTGCTGTACTGTCGTTGTGCGTCGCTGAATTTCTTCGAAAAATAGCCTAGAGGTTGCCATTTTTCATCGATGTACTGTTGTAGTACTGCTCCGGCGGATTTGTCTGAGGCGTCGGTGAAAATAGCGATCGGTGCGGTGTGCGATGGATGAGCGAGCAAAGCTGCGTTTTTAATCGCATTTTTGCAGGCTTCAAATGCAGATGTCGCTTCGTCGTTCCAATGTATTTCAGTCTTGTCTCGCTTTTTCACGCAGTGCAGATAGGCATTGAGTGGTGCTTGAATTGTAGCGGCATTCGAAAGGTGATCTCGATAGAAATTCATCATTCCGAGAAAGCGCCTTAATTCTTCAATAGTGTTCGGCTTGGTGTAGTTCGTGATTGCTGTTACTTTTTCGGCAGGCGGTAAGATTCCTTCTCTTGAGACTGTGTATCCTAGGAATTTTACTTGCGGCTGGCCTAGGACACATTTGGCGGGATTAATAGTGATGCCGTTGTCTTCAAGTCTTCGTAGTACAGTGCGAAGGTGTTGTTGATGCGTAGTTTCGTCTGTAGAAGCGATCATGACATCGTCGACGAACGGGAATACGTAATCGAGTCCGCGCAGTACTTCGTGAATGAAGCGTTGAAACGTTTGGCCGGCGTTCTTGAGTCCGGGTACCATTCGCGGGAACTCGAATAGACCCATCGGTGTGATGATTGCAGTCTTCTCGATGTCTTGTTCGCGCGTTCGCAGTTGTGAGTATGCGCGGTTTAAGTCGATCACGCTGAATATCTTCTTATCGGTGAGTTGAAAAGTGAAATCTTTCACTCGTGGAATCGGGTAGCGATCGGGTTTCGTGCAGGCGTTAAGTCTTCTGTAGTCGCCACATACACGAATGCTTCCGTCTTTTTTAGGAACGATGTGTAGCGGTGATGCCCAGGGACTTTTGCTTGGACGGCATATTCCCTGTTCGATCATGTGCTGGAACTCTTTGCGAACGGCTTCGTAGCGATGCGGTGCGATTGGACGTGCGCGGCAGTAAACAGGCGGTCCGCTCGTTTCGATGTAATGTTCGACGTTCGGCTCGATTGCGTTCGGTGTGGGAGTGAGACGGGTGATACCGGGAAACTCGGCGAGTATCGCGTGGTAGCTCTGTGTGTCGTCGATCGTCTTGATTGTAGGCATGTTGCAAGCTTGAATAGTGGAGATCGCAGTGAGGCTGGTTTTACCGTCGATTAATCGTCGTTTAGGTAGATCAACGATTAACTGATGGTGTCGCAGGAAATCAGCGCCGATTATTGGCTTTCCCACGTCAGCGACGATGAAGGTCCACTGGAACGGTCTTCGTAAATTGAGGTCGAGCGTGATTGTCTTCTCCCCGTATGTAGGTATGACGGTGTTATTTGCAGCGTACAGTTGGAAATCGAGCGGTTTAGGTTGCGCTCCTTTTGGTCGCGGTAAAACGGAGATATTGGCGCCGGTGTCGATGAGGAATTTATGTTGAGAATTCTTGTCAACGACGAATAGGCGGTAAGAATTTTCTTAGTAGGTACCAGTGAACGGCAGCGACAGCGGTGATGAGACTTCGAGCGATGTGTCACCACATTAGGCGGTAGCGGCGGTGAACAGTCTTCGGGCCACGGTGAACAGTCTTCGGGGTCACCACTTTCGGTGTTTATTGTGCCTAACTGAAGTAGGTAGTGTAAGTGAAACACTAAATCAGAAGGTAAAATATGGAATGTTTATTTACAAAAATGAGCCTACCTATATACAAAATAAATACCTTACAACTAGCGTACACAAAAGAAAGTTTTATGAGAAATTAGAAAGAGAAGAAATATTTACATGAAAGAGATAGAAACAGTGATATAAAATTGATGCGCAGATCGATGTGCGCAGGGTATATATGTTGCGGCTCTCGTAAATACAGCGCGCGGGAGTTGGCCTCTTCATTCGCCCGGACGTCGCCTCGCCGCTCACACGTGTTCACGTGTGCGCCCCAGCTCATCGAAGTGTTGTGAAGAAGTCTAGATTCCAGACGACAAGTGTAGTAGTGACAAGTGTGAAGTCTAGACTGGAGCGACGTGTGTGAAGTCTGGACTGCAGCGACGTGTGTGAAGTCTGGACTGCAGCGACGTGTGTTCAACGAGAGTGTCACTTGTTTCTTCTCCGAATTGAACATCAACAAAACCGCCCTTTTCAAGGCGTCTTGTTTGTAGTTTGAACAGCAGAAAAACCGCCCTTTTCAAGGCGATGGTTTTCTATTGTTTCTTGAAGATCTGCATACACGAACGTTGTGAAATAAATGAAGTGAAGTGCTTGAGTGTTGTGTTTTCTTTCTTCCCTGGTAACTTGTAGGTATTGGTGCTGTGTTGTAAGGTATGTTGTAGCCATGTCCGGGTATATTGTGGACATGGTGAGGTACATCGCAGGTAATGATCTTGAGGTACGTGGTAAGGTAAGGTACTTGTAGGTATGTAGTGTAGTGCACCTACAATAATATCTTCTATTCTTTTTGTTATTTTATTTTGTTAAATAATATGTTAGACTGTTTTCATTAACACTTTGATTGCGAAAAACAAGAATGCTATGTTTTTGAATTCGAAACTAGGCTATTGACGCACACAAACTTTGATAATTTCCGTCACTGCAGATAGTACAAAAATCGCAGCAGCCAAAGTGTTAATAATATTGGTTCCAATATATTAAGATAAAATGTTATAGGTAAGATTTATGATTTGGATAAATGTGATGATAATAATATGATGATTTTCTATTAATATCGGACATAAACTTTAATTTTCCAAATTAAGCATGTGGACATTATTCTGCTTTATGTAATTTAATTAAATATTTTTTATTTTATCTTTAGTATAAGAATATTGAGAGAAATGAGTGACAGTGATATAAAATTGCATTGTAAAAATGTTAGTGTAATTCATAGTATAAAACTGCATTTTTTGTACATAATGTTATCTAACTATAAGTTTTATTTAATTTTTGTCAGAATGTACTAATTACGTTAATAAAATAATAATGAATTAAATATTTGTTTAATTACTACAAAATAAATAAATTTTACTTAATTATAATGTTAGAAATTGTGATACATAACGATTTAAATGCTTAATAAACGATGCGGAAAAGCAAATCAACCAAATTAAAAAGAAACAATTTATGGAATGAGATAGTCTATGGCACTATGGTCTGTCATAAGTTCATATGTCATGATGACAAGGCGGCAATATGTGAAAAGTGTGTGAAAAATATAGCAACAGAAAAATCAGCGTTGCCAGTGCGTAACTTTTGTAACATTTTGCGTTACTTTTTGACCCTTTGCGTTACTTTTACGTTACTTGTCCTAAAATGTTACTTTTGCGTTACTTTTTGGGGTAATGATTTTTTTTTAATGAACTAACAATTGAAGAATATAAAATAATAACTAAGTGAAACGGAACGCAGTCGAAACGGAAAACAAAAATTAAAAAAAAGTAAATAATATGTCAGTGGCATGGCTTGTCCACATATGCCGGTCAATGCCTCTGCGAGTCGTTGGTCCAATGTTCGCCCGAGCGCACAGATTATATATATATATATGCACTTGAGGCACAGATTATATAAATCAAAAAATAAAGAAAATTTAACTAGTTTAAAGTAATTATTCACACAAAATAGCTTCTAATGGTCCATGATTCATGATTGATTAAAATTCAAAATATAATTAAAGTCATCAGCTATGGAGCCCAAAATGTATACCAGAAATTTACCGGAAGAAACCATAAATATCCGAAGACGTTCGTCTATAGACAAAAACTGTTCATCCATAGACAAAACACACACTCGGCAAATCATTGGCCGGTATATGTGGACGAGCCATAGGACCAACGACATCGATTCGAATGTAATGTGCCCAAACTCGACGGGTTAACTAATAGCCATTGAAGAGTTTCACCATGTTTGGAAGCTCATAGCTGGACAAAGATTGGAGATAGATAAAAAGTCTCAAGGCCGTTGTAGAAATTTTTATGAGGTTTAATAATGTAGTACAACAAAATATCGTACAACGCACAGTTTTTGACATATAAGCAAAAAACCAAAAATGGGACCTTTTTCGGCCTCCCCCCCCCCCTCGGGTTCGCCTTGGACTCACCTCGGGTGGGGACTTTTAGAATGTTTATCTTCTAACTAGTCCAAACAAAGTTCTTAAGTTGGTTTATCTGCTTTCGACTTTTCGATCCACATACCCTTTTTGGGCACTCATTGACTGGGCTACTACTGAAATCTATGAATAAAAAATTATAAGTACCTATATTTAAATTGAGTAAGTAAATTACATTGCATTAAAAATCGATTTTTTTAATGCGTTACTTTTATTGTAAATGCGTTACTTTTCGAACCTACCTGCGTTACTTTTGAAGATAGGGCACTGGCAACACTGAGAAAAATAGTAAACTATGTAATTGCCGAAAATATAATACAGTTCAACAAGTAAATATGTACTTTTATTCAAGATCCTGTTGGTATGTATATTTGATCATAACAAGTCAGAAGAGGGATGAACGCTAACATGTCCAAATGCTGTTAGTAAGAGCTGTTCATAACAGAATGGATATTGAAAGAGATATTGGGTATGTCATCATAATATTATGCCATTATTATACTTTTTCATTAATAATTTACAACTCACTAGGTACTTAATTGTAGATCGATCTGGAAATTTAGCTTGGCAGTGCAATGTACGACACCGATGTACACTGCTTTGCGTTTTCGACCCAACGCTATGGTAAGTGGGCAGGAACTATGATTGTGTCCATGTATTTATTTTGTTCACTTATTATTGTGTTAATATTTTGTATCAAACGATAGCTTTGCTATTGTGTAGTCCAGAAGTCCAGACTCCGAAAATTTTATTGGTTTCATTTTCTGTAGTGTAATAATAATTAATTACACACACACATTACAGTATACTTAATAATAATTAATTATTAAAATAAATAAAACGGACAGTTCTACCTCTATATTATGGTGGGTTCGTGTACAATGTCCTACACACATATTTTGGTACCTACATAATATTGTTGCACAATCTAAACAGACATCTTACTGATTAAATGGAGGTTTATATTTAGTATATTATGTAGTACCTATTACCTAGGTACCTAATATCATGTACAACATGTACTTTTCTGTGAGGTACTTGATTAGACAAGTTATTTTATGTTGCTGATATTTTATGTGATATTGCTCTTCGGAGCAATGACCTTTATGTTAAATTAAACTAAATTTTAACAAACCTTTACTGTAATCAATGGTAAATAATAGTTATTTTGCTATAGCGAAGTTGCTAGAATAAGCAAATTTTGTGTAACCTTATTTGATTTGGTGAGAAGATAAAGGAATAAATAAAATGAATTACTGTTCACATTAAGGCATTTCTTGTCATGCTTGAGGAGGTCAGTTTTGAAGATAAGGCACTGGCCGCACTGATCTGTCAAGTTTTGCTTCTTTGTCAAGAATAGCTGATAGTATAATATATTTTGAATTTTGCTAAATTGTACAATATGTTTTCCAATGGAAGTAAGAGAATCTTACTCTAGCATTTATGATGAAATTATTACTGACCATATCCTTATCGCAGACTTTCCTAGCACAATGTTTATGATACCTTGAGAAGGTGGACATTAGCAGAGCTGCGGCACCCAGCCACACGTTGGAGCTACAAGCTGAAAAGAGGAATGTTCAACGTGTGGGTTTTGAATACCTAAGGTATTATGAAACTGTTTGTCAATGTTACCTACAAAATATGGCATCGGTTCACATTAAGTTCACTTTAGACTTTGTAACTGTAGTACTCGTACAAGCACAGGGGTAAATAGTGAATCACTGCCCGGCTCGTTACGTCACCAGTAGCCAGGGACAACACGTCCGCTCTCGCCAACGGCTCGCACAAGAGTGTCGCCCCCACTACCCGTGCCCCCGAGACAGGCAAATGTCATTCGTTCATTCATTCAATCATTCACTCAAATACACAAACACTACATCCCTTCCTTATTTAATGAAAACTTAATTGAATGATTTAATGAGAAAATATGACATTTACTGAGAATTTAAATTTACCGAGACCCTTTGGTGTTACTTGTTTTATCCAATATCATCGATAACTTTAGAATCTGTATCAACTCGCTTAAGATGATGATTGCTTTTACTTACTGTATATTTTACTTACTTCGCTACCTAATTAATAACATTAAATACCTACCACGCTACTGCGATGCATCTGGCATTTCCGCAACAGCACGAGTGGACTGTTCCTACACAACTGTACTACTGTCACGTCACACACTCTCTCTCTCTCTCTCTCTTTGTTTTTTTTTTTTCAATCACTTCTGTATATAAATCGGTCTGTTATTAAACAGAATATTTAATATTATTATCAAATTGACTTCGGAAAACATAACCGCGGTTTTTTTCCGCGTATTCTAACGCACACAAACGTGTTTTGTCAAGTGATTCATACCAAATTAATATCCGTCGTATTAAGTTCAGTAGATAGTTTCAAAACGATGCCGAAGCCAAAGTATTAAATAATTAATTGGAGCGACCTGGAACATTCCTATAAAACAACAATCTGGAAGATATATATAAGACAACAACCTATAATTAGGTATGTATGGTTTACCATTGACAGGAATGCCCATACTGCATATCTATAAGACAACAACCTATAATTAGGTATTTATGGTTTACCATTGACAAGAATGCCCATACTGCATATCTATAAGACAACAACCTATAATTAGGTATGTATGGTTTACCATTGACAGGAATGCCCATACTGCATATCTATAAGACAACAACCTATAATTAGGTATGTATGGTTTACCATTGACAGGAATGCCGATGAATAAATTTTCAAACAGTTCTCATTTATATGAAGGCCCATACTGCCTTTACACAATCATGTATAGTTCTCATTTACATGAAGGCCTATACTGCCTTTACACCATCTTGTATAGTTCTCATTTATGTGAAGGCCCATACTGCCTATACTCAATCACGTATAGTTCTCATTTACACGAAGGCCTATACTGCCTACATACACAATCACGTATGGTTCTCGTTTACTTGATGGGCCATACTCCTTGCACTTCAAATACGTACGATGCATCTACTTGGAAGACTCACTCTTTTTACCCTGTTGAGTAGGCTATATATATTATATCATTTGTACTCTTATAGAATTAACGGAAACTTTGAACTTTAACCTTCTCTTCACAAGCGCATAAATAATATTTTATAACTATTAATTTAACTATGCTTGACCATGATCAAAAGACGTTGACTTACTATCTTAAGTTACAATAGTTAATAGACATTAGTCTCGGCAGTTTGCAACTGAGAAAAAGTGAAATATCGTTATCCTGGTATACATGTATTTTAGTTTACACTTTCTCAAAATTAATCGACATTTGAGATAATAACTTAGAAAAGTATCAAAATAAAACTAGGCTATCAGTATCATTTCTGAGTAAACGAAATGTATATTATTATACATTATTCTCAAGAGTGACAGAGCTCAACTACATTTTATTGTCTCAGTTTTTATTGTTTGACAACATTCACTTTTTTATGAACTGGGTCTTATTTTGATCTTTACTACCTTATAAATATTTTGTTTCTGTCCCGTCCGGCTGTGCCTAAAGCTCTACCTCTGGTAAGAACTTCATCGCTTCACTTTTTAATTTATTGGATTTGCTTGGAGATGCAATATCTCCAATATACACGTTCATGACAATAATAATATGTATTGTAAAGTGACAGCGTCATTCCCTACTTTTTATTTACGAGTTGGTGTTGCCAGTCTATGAAATTAGAATTTAACTACTGTAATTTTATGTCACTCGTCTGGTTTAAATAAATGAAAGATCAATCCTTCCACTAAATTAATATTGAAACGAAAACTAACACCACAATTTTAAGATACAAGTAAACCCTTCATTTAACTCACCACCTAATAATATCCTCAATTGAAATCGATTCATTGAAGTAGCTCCGGTATCACACGACATTTCCTGTTAAGACTCAAGACTAATCAACTCTTACTTAATTCAAGAGTCAAGAGTATTCTGAAGTTTCAACATGATGTTACTCTGACCACGGTAAAGAGATACTCTGACCAGTGCACTATCATTACAAAGAGATTTGCTTTTCACATACACGTACTCGTACGTACGTAACACGTATAATATACTCGTATGTCTATTGTGATTAACATAAGCCTACTTTCAATAATATTATTCTAGAACAAGATCTTCGATACCACTTGAAGATGTTTTTCAATTACTTTAACGGAATTCCAATTCTCAAAATTGTGCACTTTCATAACTTTTATAGCACAACCCTCGCAATCACTTGTCCGACTAGGATAGGCAGCGCATCACTAAAACCATGTTATCTTTCACTCCCTCTAGCGCATAGTTAGCCTCTTACACCTCTTCCTATCTTGTACAAGACTTAACAGCGCCTTCCCGACTACGGCGCATTACCTGATGTAGCGGATATACCACCGTCCCTTTTCCTGAGACTTTATTCTTCATAATGTTTTGCATTAGTTAATAGTGATCATGTCTAAACCTACACCTAGATAAGCAGTTTTTCTCAGCTTCCTATTTTGACAAGTCTAGGATTTCCAAGTATCATACGCTTAAAGACTTCTGTGTACGGAATTCTGTCCGTTCACTCACACCAAGTCCACCACACTGTCCACATTTGGAGCATGCGTCAAAATAAATAATAACATCTCGATAGCACTCGTTTTTGTTGATTTTCCTAACTAAGCCCATCATTATATAATAATATTATGATCGTCAGCTAGTGATGCCTGTAATGTTTGCTATATTCACCACTGCTGCAAGCACTGGCTCGGCAATGCCACTCCCAACTGCTGCACGTCCACACTCGCCCTCGGCTCTTGTGACACTGACGTGACAGCATTGTTCGTGTGCATTCGAGACTGTGTAACTACATACACTACAATGCCCAATACTACATTGAACTTGAACACCTAACTTGAACACATAACTGATTAATAATATGCTACTCTGGACTCGTTTTTTCAGCAAATTATACCTACTGCTAGTGTCGACTATATTATGGCACTTATTAAAACCTCCGACCGTGTTCACATAGTGTTACTACACTTACACGCAAACTACACTTTATTGTAATAATAAATCATAACACAGACAGAAAATCTCAACCTTTCACATCTTGTTTATTAAAATAATAATTGGTTTGTATGCATTCGTATATCGCATCGGACGGTGCCGCCACTTTGTCTATTTTAATAATATACAATATTTTTACGAGTATGCACAAACCACTTTCAACCTTACGAGCGAAGAACCGTAAGGCACCGTAAAGAACTCATCGCGGGGGACAATGTTCAGCGGTCATAGGTTATCATGTACAACCACAATAGTCTAGTTTGTAGATCTCCGTGTCGCCCTCCCACGAGCCCTTCATCAAGACGGACAATATTAGATAATTTCCTTGTTAGGAACCACTAAGATGTAAAACTTTTAAAGGTAGTTAACAATTAAGTGAAATCCTTTCCAGATTACTCTCAAACTAATCATTCAAATTATTTTTAGTTTGCCCTCAGACTGAACAGTTTAAATCATTTTCATAATACCTTCAAAATAACTATTTCAATCATTTTCCGATTACCCTCAAACTAACCATACTAACTTGAAGTTCAATGCAATAGGCAGTGACCTCCTCTGGGTTCTTGCATACAAATATCAACATCGTTTTCAGCTCCTGGGTCCTAATCCACGCACACCATGACCTCCAGCAGCGTACCACTAGTTCAAATAAAGATCATCATCTATACTACTACACAGATCACACTATTCAGTATATTATTGTTTAGTTTTATTTGTATATACCTTATGTTAATTGTATTCCATAGTGATTTAAATGTTTACACTATTCAGATAGCCTACTACGCAATATACCTTTTGCCCCGTTTGGCTTAATAAGTAATGCAGCTTTAACACTACTTATGAACTCACTCTCTGCGAGTCCCAATACAGAAACGCACTACACAATTCCAAAGAATTGATTCGAACGTTGTTTCAATTAGTATTGTCTGAATCTAAATCTAGTCATATCATATTTTGGTATCAAGGCTATAACTGTCACCATCCAATCTATCTAGATTCTTTCTAGCATACATAATAATATGTTCATAATTTATAAATGTACTAAGATCGTAGAATCAATATGTTATTCTTTAAAGGTTATTCTTCTTAAAACAATCTCGTGAACAAGGCTCATCGCTTTTGCAGTATGACAATACCTAGTTATTATAGTTTCAATATCTGCGGGTCAGTGCAATCACATCAAAATACTATAGGTATGACACTGAACCATAGCAGTATGCATTGTAACCAATCTCGCTGCAGCTAGTTACATCTGCTGTTAGTTGCCTAATTTTACACACCTACTGCATATACTGCAAAGCTAAATTCCTTGACAAAGTCAATATGGTTTACCCTAGCTACTGGTGACACCCTAATCGTAGTGATATCCATGCTACCTACGTTGTAAACTCTATGAAATAATAAAACCCTATAGCAACAGGTTTCTAATACTTTAGTAATCTTAAACCCTAATTGTTGCTCTTAAACAGAGGTTGATTCATGAATATGTTCTAACTAGAGTCCACAAACCTAAGAAGAATAAATAAAGTTAGCAAACCAATATAGGTACCAATATGTGCAGGAAACACGTGTAATCTCTGTAGTTTCACGAATATATTACATTTTTTCACGAACATTATTTTTGTGTCTATTCATTTAAACATTACTTGTTTATGTATCAAGTATCAACCACAAATTCAAATCTTTTCAAAACAAAAGCGACCCAATTTGTGAGCCACTATTTGCTTAGCACCTATACATTAATATGAATCCCTCTATCCTTTCTTGTAAACAAGTAACTTATTGAATCCTCATCTATTTTTTATTTTATTTGACTTTTTTGTCTGTATTTATAATTATCATGGAACAGATTTGTAAGTTACACTGCAAACTGTGTTTTATTGCATTTTTATGCAAAATAATGTCTTTTTCTACACTTTATAAAAATGTTTTTCAATGACCGTAATTATTAAGCACGAAATCACATTTTTCGCACTAACCTTTTAACTCGTCGCCACATGTAGTACTCGTACAAGCACAGGGGTAAATAGTGAATCACTGCCCGGCTCGTTACGTCACCAGTAGCCAGGGACAACACGTCCGCTCTCGCCAACGGCTCGCACAAGAGTGTCGCCCCCACTACCCGTGCCCCCGAGACAGGCAAATGTCATTCGTTCATTCATTCAATCATTCACTCAAATACACAAACACTACAGTAACAATTCGGTTCGTAAAGATTATTTTATTAATCTTCTATGCTTAATACTGAGACGGAATGTATAGTGTACCGTAAAGTCTATTACTATAGTTATTAATCAGTCATATTCCCATTGGCAATTAATAATAAATCTTGAAGCTTAGCCCCTGAAGCAAGGAAATATGATATTAGAGAACCATTTTTTAAAACTAAAACATTGAATATGTTTTAAGTAAATTATATCTGCATTAATTATATATATCTGTATACATGTAGAGATGATGTACCTATACCCAGTAGGTATTGACACAAAGTATTTTTACATTTGAATTACTATAGCTATAATATTGAATACAGAGTTTTCTAGAATCAAATTGAATTTTAATATCAGTGAACCAGAACAATATTTTGGTTCAGAAAGTAAAAGAAAAAAAGTGTTTAGTGAAGTAAAATGACAGTAAAAGCACGGCTTATACTAAATGTTCCCACTGAGGTCGAAGTGACTGTGATATTATAATATTGTTCTGTCAGTTTTAGGTCCGTCTAAACATAACATTGTACCTTGATATGTGTCTTTTATTATTATTACAATTTGCATGCTGAAAAGCGGACTGTAGCAGACTATTATATTATAGAATAGAAAACTCCTTATTGTTCACACAAATACAGCAATATAAACTTGGAACTAAGGTTGCACAGAAGGAAGTGTTACGATTGGCAGTCTTATCACTGATGGCGATCTCTTCCAGACAACCATATTATAATAACTTGTTATCTTTTGTATACATACTCTCGCAATGAATAACTTTGAACTTTGAGTATATAATGTAGACTTATTAATAAATGTAGTGTATTCCACAATGAATGATGTTGACTCATCAAACTGATATTTTATGGATATATATTTTCACATATTTTTTGGGAGGCCTACAGCTATGGTGCATAAATAAAGTAGTGAAGAGCCAATAAATAGCTTCCACATATAAAGTGATAACACCATTATATGCAAAAGGAATAAGGATACAATATTATAACAGATGACATATTATCTTTTTGAAAGGGTTTACATTATAATTGTTATCATAGACTTGAGTAAATGAAATGTATGTGTACAATCATTTGAATGCTCTTAGGGCAGTTTGTCTATTACAGAATGATTTACGGGTTACCACCAAACACTAATGGGGGGATTTATACTGCTCACTACATAGCTCAGATTTCATATTATTGAATGGTACAGAAGAACAAATAATAAAATAATTTTGTGATAATTTGTATTCATAGTTGGAATTCTGGATTTGCCCCAGATGTCATAAAGTAGAATTATTGTTATGACACTACATGATTTATAAACGTGAGCATGTAACCTTTTGTAAAGAAGACATTTTTTAATTATTGCAATTGTTACTACCTACTTTCTATGTAAGGCAGATTTGAAATGTAACTAGGTAAATTATTTAGATATGATTACATTTAAAAGTAACGGTATGCAATGGTTACCTGTCGTTTGGACTATCTAGTACCATCTTTATAGGATAGTAGTATCCAGTCATTAAGTTAAGATTACTAGTAGTACTAGTTTAAAAGTATGTTCAGGCTACCATATTTACACATTGTTTGTTGATAGAAACACTTCAAAAGTAAGTGTGAAATTACATGATCAGTAAATATCAATGGTCCATCTATGAATGTAGTGATCAATGAATATCAATGGCCCATCTATGGATTTAGTGATCAATGAATATCAATGGTCCATCTATGGATGTGTATATGAAGTCACTTAAATTATATAACATTAAAGCATGAAGAGTTTTGTGGGAAGTATTATGTAAATGAGAATTTACTTAATATTTATTCATAGGTGAATAAGAATTGTTTTAGATGAAGATATAATTAGTCTTCCACACTGTTAATAATATTATTTTGAATGAATGGTAAGAGACCAACAAACAAATGATGAACTGAAACTGTCTTACTATATATGTAAATATAGGTTACATATATACACATTGGTACACATGCACAGAATGTTCTCGTTTAGATCCATTTGATAACTAGGTGATATAGTAGAAGGCATATCAAATATAAAGACTAACTGACAGTTTATATTTGGAGGACCATAATTAAATATTGATGATATTGCATTTTATAATATAATATGGTATTAAGTTTCATTTCACAAACTTAAAAGTTAACTAATAATTGTATGAGCTTGGATGAAGAAATTCCCACAGGTTCGAGGTCCTTTGGCCGCGACAGACATAACCAATGTAAACACCACAATGCATGACAAGTGATGGCAAATTTTGGTATTGTCATTTAGAATAGAATGTTGTTTTTAAGATTTGATGAATTGGGTATGTTGATATTGTTCAGACCTAAATGATGGTACATTTCCTCATGCTAATAAGATGGTGCTCTCAAAGGGAGTCATTGTTCACAAATTGTCACTATCATATATCAGTAACTTTCTGAAGGGACTTACTTTATGTTTTGGACAGCGTCAAGATAGAAAATACTGTTGTAACCGGTATGGAAACTCAATTTATGTGGAATTACTATGAAGCATTTGTGTGACTGTACAATTGTACAATGTCTATAATATTAGCAAGTGTTAGTAATGAGTTTGAGTTGTTATAATAATTAACAGTTATTGACATATATATTGAAAAAAAATGGCGACTTGTGTATTATGTATGAGTTATGGGAGTCCGTTGTGTTTTTATGTGAATTACATTAAGACTTGGTGACTGTTACGAGTTAGAACTCATACCTACAATAAAATATATAATATGTGACCCTGGTGAGGGAGTAATATGTTGAACTCATACCTACTATAAAATATATATGTGACCCTGGTGAGGGAGTAATATGTTCTAAGTTGACCAGATTTTATCTGGCAAAGTTATGTAAATGTGACCCTGGTGAGGGAAATATCTGTTGTAAATTGGCCAGAGCTGGCAATGTTTTGTAAATGAGACCCTGGTGAGGGAAATATCTGTTGTAAATTGGCCAGAGCTGGCAATGTTTTGTAAATGAGACCCTGGTGAGGAAAATATCTGTTGTAAATTGGCCAGAGCTGGCAATGTTTTGTAAATGAGACCCTGGTGAGGGAAATATCTGTTGTAAATTGGCCAGAGCTGGCAATGTTTTGTAAATGAGGCCCTGGTGAGGGAAATATCTGTTTTAAATTGGCCAGAGCTGGCAATGTTTTGTAAATGAGACCCTGGTGAGGGAAATATATGTTTTTGGCCAGAGTTGGCGAAGATTGATGGCTAGGGCTAGAGCTGCCAAAGTCCCGATTGGCCAAAGTTGGCGAAGATTGTTGGATAGAGCTAGCAAAGTAATCAGTGGCCAGAGCTGGTAATATGCGATGATGATATCATATGGTTCAGATCAATATGAAAATTTTGTTGATGAGACACCGACACACCGTAACAGACATTTGACTTCACTAATCGTACTATGATATCAAGAATGCAACAGCAAAGCATGAGAATCGTTATTTAAGAGAGACAAATCTTAGTGCTAAGCAATGACCTATCGAGTTTTCCGGAAAATGATTCAGTCTTCAAGAAGTTCTAAATACTGGAAACGCAGATGAATGAGGTATTGTTAGCTTAATTTATATGGCCATATAATATCTACTTGAATGTAATAGAATATCTATGGCCTTTATGAAGAATAATGGTTGCCATGGATACTGTTGCTCATAATGTCATCTATGTTTTAATTATTGAAATATTATGTAAATGCAAGAAAATGTATAAAATGAAGATATACAAAGAATTCTGAAGATATCAAACAAGCTTTCAGATGTACTATACTAGGAATAAAGAATATCCTTTATAGATCAAAAACGTTGACCAGAAGGAAAATCTGCTATACCCAGCAAATAGATCAATAAAACCAAGATGAATGCCAATGGGTATTGTACACATTATATCATAGACCGATGATAAAGGATATTTATAAACAAGACAAGGACATTGATTACATTGAGGTCTACGCTCCAGTGGTCTACCACTCGCCTATAAGATACCTGATTGGATGCCAAGAAGGAACTAGAAACAGATACACCAAATGGATGGAGTCACAGCATTCTTACTCAGCAAAGTTACTGAAGAAACTTACATTTATAACCTGGTTATGAGGATGAACATTATGACTGTAAACTAAATATGTCAATGTATAATAGACACGAGCCAGCGAACAAACTATTGGCACAGACAATTAAATATTGCTTTAGAATTTGGGATACCTTGCTCAAGAATAAATCCATATGTTTATATTGTAAATGAAAAAGATGTGATTGTTATAGCAGTATAATATATCGATGATATAGATCTTTATAACATTGAGGAAATGTCATAAATTATAAAAAGAGATACAAAAATAAAAAAGGAAAGGTGCCTGAAGGATTTAGGAACAACCAAACATTACATTGGTTCCAGAATATCACAAGAATACAAAATTTAATTTCAATTGAATAAGCAATATATACAAAGATATTACAACAGTCAGCCCACTAATGAACATTGGGTGGCATGAGGTATCAGAAGGCAACAATGCTTATGAAACTCGTCTATAATGTACCTAATTATAATGGAAATGTTACCAGTTGTTGTGATGCAGACTAAGCAAATGATACTGAAGATAGAAGATACATATTTTCACTCCCATTATGTCATAAGCTAGAATTATGGAAAACAAAACATAGCCTTATCTAAAGTGAAGCATATTATGGAAAAAGTTATGCCATTTGATAAGTCAATGTGATAATATAGATGGAGATGACTGGAAGCTCCTTCGTCGACATATCAGCAGATGACTGTCTTTAAATAAATAGTCATGATAAAAGTAATCAAATTATAATATCTCTTTAATAAAATGCCAATTTCACTAAGAAAGTAACTTCGCATGATAAACGACGTAGTGCCATTCAAACGAAAAATTAATTATGACAATAAGATGTAAACATTTTAAACTTAATAAAACAAACAGCAATATCCATGAGTTTCTTGCTCGTTCTTCTTATGGAGGTGCTTTGCGAACGAGCGATAGTCATTTACTAACATAATTCTCAAAAAAAAAAAAACAAAAAAAACATGTTAAGTTTAAAATTAATTAACTTGAGTTTTTCTTTTATTAAAATGATTTACAACAACACAACGCGAATATGAAGCTTAACTAAAAAGTTTTTATTTAATCTAAATCAAATTATTGCTCTGTACCATTAGTTGTCGATATTTACAAAAAATGTACTTGCTCAAATGTATTTACTATCCCGAATACGATGTAATGTCGGTAGTATGGGGACATACACCAACAAAGAATGGCCGAGATGTGTTTGGGGATAGGGACATCCCCATGGCAGAACGGCCGATTGTTAGAAATTGTGATACATAACGATTTAAATGCTTAATAAACGATGCGGAAAAGCAAATCAACCAAATTAAAAAGAAACAATTTATGGAATGAGATAGTCTATGGCACTATGGTCTGTCATAAGTTCATATGTCATGATGACAAGGCGGCAATATGTGAAAAGTGTGTGAAAAATATAGCAACAGAAAAATAGTAAACTATGTAATTGCCGAAAATATAATACAGTTCAACAAGTAAATATGTACTTTTATTCAAGATCCTGTTGGTATGTATATTTGATCATAACAATAAGTCTCAGAGATCATTTTACACATTTTAACACTTCAGCTTGTAGCAAAATAAGCTACTAGGTCCTAGAAAAATAATGTTAATTTTACCTTCACACACATTCCACATCATATTAGCATATTTTCACTGTAGATTTTCAATGTTTTGAAGTAAATAATTAAAGTTTTTCATTCACCCTCCGTAATTTAAACAAACAAATAAAAATATCTTGAATTTCCTATAAAAGGTGGGTGGATGAATAAGTTTGGTTGTCAGCT
This sequence comes from Hemithea aestivaria, assembly GCA_947507615.1. Taxonomy (NCBI): domain Eukaryota; kingdom Metazoa; phylum Arthropoda; class Insecta; order Lepidoptera; family Geometridae; genus Hemithea; species Hemithea aestivaria. The sequence continues at coordinate 15,103,908 of OX382344.1, forward strand.
GTCAAAATGTCAGTTGTCAGTCCAACATTTAGTTCTTTTAATGAATGTCACAAGCGCAAATCATGTGCCAAATAAAAATAAATAGTTGCCAGGGAGATAAAAATCCACTCAATGGTAGGAAATTTTTATCTCCCAAGACAATGATAATATAAATGATAATAAATTCTAAAATAATAGAATTGTTAAAAATAGTTAAATACCAATTTATATCGGTTTCCTCTTCAATAAATAACAATTAAATAGTAGGCACTACCAACTACAGGTAGGGTTTATAGTGAGGGAATCGTCGTGGGTTATGTGTGAGGCCGATTCGATGGATTTCACTGATCGGGTCTGATTCATATTTTGTAACAGTAGGGTAGTCGTGTCAAGTCTGTTGAGTAGTATTTGGATTTATGCGCTGGTAGCCCAGCCGTCCATGTTTTTTTCCCCTCCAGGCCATACGACGCCATGAAAGCCTTTATAAGGCAAAACACGCCCATTGTTCTTTCTTTTCGCATCGAGAGCGCAAGTAAGAAGTCGCGGTTAGGGCGGGGGAAGGCCGTCGGCTCTGCCGTGGCGTCCCTCGCCCATGAGTGTTTTATTTTTTTTATAGGGACAAGTTCCCCAGTCTCCAGTAAAAGTTTTAATAGAAATACAGTAAAATCAGTGTTTTGTTTAATCACCGGTGAGTAACCTCGGTTAATTTTTTTCATCACCGACCGACCTCCCACGTCGGTATCTCTAGAGGTTTCTTGATGTTAATCTTGTTCTTTTCCTATAGCACTGTTTCGACACCCGAGCTGCGTGTGCCGGTCATCCCGCGCGTCCGCCGGAGCGAACACGTGTCTGCATACCCACTTTTAAGTGGTGAGTTTATTTTTTATTTTTGAGTGGGTAGGATTGTTCTACTCTGGAACGCCATGTTCCCGTAGGTTGATAGGAACGGGCCTAAGACCTGTGAATTGTTCACAGGGTCCCGGGTTAGGGCTCCGCCTCTTCAAGCTTCGGCCGCCGCCCGTCACAGGCGAGGCTGCCGCCGAGCATATTCCAGCGGGTGGCGCTAGTGTAGCTGCCCAGCTGCGTTCTACGTGGTTTAATTCCCGATTTACAAGCCGCGCCGTCGCCGCCATTTTGTGGTATAGCCACGTGCGTGCCGCAGGACCCTAGAGCTCCTGTTGTAGTATTCGTGTGAGGAATATAGTACTCCCCCCATATAATCTCTGCCGATAACGCAAGATTTTTAATAGATTTATTGTAACTTTTGTTCTGTCCACGTGGGTGATTCCTGGTCACGGTCGAAGGGCCATCAGCAGCTCCCTGTGACATCACCCCGTGTGATAAATAATATTGGACTTACTTAAATAACTTTTTATTTTACCTAATTTGCTAATTTAATTTCGATCGTAACATACCTTTTTTATTTTTGGGCCCTCAGCCATTCTTAGGTACCATATTGTATATTAATATCATGTAAATTTACCGTATGTACATAATACGGTCTTGTTCTTAAAATTAGTTCCATTTTAGGCCACGCGCCATAAGATCCTAGTTTGTTTAAGCGGCTAGTAATAAGTCGGAATTGTATGTACTATAAATTAATTTCACCAGTACCTCAACTTGCTTATATATTTATTTTGATAATTTAATGCATGTTGTTTTTGTAACCAATGATGTGGAACCAAGGAATAAAATAACCTATATAACTTTGTTAATGATTTTTATTTTGTACCAACCCCGTTTCTCGTTTGTAGGAGGGAGATCAGTGGCGCCCTTATTCTAAATTCTTCTGATCTTTCTCCTCTCTAGGCTGAAACCATCCATGACCCTGGCTCTCATGCTGGTGTACAATTTTGCTAGTCGGAAATTTCAGTCAGTACACCCTAAATTGCTACAGTGGCGTACCCAACGTGAAGCCTAGAGAGAAGCGTTTGGTACAAAATTATTATGTGTGTGAAATTGTAATAACTTTGTATTTTGTTAAATTGTTGTAAACTCATAACAATTTTATTTCAGTAAGTCCGTTTAATATTAAACGACAACGTTAACTTCACAAAACTTTAGATACTGTCTTACACTATATAACTCAAAATAGTTTTGAAACTACCCTCATTTTAATTTACTCGATATTTATTTTGTGTTGACTAGGTCATTTTTTATTCACAGGATCGTACATATCACCTTCGTAAATACTTTTTATGAATGTTTATTTTTTTAGCTGACGAAATGTTTTTTTTTCAGCATACCTACGGCTTAATGAATTTAATTTAGGCTGATATATCTTATGGTCTTAACTCGCACTGTTTTTGTGGTTTTGATTTATTAACCAAGGCATAATAATCTTGTTTTTCAGATTGTTGTTATTTGATATTGTCTTGTTGCATAACCTAATATTTTTTGTTCTTATGTTTTATCCGGCATATAAGCCGTGAATTTCTTGTGGTGTGTAATTCACAGGAAGAACGAACGAGTCTTGTAGCAGTTACGCGTGAGTTAATAATTTTTGTTGACTTTTATTTGACCTTGATTTTTTTTGTTGGATTTGTGCAGTAGGATTCTTTGTTGATCTTATCAGTTGTTTTATGTGTGCATTTAGTAGGACTGTTGATGTTTTTATGAAATTATTTTGTTGTCGACTTTGATCTTTCTTTTTTTTGATGATCTTAGGATTTAAACTCATGAATTTAGTTCTCATTTTATTACCATAACTTAACGAATATTACTACTACACTATACCTACACTCATTAACACGGACATAAATTAGATTACTCGATTAATTTGTTTTAAAAGTCTTTCGTTTATATTATTTTTTTGTAATCCTAATATACGTAGGTATATCAATAAATTCCAGTTGGTTTTGTCTCTGATAATTAGCGAAGGGCAAATTAATAATGTTTTTAAGTTAAATACGAGCGCGTAGATTGAACTGCGGGTGATCGAATAACTTTTTATAACATAATTTTTGGAACGTAAATTACATTCTTATTGTTTAGTTTTCTTTTATATTATATCGTTTGCCAATAGGTAACTTATTTACCTGTAGTAGTTGGTTGGTTTTGTTTATATATTTTCTTTTATATTAGGTAACACCTGAGTAAATAACACGTAAATAATTACTTAACTTTTATTTTTACTTGCTTACTTTTAACTTTTATTATTTAAATGCAAGTAAACATTTAATTAACTTTTAATATTTAATGTAGATACAAGAACTTATACTACTTATTATACTTGTTTACCTTCCTTATTTAAATGTAATTTAATGCTTTTAATTCTGTAGAAACTCTAAATTTATTTCTGGCATTCATGCTCATTTCAAAACCAGTAACGCCATCTAGTGTAAACTATTTGCACTAAATCGAAGCAAACCTCGGTATTTTATTATTAACTTGCATGGAGATTCTATTGGATAATATTAAGTAAACACTTTGATTTAATAAACATTTTTAAACATTAACTTTTCAGTTTTAGCAAATTTAGATTTCTTTTAGTACTTTGTTTTAGAATTTAGATTTTTTTAGACTTTGTCGTGTTTGAACTTTGATTTTATGAGTAGTTTGTTTTGAAACTTAGTTGAATAGAACTTTGAATTTCTTTAAACTTTTAATTCTTTTAAACTTATAGTTGTCAAAAATATAAATTTACCTACAAGCGGCGGTCTTATCGTTAATAAGCGATTTCTTCCAGACAACCAATGGAAGTAAACTGATTATTACGTAACTTATTCTGAATTTAATCTTGCGATTTATACGTGTTAGTAGGCGTGTAGACTTAGTTTTTTTTTGTTGTTGAAATATCACTTCACTTACATACATACTTTAATTTTGATTTTAAATTTTATTTTTTTTGTAAGTAGGTACAGTATGTACTTATTAGATAGGTACCTACCTGACTTATATACCTAATTGAATTGAAACTTTAATATGAACTTTTCATTTTCCAAATTCCGTGGAATATAGTAATTAATTTTGTAGTACCTACCTAACTTATATATACCTATTTAAATATTCATAGGAATTTTAATTTAACTTTTCCTTTTCCAAATTCAGTTTACTTTAATAATTTAATTTTGTAGTTCTTGCCTTACTTAACATTTATTTAGGGAATTTTATTTTGCATATAACTTAGATTTTTTTTGCGATTATAATACTACTTAGACCGCGATGGATTTCGTAAAGGCCGGTTGTAAGGTAGGTCATTTATTGAAAGATGAGATAACGCATGAATTAAATATACGTAATTTCCGAGTCGAGCCTGGTTCAAGACGTGATAGCTTACGGAAGATACTCACGGAGACTTCTCAGTTAGCTAGGCGAGGTAGTCTAAAGTTCGGTGCGTTAAATCCGGTCGATCATAGTGACGAATTATCGTTATGTCGACAAAAGGTAGACGATATTGAAAGCGAAGCAGGTAGTGCGGAACTTTCCGATGCCGCCGTAGATAGATTAGTTGGCCGGTCTAGATACCTGTTATGTAGGTTAGCCCGCTTATCCGATAATAGGGACGTGCAACCACTAAAGGATCGTATCAAGACAATTCTTGCCGGTTTAGTAGGAGACGATGACTCCCCGGTCGAAGAGTCCAGTGATGATGATAATGATAACGAATCCGATCGTGAACCTCCTAGGGTTGTCACCAAAGGGATAGTCTACAAACACTTTAACATAAATTCCTTAAATTTGAAATTTAATGGCTCTTCGTGTGCGAGAACTTTTATAACTCGATTAGAGGAACTACGTAAGGCGCGCAAGCTCACTACTGAGATCATTTACACGGGTTTTCCGGAATTATTAGAGGGTCCCGCGGCCCGCGTTAGATTGGTTTAGATCAAATCGTTCTCATCTGAAGACTTATGAAGATGTAGTGGAAGCGTTAAAAGAAGACTTTGACATCCCAGATTTAGATTACAAATTGATGCAGGAAATACGAAATAGAACTCAAGGTAGAAACGAAACCATAGTAGTATTTCTTTCTAGTGTTTTAGGAATGTTTGAGCGTTTAAGTAAAACTGTACCGGAAGAAGAGAAATTAGATATTCTTGTCCGCAATATACGCCCCGAATATAGTAGGGAGTTAGCTTTACATGAAGTGACTAACATAGCACATTTGAAATCTTTGTGCAAACGTATTGAGCTCGCTAGGACGAAGGCAGAACAATTTAAAGAGCCAACCACGTCCTCTAATACTGGTAACGCTAAAGATGTATCACACTCTCCGCGGTTTAAGCGTTTGAATTACTCGAAAGGCACTGGTACTCCAGCTCAAGTCGCGACAGTAAACTCCTCCGACACTTCTAAACCTAAATGTTTTCGTTGCGGTAGACAGAACCATATTACTCGTGAATGTTATAGTTCACACGAGATCGTCTGTTATAGATGCGGTGAAAAGGGTGTACGGATCCCAGAGTGTCCTAAATGCAATAGGTCAAAAAACTAGACAGCTACGTCTCTCCGAGCGATCCCTCTGGCCGTAGGCCACATGTTCCGGAGGAGACATGTTTCGAACCTTTAGAGGGTGACAACCGTATATACCTACCGATCGAAGTGTTAGGCTTAAAAGCAAAAGGTTTATTAGATTGCGGAGCTATGTGCTCAATCATGGGTAACGGTAGTCATTTAATTTTTGCTAATATCGGGATACCTATTCGAACGCATGATAATCCCCTAACGTTACGGGTTGCAAACGGCAATACCCTGTCCTGTACGCAATACATGTCTTTGCCGATTAGCTATAAAGACACGGTCCGTTTAGTAAACTTTGATATTCAACCGGAAATAACTACTCCGCTTATTTTTGGCATGAACTTTTGGCGAGCCTTTAAATTAGCCCCAGATATAATTTACAGCGTCGAGACAGATGTACAATTAGCGAGTCTATCGACTGAAATCCCATCCGAAACCGGTTTACAAGATTTTAATTCACTTACGGCTGAACAAAAACTCGAAATTGACAAAATTAAACTTCTCTATGATAAAGTAGATACCTCAAAGGTAGGTTTAGGTAAAACACATTTAATAGAACATGAAATTAATACAGGCAGTTCTTCCCCTATTAAACAAAAGTACTTTCGGCTTAGCCCCGGTAAACAATTCGCTTTAGAAAAGGAACTCGATCGTATGTTAGAGGCGGGTATCGTAGAACCTTCGCATTCCCCTTGGAACTCTCCGGTAGTGATGGTGGAGAAGGCCAATGGATCCCTTAGGCTGTGTCTAGATAGTAGGAAGGTAAATTCAGTATCGAAAACTGACGCGTATCCCTTGCCCTACGTTAATTATATACTAGATAACCTGCGCGATGCCAAGTACCTAACGTCACTCGACCTTAGCGCCGCTTATCATCAAATTCCCTTACGATCCGACTCTAAGGAAAAAACTGCATTTACAGTACCGGGCCGCGGTTTGTTTCATTATAACCGTATGTGTTTTGGCTTAGTCGGTGCGTCAGCTACTATGCAGCGCCTGATGGACCAATTGTTTACTGCAGATTTCGACAACAAAGTATTTTGCTACATAGACGACATAATTATATCCACCACGGATTTTGATGAACACGTTCGTTTACTGAAGGCGGTTTTAGAAAAGCTAAAAATGGCTAATCTTACTATAAACATGGAAAAGTCTTTGTTTTGTAGGCGCGAGCTTAAATATTTAGGTTACGTGGTAGACCGATACGGACTGCGTACCGACCCATCCAAGGTAGACGTAATAATGAATTTTCCTATTCCCAAAGACGCGAAAGAGATTAAACGTTTCCTAGGTATGGCGGGATGGTATAGGCGGTTTATTAAAAACTTTTCCAAAGTCGCGCGTCCTCTCTCAAGACTAAAACTAGTAAGAAGGCTAAGTTTGTTTGGTCAAGCGAAGTTGATGAAGCATTTAACCAACTTAAAACGGCTTTAGTAACTGCACCTATTCTAAAATGCCCTGACTTTTCTTTGCCATTTCATATTCACACCGACGCATCTTCGTTTGCGATAGGCGCTGTTTTAACCCAACAAGTAGAAGGGGTGGATCATCCCATAGCTTATTGCAGTCGCACACTTAATGCTCAGGAAGTAAATTACTCGGCTACAGAACGCGAATTATTAGCGATAATATACGCACTTGAACAATATCGCGCTTATGTAGAAGGCAAGAAATGTTATATTATTACTGACCATGCCTCGCTTCAGTGGTTCTACAAACTTAAAAATCCAACAGGCCGCTTGAACCGATGGGCATGTCGTTTAGGGCAATTTGAATTTGAACTGATACATAAGAAAGGTAAAGAACATATTATCCCTGACACTTTGTCTCGTATTCAGGTAGATTCCATAGTTGATGCAACAAGTATAAAAGATCCCTGCTATAAGGATCTTTTTCAAAAAGTTGCCACAAATCCAACACTTTATCATAACTTGAAAATTGAAAATAATAAATTACTTAGATTTTGTAAAAATAAATATCAGAGCACATCTCAATTTGACTGGAAGTTTGTGATTCCTTATGAAGAGCGAGCCAACATTTTAAAAATATGTCATGATGATCCCACAGCGGGACACTTTGGTGTATCTAAGACTCATAAGAGAGTTTCCATGACATATTACTGGCCTACTCTATTTCAGGATGTTAAGAATTATGTAGATTCATGTGAAATTTGTAAAACTTACAAACCTGTAAATGTAGCTCCAGGAGGTCATATGGGTTGCCCTCGCCGTATAACTAGACCGGCGGAGGCCATCTCGTGCGATATACCCGGCCCATTCCCTCCATCTTACAATAGGAATCAGTATATATTTGTGTGCTCAGATTATTTCAGTAAATATGTCACTTTGTTTCCATTGAAGAAAGTAACGTCGAAAACTATAATTAATTGTCTGGAGAAAAGTATATTCCTAGTACATGGAACCCCGAAGTATTTATATGTAGATAACGGACCCCAGTTCATCTCTAAAGAATTTAGGGATTGTATTCTCAAATATAATATACCTCATCTGTTCTATAATCCTCGATATCATCCTCAGACTAACCAGACAGAACGTGTTAACAGGGAGATTGTTAGGAGCATTGCATCATATGTAAAAGATGACCACAGGCACTGGGACATGAATCTATCTGAGATTCAATGTGCTCTTAATACCGCCGTTCATGATGGTACCAAGTTTACACCATACTACCTCATGCATGGTAGGGAGATGATTATCGATGGGAAGTTATATAACTCAGACCATCCTGAGGATAGGAATGTTATAGCAGACATTGATTTTGGCTTTACTGACTCACTGAAAGATTTAAAACTAATTTTTGACAAAGTTCGCAAACATTTATTAGAGGCACACTCTAGGAACGCTAAATACTATAATATCAGAAGGCGTCCCATTGAGTTACAGGAAGGTCAATTTGTTTATAAAAAGTGTTTCACGCTATCTGATGCGGCGAAATATTATTCGGCCAAATTGGCTCCCCGTTATGAAAAGTGCATCATTAATAGGAAGTTAGGTCCCCTGGTATATAACCTAAAATCCTTAACTGGGAAGGATCTAGGTAACTTCCATATAAAAGATATTGTACGACCTGGTGAAATACCTAGCTCTTAATCTATAATATTGTTCTTAATATATAGAATTTATACTTACCAACTCATTATAACTAATTAAATTACGTGACCAATACCGAGATTTGATATAATACTTACAACCTGTAATATTTATAAATACTTTTAATTAACTTTAACTTAATAACTTTCAGTTAAAATTTATTTACGAAAACTTTCACTCTATTTTAAATAACACTGTATATAGGTATGAGGTACTGACCTATTTGAAGGCAGTATCCTAGGAGAGGTGTTTTATAAAGGGCTCTGGGAGGTGTTTGGTGTGTTCCCCCACCTCCGGCCCGCTGACTCCTAGCAGTCTCTAGGAAGTGATCGAGGTACTATTACCCTCACTTTCGGCCTGTCAAAATATCTATATAATATAGCAGTGTTTGCATTTAGGAAGTTTTTTTATATACTCACTTAGTGGTCGGTTTAGGCTGTGTGAGTTTTAAATGCAATGGACTCACCAGCATTGTTTGACTACCCTAGGTTCTTATATACTTTTAGGGCTTGCTAGTTTCACTGGATACATATTATACCCATACTGGTGGACAGATTTATTTGACAATTATATATATTGGTGTGAATACGATGAATGCTAGAAGAAGGAGTGAACAGAAGATGAATGACTGAAGTGAAAGAACATAACTTATTCTATTATACCTGTAGGCCAGTTATGGGAGAAAGGAACTTAGAGGAATGGCGTCTTAGGCTATTAATTAGAGGCCTAGACTTTGTTCTGCAAGTTTTTTGTTTAGGTTGTGCTAGCATCCATAAGGGTATGAGTAAAATAGTTCACTTTATTCAGGGTTGTAGGTTACATTTCGTATTATAGCCAAGGCATTACTTACTTTGTTTTTTTACTGACCTTTTGGAGACTAGGTTTTGAGTAAGCGGCTTAATTGGACGGAGTTTTAGCCGTTAGTCTGAGGTTTTAAAACTTTGTTCTTTTATCATCGTTTGTTTGTACTTAGAATCCATAAGGATATTAGTAATATTGGTAATTTTTATGGTTGTAGTTTGCATTTTGTGTGATGGCTGAAGCATTAGTTACTGTTGTATGCGACTGACTTTTTGTTAACTAGTCTCCCTCTAGGCAGCCAAGTGTTTGGCGTTTTTGGCCGTTAAACATAGGTCTAAACTTTGGGCACTTAGGATGTTTTAGGTTGTACGGGTTTTCAAAGGTTGGTTAGTAACATTGTTTTATGAACTAGATGTTGATGATAGGATTGTAATCCTTCATTTGTATTCAGCCAATCTATTGTTTCTTAATTTACACTTTGCAACCACCAATATTATGTAACATTTGTAGTTTTCTGAGATTCCTAATTTTTGTTTCAGGAGTCCTTGGCTATTGATTTGTTTTAGGTTGATAAAATCTATCATTCAGTAGTGTTGTATTAGGTATTGGACCCTTAGTAGTTGGTATAGGGAAAATAGTTTTCATTTAGTAAGACGTAGTTTTTACTTTACGATTTTTTTTATTTTAAACTAGTTTAAAATAAAAAAAATCTACTCACCAAAAATTGTACTGTAGCAAAATAAGCTACTAGGTCCTAGAAAAATAATGTTAATTTTACCTTCACACACATTCCACATCATATTAGCATATTTTCACTGTAGATTTTCAATGTTTTGAAGTAAATAATTAAAGTTTTTCATTCACCCTCCGTAATTTAAACAAACAAATAAAAATATCTTGAATTTCCTATAAAAGGTGGGTGGATGAATAAGTTTGGTTGTCAGCTGTCAAAATGTCAGTTGTCAGTCCAACATTTAGTTCTTTTAATGAATGTCACAAGCGCAAATCATGTGCCAAATAAAAATAAATAGTTGCCAGGGAGATAAAAATCCACTCAATGGTAGGAAATTTTTATCTCCCAAGACAATGATAATATAAATGATAATAAATTCTAAAATAATAGAATTGTTAAAAATAGTTAAATACCAATTTATATCGGTTTCCTCTTCAATAAATAACAATTAAATAGTAGGCACTACCAACTACAGGTAGGGTTTATAGTGAGGGAATCGTCGTGGGTTATGTGTGAGGCCGATTCGATGGATTTCACTGATCGGGTCTGATTCATATTTTGTAACAGTAGGGTAGTCGTGTCAAGTCTGTTGAGTAGTATTTGGATTTATGCGCTGGTAGCCCAGCCGTCCATGTTTTTTTCCCCTCCAGGCCATACGACGCCATGAAAGCCTTTATAAGGCAAAACACGCCCATTGTTCTTTCTTTTCGCATCGAGAGCGCAAGTAAGAAGTCGCGGTTAGGGCGGGGGAAGGCCGTCGGCTCTGCCGTGGCGTCCCTCGCCCATGAGTGTTTTATTTTTTTTATAGGGACAAGTTCCCCAGTCTCCAGTAAAAGTTTTAATAGAAATACAGTAAAATCAGTGTTTTGTTTAATCACCGGTGAGTAACCTCGGTTAATTTTTTTCATCACCGACCGACCTCCCACGTCGGTATCTCTAGAGGTTTCTTGATGTTAATCTTGTTCTTTTCCTATAGCACTGTTTCGACACCCGAGCTGCGTGTGCCGGTCATCCCGCGCGTCCGCCGGAGCGAACACGTGTCTGCATACCCACTTTTAAGTGGTGAGTTTATTTTTTATTTTTGAGTGGGTAGGATTGTTCTACTCTGGAACGCCATGTTCCCGTAGGTTGATAGGAACGGGCCTAAGACCTGTGAATTGTTCACAGGGTCCCGGGTTAGGGCTCCGCCTCTTCAAGCTTCGGCCGCCGCCCGTCACAGGCGAGGCTGCCGCCGAGCATATTCCAGCGGGTGGCGCTAGTGTAGCTGCCCAGCTGCGTTCTACGTGGTTTAATTCCCGATTTACAAGCCGCGCCGTCGCCGCCATTTTGTGGTATAGCCACGTGCGTGCCGCAGGACCCTAGAGCTCCTGTTGTAGTATTCGTGTGAGGAATATAGTACTCCCCCCATATAATCTCTGCCGATAACGCAAGATTTTTAATAGATTTATTGTAACTTTTGTTCTGTCCACGTGGGTGATTCCTGGTCACGGTCGAAGGGCCATCAGCAGCTCCCTGTGACATCACCCCGTGTGATAAATAATATTGGACTTACTTAAATAACTTTTTATTTTACCTAATTTGCTAATTTAATTTCGATCGTAACATACCTTTTTTATTTTTGGGCCCTCAGCCATTCTTAGGTACCATATTGTATATTAATATCATGTAAATTTACCGTATGTACATAATACGGTCTTGTTCTTAAAATTAGTTCCATTTTAGGCCACGCGCCATAAGATCCTAGTTTGTTTAAGCGGCTAGTAATAAGTCGGAATTGTATGTACTATAAATTAATTTCACCAGTACCTCAACTTGCTTATATATTTATTTTGATAATTTAATGCATGTTGTTTTTGTAACCAATGATGTGGAACCAAGGAATAAAATAACCTATATAACTTTGTTAATGATTTTTATTTTGTACCAACCCCGCTTCTCGTTTGTAGGAGGGAGATCAGTGGCGCCCTTATTCTAAATTCTTCTGATCTTTCTCCTCTCTAGGCTGAAACCATCCATGACCCTGGCTCTCATGCTGGTGTACAATTTTGCTAGTCGGAAATTTCAGTCAGTACACCCTAAATTGCTACAAGCTGCCGAAACACACACGCGTGTGTTTTCTCGGTTGGAACGCAGGTGCGGATCGGATTTTAGTTTTTCTTACATACGTCTCACATTTCGTCCACACATCACACATCGAGCCGAGATCGTTCGGCACTATCACAATCACTATCAGGCACCTTTTTGACTACACAACGAACACTCTTCGCTTTCTTTCCGTCGGACGGCGTCGCGTCGGCGGCGTGTTTCCTGGCGAGGTGCACCTTCAGGTACCGCTCCTGCGCGAAGTGTGAGCCGCAGAGCGAGCACGTGTGACGCGAGGGAGCGTGCGTGCGAGCGTGACGCAGCATGTCCGCGCGCGCCACGAACGGGCGCGAGCAGTGCGGGCACGCGTGGGGCCGCGCCGAGCCGTGCCGCGCCTCGTGCCGCGCCAGCGCCGCGCGCCACCTGAACGCCGCGCCGCACCGCGAGCACGGGTAGCGCTTCACGTCCGAGTGCGTGCGCTCGTGGATGTAGCGCGCCGCCGACGACGCGAAGCTCTTGTGGCACGTGCGGCACGGGAAGGGGCGGCCCGCGTGCGAGTGCGCGTGCGCGGTGAGGGCGGCGCGCGACCTGTACCGCTTGTGGCAGGCGGGCTGCGGGCACGCGTGCGCGGCACTGCTGTGTGACCGCACGTGGTAGTAGTAGCTGGACGCCGCCGTGTACCGCGCGCCGCACACGGGACACGCGCGCGCTGCCGCACTCGGGGGCGAGGGGGGCGCGGCCGGGGGGGCGTCCTGTGTATCCTCGATGGCGGCGAACACGGAGCTCGGCAGCGGCCCGAACTCGCCGTCGTCGTCGCTGCGGTCCGAAAATTCGTCGGGGCGGTCCGCGCCGCTCGCCCCCGCGGGGTCGCTTTCGAGCCGAGCCTCGTTTCGTTTCGAATTCCTCGCGTCCCGTGCGATGATTTCGTCGGACGCCTTCCGCTCGTCGCGATCGAGGGAAGTTTCGAGTGTTTCCCGCGAGCCGTCCCGACCGACGGACGGTTTTTCGTCCACGGGTGAGGCGGCGTCGTTCTCCCGGGTCGTAGACGTCGCATCGATCGCGAGAGACGGAGGCGAGAGAGGACGCGACGAAGAACAATCTTTCGAATCGACATCGTCGTCGGGTCGGAGTGAAGACGTCCGTCCGTCGGGCGGGCCGTTCTCCCTTACGGTCAGATCGTCGTCGTCGGGAGTGCGTCGTCGTGGTGAGCGTGGTCGCGCGCGGCCCCTGCAACAGTGTCGCGGTGAGCGTGGTTGCGCGCGCGGTGCAGCGTGAGTTGCGCGCGCAGGCGGAAGGCGGCCGGACACGCGGCGCAGGCGTGCGGCCGAGCCTCACTGTGTACGCCCGCGTGCGCCGCCAGCTCGCGCCGCCGCTTGAACCGCGCGCCGCACTCGGGGCACGCGTGCGTCGGCGCCGCGTGAGTCTGCGCGTGCGAGCGCAGCGCCGCCGCGGAGGTGCAGGCGGCGCCGCACCGCGCGCACAGGAAGGCGCGCGTCGCCGCGTGCGAGTGCTCGTGGTCGGCGAGGTGCTCCGCGCGGCTGAACGTGGCGTCGCAGCGTGTGCAGGCGTGCGGCCGCGCGCCCCCGTGCACGGTGCGCACGTGGCGCGCCAGGTTGGCCGCGTCCGAGAAGGTGCGCGCGCACGCGGGGCAGGCGTGTCGTGTGTGCGGGCGGTGCGAGCGCGCGTGTCGCGCCCACCCCGCCGCCGCCACGCCGCGCCCGCACCGCCCGCACCACGCCACGCGCCGCCCGCCGCCCGACACCGACACGCGCACCGGACGCTCCGCCGGCTCCGGTCGCGGCTCGAGCTTCGTCTCGCCGTCCGTCCTGTAACACGCGCGAGGCGCTAGTATAGCGACGGCTGCGGCGGTGGAGGCGGCGGTGAGGCGGGCTCGTGTCTGCGCGCGTGGGTCCGCAGCGCGCGCCGGGAGCGGAAGGCGGCGCGGCAGGCGGGCAGCGCGCAGGCGTGGGTGCGGGGTCGCGGCGGGCGCGCGCCGGCGTGGCGCAGCGTGTGGCGGCGCAGCGCTGCGCGCAGGCGGAAGCGCGCGCCGCAGGAGGCGCAGCGGTGCGCGAGCAGCGGCGAGTGCGTCTTGAGGTGCGCGTGTAGCGAGCCGCTCTGCGCGAACCGCTTGTCGCAGGCGGGGCACGCGTGCGGCCGCTCGCCGGTGTGCGTGCGCATGTGCTGCTTGAGATTCTGCGTGTTGGCGAAGGTCTTGTCGCAGCGGCGGCAGGCGGGGCGGCGCGCGCGCGCGTGCGTCTCGGTGAGGTGGCGGCGCAGGCCGTTGGGCGCGCGGAACTGCTTGCCGCACACGTGGCACACGCACGGCCGCTCGCCGGTGTGGATGCGCCCGTGGTGCACGAACGTGTGCGCGGACGTCAGCAGCTTGCCGCACACCTCGCACGCGTATCGCGTCTTGCCGTCGACGGTCAGTCTCGCGGCGGCGAGGCGCGCGCGCGTGTCTTCGTCGAGGCGGTCGCGCCGCATGTTGCCGTGCGACAGGTCGTCGTAGCGGTCGAGGTCCGGCGGCGGCGAGGGCGACCGCGAGCGCGCCGGCGACTCGGGCGCAGCGTGCTCGCCGGCGACGTGCTCCCGCAGCGCGACGAGCGCGTCGAGAAACTTCCGGAGCGGGGGCGCGCGCGCGAGCTCCGCGAGAGGCAGCGAGTCCGACCCGTCCGAGTCGCAGCCGACCCCGTCCGGCGGGATCCAGAGTTCACCGTCGTCCGCGCTGCAACAACGCGCGTCAGTTACTCGTGCGATGCGTGCGCGCGTGCGCGTTCAAATGGGAGCGCTTCCGAAACTTCTTCCCGCAGAGTGGACAGTCGTGCGGGCGCGTGTCCTCGTGCGCGGCGAGGTGGGCCCGCAGCGAGTCGGCGGCGCGGAAGGCGGCGGGGCAGCGCGTGCAGGCGTGCGGCCGCGCGCCCGAGTGCAGACGCGCGTGCGTGTCACGGGCGCCGCGCGTCGGGAAGCGCTCGCCGCACGCGCGGCACGCGTGCGGCAGGAGGCCGGCGTGCGCGGCGCGCGTGTGCGCCGCCAGGTTCCCGCGCGTGCTGTACCGCTTGCCGCACGCGGCGCACGCGTGCCGCGCCGACGGTGCGTGCGCGTGCCCGCGCAGGTGCGCCAGCATGTTGTACTTGTTGGAGAACGTCCTGTCGCACTCGGGGCACACGGCCGGGATGTACTTCTGGTTCTTGGCGCTCTCCTTCCTTGCCGTCCTGCGCTCTCTGGTCACGTGCGCTTCGGCGACGTGCGCCCGCAGCAGCTCGGGCGTGCCGGCGTCGTGTCCGCAGCCGCGGCACGTGGCCTCCGTGACGTAGGCGAGCCGCTTGACGTGCTCTCGCTGCAGATGGGTCGCGTACTGTCGCTTGCGGGTGTAGGTGACGCGGCAGCACTCCACGCCGAGCTCCATCGGCGTGTTGCGGTGACTGTTGAGGTGGCTGACGAGGCGGGACGCCGACGAGAAAGAGCTCTCGCAGTGCGGACACAGCAGAACGGGAATTGACTTGGACTCGGTCGCTTCGGGCTCCGATTCTTCCATATCTGAGGTCGCTTCGACGTCTGACACGAGTGCCTCTTCGAAGGTGACGTGGTTCTTCACAAATTTAGTTATGTCGTCTTCACTTTTGACTCCTGAATGTTTGGAGAGCACGTGTTGTACGAACTCGGCGGTCGAGTGGCCCGGTTTAGAAGGACACGCACCGCAGACGAGCTCCACTTGAGAGCTGTATTCCTCCATGTTCAACGAGTGGTAGTAATTTGTCAACACAGTTTTTATGTTATCTATAATTTCCGACCTGTAATAGGACATTTGTGCTTTTCCAAAATGTACATTGAAATACAAATTATAATAATTAAAATGTCCACATCAAACTTAAATCTATGTAAAAAAGGACAAAACACACAAAATTAACACAAACTTTGTAAAACTATGATGAAATAAACTAAATAACAATCTAGAGCAGTTCTAGACTAGTGCTCACAAAAAACAGCTTAAAGACCCTTCAATAACTTTGTAAATTTGTATTCACTTTATGTGCCTTGTTTAAATAAATAATGATACTCACTGGTTAAGGTTTGCTTGATTGGTGGACTGATCAACCTGAGAAAAAATGCATCATGTTACCAAAACTTTACTACCATACACTAATAGTCATGTACAAGTGAAGCTACAATAAGACTGTGAAGCCAGGTGATTTGGGTGGTTGTTTAATTATTGCTTATATCTACTGGAGCACTGCTTCACTTCCTCGATGACTGTGTTGACCTTTAGTTCGCTATGTAGCTCATCGATTTTCAGGAACCACTGTGCACTTGAAAGATTTTGTATGATTGCTGCATTGGTTTTATAGGTGGATCCCCAGAGCTGTATTCCATAAGTCCATATGGGCCTCAGGACCACTCTATAGACATATATCTTGTCTGTTGTATGTTGAGGAAAGCTGCTGAACAGTATTCCTTTAGTTCGAGGGATTTTCTGATAAAGTCTACAACTCTATGGACCTGTTCAACAGTGCCGTGCTCTTGTCGTAAGCCGAACTGATGGTCTGGAATGATGGAATCTTCAACCAAAACTTTAAGGATGCGTGAAAGTAATATTTTTTTAAAGAGTTTAGAGGCCACCGGTAGTAGGCTGATTGGTCTATACGAGCCAATTTCGTTGGCTGGTTTCCCTTCTTTATGGACCATAATTACTTGCAACACTTTCCAAATATTAGGAAAGTAGCCCACCCTTAAGATTCCGTTGAACAGCATGGTTAGGAAGACGTTTGTTTTCTTAAATACTCGGTGTTATATAGTGTGACCTTTAATCGGCTGTATAAACTGTTAATTATTAAATAATGCATGCACAATATTATGATAACAAAACTAAATTTAGGTCCAGCATGCATTGCCTTGACAGGTGGGTTAAAATAAGTGAAATGGTAGCCTATCTAAACATTGATCATTCAACTGTTATAATTATATGTACCTGTGTGGGGGAGGGCACACGCAGCCTGCCCCTCATGGCTCGGTCGGCCTGCACGCAGCACTGCACCAGCTCGTGCCACGCCAGCACCGTGCTGGCACACTGGTAGCACACCACCAGCGGCAGCCAGTCCAGCGGAGACACCTGCACACAATCACACCTATTAATACCTACAGTACCATTTCCTACAAGACAAAATGTTCATAAAAGTAAGTGGCATAATATAAAGAGAACTACTGTAATTGAGTATTACCTGTATTGGCAGATGTTTATGTATTTTGTCTGCCAACCCATTCTGCAAGCCATCACCTTCAAATATTGGCACTACGAGCTCTGTTTCCGAAGCACAAAGCCTGCACATGTTGTTTGGAGGATCTGCAAAAGGGGTTCATGCATTATTGTCATACATTTCATTTCATTTATTTTTTGACTATTTTACATAATATTATTTGAAATGCACATGTAGGTACACAGACAAATAAAAATGTCAATTTATTATATACACAAGTGAAATTTTAAAAATACTTTTTAAAAACAAGCTTTAATTATTATTATCGTCTTGTATCATAAAGTACTCGTCAAGACGAATCAAATGAGCCCAAACTCGATGGGGTTGCGTTGTTTTATGACGGAGTTCCTATGGCCACCTTCTAGCTCCATCATCAGATCAGCTCGATGTCATAAAAATATTGCATTGTCATCCGATTTACACACGCATGCAAATTTTCAGCTCAATTGGAAACCGGGAAGTAGGTCAAATTAAACTTGCAAGATTTGATTACAGACAGACAGACAGACAACAGACAGGTGAAAGTAATATAAAGCTTGTAAAAAGGATCCTAAAACATTAAACGTTGGTTAACGATTGTATTTTGTTTATTATTAACAGTAACTTTACCTCCAGTTTCTGCCGCAGTTAGCGGTGTCACATAAACTTCCTCCAAAGAAGTATTAGGCTCAGCTTCAGAGGAAATCGTAATAAACACTTTTTCAGCATCCATTTTTATAATATTTAACGAAAGTCGAGCAATAACAAATAAATATTGTACAAAATAGTTTTCAAATCAAAACAAAGTGCAATTTTTTTTGTGATGATTGATGACAGTGACAGTTTTAAAAAGTCTTTTTTTTAAGTGGTGTGGCTATGCCTCTGGCTTGTTATCGAGACCTATAAGCCAAGTCTTCATTATAATGGAAAAAATTATGTTCACTGTTTATTGGAGAACACAGATCATTATCTCTCTAGTATATGTTGGAGAACTACACTCTTTCACAAGTATTTTTAATAAACTTATATATTGGTCCAAAAAAAGTTTTTGTGTTTTAATAGATCACACCACAGATCATAAAGCTAGAGATGGAAGCTAAAATGAGGTAACAGTCGCCAAGTCACATGCCTGAATCAACATAAGCTCGTAGCTCCGCCTCTTTTACGTGTTCATTCCACGGCCGACATTGACAGCGTGACATTCACATACTTAATGAAAAATAATTAATAAAAATGCCGTATTGTTCAATAAAAAGGAGCGGAAACACTAGTGCTACATTCAGTTACGCAAAAGACGAAATCTTATTACACAGGCAAGTTATTATTCCGATAATAATCATTGAAAAATGTTTAACATAAAATGCAATATAAAAATGACCAAGTTTCTTTTCGTCTCATTCTTTCTTGGTAAATTTGTATAACATTATCTCGTTCTCTCTTACGCCTGGATAAACTAGTGATAAGACACAAATTTAAATTTACACCACAAATTTTATCGACAAAAATGTTATTGAAATTTTTGAAGTAGGTAGGTATTAGGTATATTAAGGTACCAAAATTATCGGGGTTTAATATTATACAGGGCTACTGGTATTTAATTCATGAATGGTTATTATGAAGCTTATAATAAGATAAGTGTAACGAAGCTTTTAAAATACATAATGTTAAATTTGTCACTAATTTAAAAACAAATAATTCGCTATGTAACATTTATTGTTTATTCTTATAGGGTGCGTATTCGCACGCATAATTTTTTAAAATTAGGACTAAAAATTTTATGCGAGCGATGGACCTATTTATATTTTAGTGAAACCATATAAAATGTTTATTCGGGTACTTTGGGAGGTAATAGAGATGAGAAAACATTTAAGCTATAATAATACAATAATTGAAGTTATATTAAAATATCTCTCGTATACAATACAACGAACTTTCTCATTAAACTTAAGAATAACAGTAACTTATATTTTCTTATCGATACGATATAGCGACTTTACCACATCACTAGAAAGTCATGTTATACCTCTAACCCATAGGCGTACCCAGGGGGGGGGCAGGGGGGGGCAGCCGCCCCCCCCTGGAAATCGTATGTCTTATATAATATCTGTAGAACAAGAAATAAAATTTTTTGGCGCTCGCAATAAGCTGCTCGCGCTATTTTAAGGAAGAATATTATAATTTTTCTACCGCACGGAGCAAGTTAACCGCACTATTTTCCTTGCCAAAAATATAAAATTTTCTTGGCGCTCGCAGCGAGCTGCTCGCGCTTTTAAATGGAAGTATATTTAAATTTTTCTACCGCTCGAAGCAAATTAACTGCACTATTTTTGCTACCAATAATATAAAATCTTCTCGGGGCTCGCAGCAAGCTGCTTGCGCTATTTTAATGTAAATATATTTCAATTTTCTATCGCTCGCAGCAAATTAACTGCAGTATTTTTGCTACCAATAATATAAAATCTTCTCGGGGCTCGTAGCAAGCTGCTTGCGCTATTTTAAGGAAGAATATTATGTTTTTTCTACCGCTCGGAGCAAGTTGACCGCACTTTTTTCCTTGCCAAATATAAATTTTTTTGGCGCTCGCAGCAAGCTGCTCGCGCTTTTTAATGGAAGTATATTTCAATTTTTCTACCGTTCGCAGCAAATTAACTGCAGCATTTTCGCTACCAAAAATATAACATTTTCTCGGGGCGAATATTTCAATAAAAAAAGAATATTTAAATTTTCTTACGCTATGTGCGAGCCGAAATCAAAGTATGGCGTACCTTTAAATAGGTCCTATCTGCTCAACGTTAAAATATATGGCACATAACACAGGCACAAAGTTCAAGTTCATTAAAAAAATCTGAATCCGCCCTTGCCTGCCCCCCCCTAGACCAGAAGCTGGGTACGCCTATGCCTCTAACTATTACCTAATCTGTGGCGTAACTGTGACGTCACCTTGAACGAGCCAATCAAATCCAGCCACCCATCCCCCGCACCCCACCATGTTTTGGTGACTTTGTTTTCATACAAAAAATGACCTAAGCGCGGTATATATCTCTCTTGTATATGGATCACACAAGCGGCGGGAGGAATCACTCGACATAGTGCTTTTCACGAAAGGAGTCCTTTTTGCGGGGCGCCACTATCGCACATTAAAAAATTAAAATATCCATAGGCGTACCCAGCTTCTAGTCTAGGGGGGGCAGGCAAGGGCGAATTCAGATTTTTTTTACTGAACTTGAACTTTGTGCCTGGTTATGTGCCTATATGTTTTAACGTTGAGCAGGTAGGACCTATTTAAAGGTACGCCATACTTTGATTTCGGCTCGCACATAGTGTAAGAAAATTAAAATATTCTTCCTTTAAACAGCGCGAGCAGCTTGCTGCGAGCCTCGACAAAATTTTATATTTTTGGTAGCAAAAATACTGCAGTTAATTTGCTGCGAGCGGTAAAAAAAAAAAATAAACTTCCATTAAAAAGCGCGAGCAGCTTGCTGCGAGCGCTAAGAAAATTTTATATATTTGGCAAGGAAAAAAGTGCTGTTAACTTGCTCCGAGCGGTAGAAAAATTATAATAATCTTCCTTAAAATAGCGCGAGCAGCTTGCTGTAAGCGTCGAGAAAATTTTATATTTTTAGAAACGAAAAGAGTGGGGTCAACTTGCTCCGAGCGGTTGGAAAATTAAATTATTTTTATTTAAAACAGCGCGAGCAGCTTATTGCGCGCGCCGAGAAAATTTTATATTTTGGATTACGAAAAGAGGGAAGTTATCTTTCCCTGAGGGGTTAGAAATTTAAAGATTCTGACATACTTATAGGAGCGCACACAGTTTGCTGCGAACGGCGAGAAAATTTAATATATTGTACAATGGACAACGAAAACGTGCAGTTAATTTGCTTTGAGCAGTAGGAAAATTTAAATATTTATTGCCATGAAAATTGTATATATTTAGCAACGAAAAACGTGCAGTTATCTTTTTCTGAGCGGTTAGAAATTTAAATATTTTCACTTATATGAGCGCGTACAGCTTACGAGCGCCGAGTATTTTTTTATATTTCTGACTACGAAAGGTGAGCTTAGTTTGTTCCGAGCTGCAAGAAACTTGAATGTTCTTACTAATAAAAGCGCAAGCAGTTTGCTGCGAGCCGAGAAAATTTCAAATCTTGATTATGAAGAATGTGCGAACGGCTTATTTCGAGTCCCAAGAAAATATACAATTTCTGACCACGAAAGTTACATGTAAGAGATATATGTACTACTACCTACCTCTATACTACCTACGAACTTGGTGCAAGTGCCAACAAATTTTATAAATATGATGACAAAAAGTGTGCATTTAGTAAGCTCCGAGTGGTGAAATAATGAAACATATATACCTAATTCTGACTACGAAACGTGTGTGATCACCTTACTGCGAGCGCCAAGAAAATTTTATTTTTTGTTCTACAGATATAATATTAGACATTCGATTTCCAGGGGGGGGCAGCCCCCCCCCCTGGCCCCCCCCTGGGTACGCCTATGAAAATATCTATAACATTTTAACTCCTCGTAGTTTCTCATATTTAATTTCTTAATTAAATAGCTATTTAATTTATCTAACAAATAAAAATTATTTTGACTATGAAGTCCAGTAATATTGGATAAAATTAAATTTAGTTCCGCAAAATTCCGCGGGACCTCTTTCGTGAAAAGGACTCTAAATTCACTTATTTCATTTCTTACCGTGGTTATAACGACTAAGGCAAGCATCCGAGCAGCGAGTTGTCACCGCGTGGTCCAGTCCACCCGCCGTCTAAATTCTAGGAGCACTGCACCAACGCTTCTTACTCAAGAGTCATAAGATGTTAAGACTCTTTAGCCCAGTAATTTCACTAGCTACAGTGCCCTCCTACCGGATCACAGTAATGTTTGCAGTACACTGCTCAGGCGGTAGAATAACTGGCACTGTTGGGGTACCCACCTAGACGACCTCCTGCAAAGGAAGTCTACCCCCGGTAAAACACTCAAAATGAACTGATGAAATGAAATGAAATGATGAATTCACACAAAATGGCTTCAAATGACCCATGAGTGATTAATATTTAAAATATAATTAAAGTCATACTATGCTACGGATGCGATACGGATGCCCATCCGTGAAAATAAACTAATGGCAAACGGCAAACTGTCGTGCTTAATAATCACTAATCTTTTTACTCATAACTCATAATATACGCATAAATAATATTTGAAAAGGAGCGTATGTAAATAAGACACCACATTAAAGGAGCGTATGTAAATAAGACACCACATTAAAGGAGCGTATGTAAATAAGACACCACATTAAAGGAGCGTATGTAAATAAGACACCACATTAAAGGAGCGTATGTAAATAAGACACCACATTAAAGGAGCGTATGTAAATAAGACACCACATTAAAGGAGCGTATGTAAATAAGACACCACATTAAAGGAGCGTATGTAAATAAGACACCACATTAAAGGAGCGTATGTAAATAAGACACCACATTAAAGGAGCGTATGTAAATAAGACACCACATTAAAGGAGCGTATGTAAATAAGACACCACATTAAAGGAGCGTATGTAAATAAGACACCACATTAAAGGAGCGTATGTAAATAAGACACCACATTAAAGGAGCGTATGTAAATAAGACACCACATTAAAGGAGCGTATGTAAATAAGACACCACATTAAAGGAGCGTATGTAAATAAGACACCACATTAAAGGAGCGTATGTAAATAAGACACCACATTAAAGGAGCGTATGTAAATAAGACACCACATTAAAGGAGCGTATGTAAATAAGACACCACATTAAAGGAGCGTATGTAAATAAGACACCACATTAAAGGAGCGTATGTAAATAAGACACCACATTAAAGGAGCGTATGTAAGTAAGACACCACATTAAAGGAGCGTATGTAAATAAGACACCACATTAAAGGAGCGTATGTAAATAAGACACCACATTAAAGGAGCGTATGTAAATAAGACACCACATTAAAGGAGCGTATGTAAATAAGACACCACATTAAAGGAGCGTATGTAAATAAGACACCACATTAAAGGAGCGTATGTAAATAAGACACCACATTAAAGGAGCGTATGTAAATAAGACACCACATTAAAGGAGCGTATGTAAATAAGACACCACATTAAAGGAGCGTATGTAAATAAGACACCACATTAAAGGAGCGTATGTAAATAAGACACCACATTAAAGGAGCGTATGTAAATAAGACACCACATTAAAGGAGCGTATGTAAATAAGACACCACATTAAAGGAGCGTATGTAAATAAGACACCACATTAAAGGAGCGTATGTAAATAAGACACCACATTAAAGGAGCGTATGTAAATAAGACACCACATTAAAGGAGCGTATGTAAATAAGACACCACATTAAAGGAGCGTATGTAAATAAGACACCACATTAAAGGAGCGTATGTAAATAAGACACCACATTAAAGGAGCGTATGTAAATAAGACACCACATTAAAGGAGCGTATGTAAATAAGACACCACATTAAAGGAGCGTATGTAAATAAGACACCACATTAAAGGAGCGTATGTAAATAAGACACCACATTAAAGGAGCGTATGTAAATAAGACACCACATTAAAGGAGCGTATGTAAATAAGACACCACATTAAAGGAGCGTATGTAAATAAGACACCACATTAAAGGAGCGTATGTAAATAAGACACCACATTAAAGGAGCGTATGTAAATAAGACACCACATTAAAGGAGCGTATGTAAGTAAGACACCACATTAAAGGAGCGTATGTAAATAAGACACCACATTAAAGGAGCGTATGTAAATAAGACACCACATTAAAGGAGCGTATGTAAATAAGACACCACATTAAAGGAGCGTATGTAAATAAGACACCACATTAAAGGAGCGTATGTAAATAAGACACCACATTAAAGGAGCGTATGTAAATAAGACACCACATTAAAGGAGCGTATGTAAATAAGACACCACATTAAAGGAGCGTATGTAAATAAGACACCACATTAAAGGAGCGTATGTAAATAAGACACCACATTAAAGGAGCGTATGTAAATAAGACACCACATTAAAGGAGCGTATGTAAGTAAGACACCACATTAAAGGAGCGTATGTAAATAAGACACCACATTAAAGGAGCGTATGTAAATAAGACACCACATTAAAGGAGCGTATGTAAATAAGACACCACATTAAAGGAGCGTATGTAAATAAGACACCACATTAAAGGAGCGTATGTAAATAAGACACCACATTAAAGGAGCGTATGTAAATAAGACACCACATTAAAGGAGCGTATGTAAATAAGACACCACATTAAAGGAGCGTATGTAAATAAGACACCACATTATTTTTCGTGTTTCCATATTTTTATTCTAACTATAAAAATCAGATATAACTTCATATAACAGACAGGGGTTCATGGACTCATGGACAAGCAAGCACATTTTGTCATAATCAGTGTTTGTCGTGTAGGTTCCTTAATTTCCTGACGGCACGGCCCGCGGTGGCTACTACCAGAGGCGCCATCACCATTGTCTTGTTCTTGTACGTCTGAATCACTTGCTGAAAACATATTCAAACATGTGTTACAAAATAATAAAAAAATATATTATGTAGGTAAGTATTAAATTTTTTTTACCCCATGAAAAATGCGTTACGCATCATCACCCCACGCCAGGTGGCGTGGGGTGATGATGCGGGCCATGGCCCCCCCAGAAGCCTTGTAGAGTTACGAATTTTGCACATATTTCATGGTCAAGATTATAATTTTTTTCTCGGCGCTCGCAGCGAGCTGCTCGCGCACTTATTATAAAGGATATTTGAACTTCCTAACTGTTCAGAGCGAGCTAAACACACACTTTTCTTGGTAAAAATTATAATATTTTGGCCTTTCTGCACCTTGGCCCCCCCCAGAACCAAATCCTGGATCCGCCCTTGCACGTTGTGATCCATAACTTCAAAACGGCTTGACCGATTTCGTTGAAATTTTAATGGGACCTGTGTATTACTTACATATACCATAAACGAAATCCACTTCGGCGTCTTCGAAAATATACATAAAGAGGGCGAATGTTAATAATGTTAAATCTTTCCTCCATTTTGTATGGTTATACACCCGCTGTATATGTTATTCCAGGGCCCAGGGTCTAAGCTATCTATGTATGTACCAAATTTCGGTACGTAAGGTAGGTATACCTACATTACATTACGTTCTTACAAAATTTCGCGTTTATAATATGTGTTACGTATTAGCAGGATAAGTAGAACAAAATAACGTAGGTAGGTACGTACCAGCACCAGTTTGATAAGAAACACGGCGAAAGTGAGGAAGGAGATGGTCATCAGCGAGCTCTCTGACGACGGGAACTCGACGTGCCCGCGCGCCGTGGACCGCGACCGACGCCGACCTGTGTCATCGTCCGGCCATGTGGACTCTATACGGGATTCTGGCAAAATATACATTAAGCGTCGTATGATGAACGATATTTCCATTAAAATTGAACTTGGAAGGTTTCCTTCTCCCTTTCCGTTCTATTTCCCAGTCATCGTCAGCCTACATTCTTCCACTGCTGGACATTGGCCTTTCCCATGGCACGCCAGTTGATGCCACTCAACTCGGTCCACCGTCTTCCTCCCCCACCCACTCTCTATTTCCTAGTAACCCACTAATATTATCAATGCAAAAGTGTGGATGATTTTGTTCTTCTCTATTAAATGGCTGCACCGATTGAGTTGAAACTTACTAATAGAAAGCTAATCGCTGTTTAGCTACCTACAGCTACAGCACAGCTAGTTATAGAATAAGTACCTACCTACGTGCTGTTGGAATGAGAAAGTCAAGAAACATCAGTCAACTTCTGCTAGAATAGAATAATAGAGTAGAATAGATTCTCAAGGCCATATAATATATCTAATAATATGGCCTTGAGAATCTAAGAAGGTCGGTCGGTGGGAATGGTATGGTCTAGAATAAGAATAATAATTCTTATTCTATTTATTACCTAGAGGCAATCAAGAACGCTAAGCACATAATAAGTAGTTCGTAACAACTTTACAGAAGATAAAAGATAGAGATCAATTTTTAAAAACTATCGCGAGTGTTCTCCATAACTAAAAACAATAAATAGGCCAAGCGCGAGTCGGGCCACGCACAATGTAGGGTTCCGTAGTTCTAGTAGATTGAATACACTGCACAACAGCATTTTGGATGATGTTTGACGACGATTTCAAATTTGTGACTGAAATTTCTGTACTAGCTCTAGTTAAAAAGATATGACACATATTATGTTGTTTTCGTAATAAAACGCTATAAATGTAGAGATCATCATCATCATCATCTCAGCCGTAAGACGTCCACTGCTGAACATAGGCCTCCCCTTTGGACTTCCATATGTACCGGTTGGAAGCGACCTGCATCCAGCGTCTTCCGGCGACCTTTATAAGGTCGTCTGTCCACCTTGTGGGTGGTCAATGTAGAGATGATCCTAATTAATTTAAGTTTAAGTTGAAAAACTCTTTATCTTATTTGATTTTCTTGCTGAAACTGAAGGCAGAGCTATTCTAAATGCTATTCTTATTCTAAGGGCTATTCTAAATGCTCTAACAATATTCAGCCATCATATGTGCGTTCCAGAAGCCTTGATAGCGTTACTTCATCGAACAAAAGTTCGGGTGGAATTGCTTGCCCAATTCTTCACTTAGTAGGGGAGACCGGGGACAAACGTAACATTTTGTACATTGACCATTGTTTCTAGCTAGGTGTTATACTTATAACATAATGAATATAAATATATGTAAATTTGGTTCATGCTCTTTACATTATCAACTTAATTTAACTTAATATTGAATTTTTTAAATGAAAATTAGGGACTTGAAAAAAAATCGTCTCTTGTTACTTTCGCCCACGTTGGCAGGTCGGAAGTAACACGGCGTGGGTCGAAAGTAACAGGACATGGTGGGCCTCTAATTTAATTAATAAAAAACATAATATATATAAAAATATATTTATTAGGGACTACATTAATAGCAAAAAGTTAACATTTGTATTACAAATGCACATCACTTACGTTTAACAAAACAAACCAACATTATTAAAGTCTCTTTCTAACTATTTTTATTTTATGTATCTAATGAGATCTAATCTGATCTGATCTGATGATGATTAAAAATTCATCATCATCTCAGCCATAGGACGTCTACTGCTGAACACAGGCCACCCTTTTGGACTTCCATATGTACCGGTTGGAAGCGACCTGCATCTAGCGTCTTCCGGCGATCTTTATAAAGTTGTCTGTCCACCTTGTGGGTGGACGTCCTACGCTTCGTTTGCTAGTCCGTGGTCTCCACTCGAGAACTTTTCGATCCCATTGGCCATCTGCTCTGCATGCTATGTGGCCTGCCCATTTCCACTTCAACTTGCTAATCCGCTGGGCTATGACGGTGACTTTAGTTCTACTACTACTACTACTTTACTCTTTACTTGTACTTTAGTTGATCTTTTAATGATCCGGGATAATAGGACTATGCAATTTCAGTCTCTTATACACAATTACTCATAATTAGACGTGTGCGCCGCGCCGCCGCGCCGCCGCCGCCGGTCATTTTGGTCACGCCGCCGCCGCCGGTCATTTTATCGGCGTGAAATCGGCGTGACTTATTTTTCACTTTATTAAAGTTATTATAATATTGTTATCATCATTATCAAATAAAATAAGTAAAGACACATGAAATGTCCCACATAAATTTAAACGACTTGAAAGGGGTTAAATATAAATTTATACGGTATGTCCACGTACAAATTTATGTAAAAGAAAAAAAAATAATTAAACTAGTCGGGGCCTCGGGTCGACACGCAGCTACCACTAACTGTTGCTATTGCTACCCGAGTAGTAAATTGCTAACATTTTGTGATATTAAACGTATGATTTTTGTATGGAACTATAATCTCTACTTTCCACCATTATGTTCCACACGAAGCGAAGCGCAGGCCAACGATGGGGATCGTTGGCAATCGTTGTCGCTGTGTGGACTTGCCTTGATCGTTGTCGCTGTGAAGTCCACAGTCCAACATAACGCCAGGGTCACATAACATCGCGGTCGAGCCCTCTTTGAAATATCTTGGACTCGTCCTCGATGGGCGGTGCAATTTCCGGGAGCACTTTGCCCGGTTGTCTCCCCGCCTGATCCGTCCGCTACTCCAGCGGTGGATGGACAGAGCGCACGGGTCGTTGACCTTCAGGCTCGTGCAGGTGTTGCTTCGGAAAGTACTTGCATGCATCACGTAGCCGGCAGTGAACCGACCCCTGCTTGCCACTTCTGTGGTTGCAGAGTGGATACGCGTGCCCACATGGGTCAGTGAGCACCGTACCCTCATCGCAGTTATGGGGGAGGAACTCTCACTATCAACCACGGAAAGAGCCATGGTTGGCAGTTGGCAGGCCACGGTCTTATTCTACGAGAGGACACTATCGCAGAAAGGGATCGCGAAACGCGAACGGGAGTTCACCACCAACCTCCCATCCTCCCGCCCCAAGGAGGCATCGGAGGTACATCTTCCACGCCCTTCTCCGTCCCCCTACCTAGGTCTAGATGAAGTACAGGGCTACTCGTCGCTGATAAACCGACCCACGAGGTAGTGCGCTTTGGAGGGTGGGGTTTTCCTGTCCTCAATTAAGACCTAACTCCGTCGGGGCAGTGGATGAGTGCTTCGCCGTTCCCGCTACCCCGGCACTATGGCGTCCGCAGGAATACTCCCAGTTTTTAGTGGGTATCCCCCACAGGGTGGGTATCATCCAGGGTTATTAACGAGGTACACCCACATACCCCAAGAAAAAAAAAAGAAAAACGGCCAACGTAACGCCAACCGCTGAACAGTCCGGAATGGCCCCTACACGAACACGGCTTTTATATTAAATCTCCCTTCCCCATATTACAACGAGCGGTCGGTGAATCAAGTTTCTAATAAGGACGCTTCGTGTAGAAGCGAAAAACATGAAAGCTCTCTCGTTATTTACTAATTTTATCGTAGCAATATCTGCAGCCGTTTTCATCATCGTCGTTGTTGTAAGTCCCTGTAGGAGTCTAGTCTAAGTTTCAACAAACCCTCAAGATGAAAGCCTTGAATTACGGCACTGAAACGTGATCGAATCAGGAATAAGGAGATCCGCACACGAACTAGTGTCTTTAGTTCGTAGTGACATAGCCCAGCGGATAAGCAAAGTGAAGTGACAATGGGCAGGCCACATAGCACGTAGAGCGGATGGCCGATGGGGTTGAAAAGTGCTCGAGTGGGGACCACGGACTAGCAAACGCAGGGTAGGACGTCCACGCACAAGGTGGACAGACGACCTTCTAAAGGTCGCCGAAAGACCCTGGATGCAGGTCGCTTCCAACCGGTATATATGGCAGTCCAAAGGGGACGCTTATGTTCAGCAGTGAATGTCCTTTGACTGAGATGTAGACTTGACTAACAAACAATTAGTTACTAACCTTGAATGCAGGCATATATTAAAAGAAAAGGCATTTATTATTTTTTTTTATTTCAATTTAATTTTGTTCTTTGTTTGAGTGTATTGTATGTCCGTAACGTCACTAAGCGGCCCCAACGGAAGACCAGCGCTGGGTGCTTGCACCCAGCATAATGCTGAGTTGGGGACCGATTTGTGGCACACACCTATCTATTGTTTTTATTTGTTTTTTTTTTTTTCTTTTCTTATTATTAATTTTTATATGTGTGTGTAACAAATAAAATATTTTCTTTCTTTCTTTCATATGCGAAAGGTTGGGTGATTAGAAAGGGGGGGGGGGGGGTTGGGTGAAAGGTTGGGCATTAGATGGTGGAATGAATGCTCACTATTACATAGTGTATCGTTTAAATTCCTCGCCATCTCTTTACCGTCAAATTGGAGCGGAATTCCCATACTATTTATTGATATATAATTAAGGGGCTGCGCAGACGACAGACTATCCATGACGCACTTTTTAGTCTGTGAAAATAGAACCTATGCAATTATATGCAGTAACGCACACGACGCCCAAAAAGTCCGGCGAACAAATATAATCCGTGTAATTCGGGCAGACCGCACCGCGCCGCGCCGCTCCGCACAAAAAGTGTGTGAAAAAAATTGAACGTCTGCTTCAACGCGCGCTAACGCAGACGGCACACACTTTAGTCGGCAATCTGCATTTGCTAGGGGTGGACGTAACGCTTCTTTCTTCTTCTTTTTCTGTACTTCATGTACAAAATAATACTTCGCGATCTCTGCACGATTTCCATAGCGTCTACGTCCCTACAGCTCTGCCGACAGAATGATCGAAGATGTGCGTCGTGTGCGTTGAGTCTGTGAAAAATCCGCAACCGACTTTTTGCGCGCCATGCAGACTTTTTGTGTGCCGCAGACTCGATCGCACAAAAAGTGTGCCGTCTGCGCAGCCCCTAATGATTATCAAAGATTTCCGCAAAATAACGGCTAATTTCATTAAATATAATAAATAATATTTAAGAAACGTGATTTAGCACGATTTATTTTGATTTTTGTTGAATTTTACCCCCACGCCGATTTCACGCCGATTACGCCGCCGCCGCCGGTCATTTTTCGACCAGACGCCGCCGCCGATCGTTTTATAATCGGCGCACATGTCTACTCATAATTATTATGACACACATAATTTCTCTCGTCATGATGCATTTAGCATGTGACTTTTTTATCCATTGCTCATTTAGTCAACTATTGCCAAAACTTTCTAAGCAAACAAGACAGAAGAAATCCTCGTCGTATGACTTATTTTACTTCTCTTCATCTGTCTACTTTGTTTTTTATTTTCGTTTTCCCTTTCCTTTCGTTTTTTTCTTGTCCTGTGACCATTGTCAGGTGGTAAAACTTTCTTCTTGTTTTTATTTCTTTTGCAGCTTTTCGATACACTTCCATGTCAGTAGTCCCTCGTGTGGTGGTTGGTTCTTATGCGTTGTCGTGGCATTCTGTAGAAGTAACGATATTCAAAAATAATTTGAGTTAATAAATCCAAACGGGCACAAAAGTAACATGTTACTTGTGTACCCATATAGCTATGTTACTTTTGTACCCTACCTCATTTTTTTTTAAATATGAAATATAACCTTAAAACGAAACGTGCTAGACAAAAACGAATTAAAACACTCAACGATCAATTTTATCAAGAAACTATATGCAAATATTCATTTTGAAATCATTATTTTAACTATACGTAAACATAAATTACGTAAATGTCAAAAAACTTACTTTGGAGTTGTAAATTCACATATTGTCCTCTCGTACGAATGAACAGCGCGTGGCGTCCACAGCAACTGTTTGCAAGGGAGGAGGGTGTACCCGAGTATCACGTGACTGCAGTGACGTGATGTTTTGGTGATTGGATATACCTACAGGGCGTTTGTTACTTTCTACCCGCCGTTACGTTTGTCCCCGGTCTCCCCTACCCCAAGATTGTCATGAATATAGTCTAGGTGGTCGTGGAGAGAGTGTAACTTGATGGTTATGTCACATTCGAGCCTTTGAAAGTGACGCATTAGTTTTTGGACGTGTTGAGAAAAGTCCAAATAATTCTTACTTTACAAAAAAAAAATATAACCACCATTGGCCTAAAACAAAGTAAACCATTTTTAAATGAACACATTATGAGCCAGTTATGTTCCGCATACTTAATTTTTAATAAAATCAA
Source organism: Hemithea aestivaria (assembly GCA_947507615.1). NCBI lineage: Eukaryota > Metazoa > Arthropoda > Insecta > Lepidoptera > Geometridae > Hemithea > Hemithea aestivaria. The sequence continues at coordinate 15,136,015 of OX382344.1, forward strand.
AACAATAGTTTTATGTTTACACTAAGCAAAAATAAGTCATCGTGATGGTTCTCGAGTCCTTTCCACATTATAGCGGTTTCGTACCAAAATCTATTTATTTTCTAATTTGTCCACAAACGTAGATACTCAACACACGTTTTGCATAACTTTTGGGGAATCCAAGGCTTGTCGTTAATTTACAGGGAGTATCCAAAGTAATTTTTGTAAGCCTAAATTATGAACGTTGTCACATTCAAACGGAATTCTTTGAGCATAATATTCTCCGCAAATTAAAAAAAATATATCCGGATCATTCACACAAGTAGCCTTGACCATGCTATATCAAATTATAATAAAAAAACTTAAGTTAGAAATTATGAGCTAAGTAACACTGTAATATGGTGATTTATTTGTGACAGCTATAACTCGTAAACAATACAACCATGAAAAATTCGCTTGCGCGATCTAATTTTACTACTAGCGCCATCTAGTTATGCATTAATAAACTATAGGCTAGGTTAGCTTTAGGTATTCTTATTTTGCTGATTTTACCGAAACTAATAATTTTATCTTAACCGCTATAGTTTTCCTGGAAAGTTCATGGTTGAAAGCATACCTCTGATTTTTTTCGGAATTTTAAAGCTAGTAGTTCAGATTTTAGAGGGGGGGGGGACGCTCAATTTTTTTTTTAAAACTTGAATATCTTTCAAACAGAACATGAAATCGAAAAAGTTTCTTAGCAAACCGTCCTTCATTTTAAAATACCTATTCAACGATACCCCACACGATGGTATCAGCCAGAAAAAAAAAATCATCCCCATCTTACGTGTACGGGAGGTAGCCTAAATTAATTAATTAAAAATTATTTTTTGTCACCGTTCTCTTACCCTTATTATTACTTACCTGTATACAAAATTACACTTTTCTAGGACTTATAGTTTCTCCGCAATGCCGCGGACAGACAGACGGACGGACGGACGGACGGACGGACGGACGGACAAAGCGAAACTATAAGGGTTCCTTGTTGACTACGGAACCCTAAAAACGGCACAACTCACGTCTAATATTTTCGAGAATATTATCTCGACCACGGTTTCGGACAATTACGATGTCCTTCATCAGGAGTTCACGCCTGCAGTAAAAGCGAGCGAGCGTAAGTGAGCGTCGGTTACTGCAGGCGTGAACTCCTGATGAAGGACATCGTAATTGTTCGAAACCGTGGTCGAGATATTCTCGACAATATTAGACGTGAGTTGTGCCGTTTTTGTTTTTAGTTATGATGAAGATCAATACTCACTTATGCTGTTAAGTAATGTATCCTTCAGCTCATTCAAATACTTCACCTTCCCGTGAACTCCTCGTTTCGTGTTCCTGGATATAGTTTCCGTGACCACTTTCATGAATTTCATCAAGTTTTCCATTGTCTGCATATTGATCTCTCCAGGGTTCATCTTCTCCTGGCTGCTTGAGGATTTTTCATAAGAACCTTCACTTGGTTCTTGAGATTCTGATTCCATTTTTGGCGGTTTTGTATTTTGATTATTTTTAATATTACTCGTATTTTGTGTAACTTCTTCAAAATTTACATCTTTTACTTCAGTATTCTTTTCCACTTTTTTAAATTGGTCTTTATTTTTATCAAACTTTAGGATTTTATCGATATCATCATCAATTACATTCTCTGAAGGTTTAGATTGTGTTTGTTGAATATCTCTATTAGAATTATCCTTTTCAGTATCAGTTATTTTTTTATTTGCCCCAAATTTATTAATTTCGTATTTGGTAGAGTTCATTTCGTCGATATGATAAACGTTTTCTGTTGGTTTTTCTGTAGACGTTATTATTTTATAGTTCCTTACAGTTGTTTCAAAACCAATCGGCTTGACTACATTAGGAATTTTATCATTTGCTTGTTCATCTTTAAATATATCAGATTTGATTTCAAATTCATCGCCGTTATCTTTAATAGATGTTAAAAAACTATTAATTTTGTTTGTTTTAGAGATATCATTGACGGTTGGTGATTTCACTGGTGTATCTGACAAATGGACTCTTTTGATGCTGCCGATGTTTGTTACTCTCTCAACTGTCGCTGAAACTTTATTTTCTTCTTTCTCAACATCTTTTGTCACGAATTTAGGTGCATCCAAATATGGGGCATGTTCTTCATCAGGTTTATCAATATGGATCCTTTTGATGTTACCGGGAACTTTGTAGTTGCGATTCCACGAGTCGATTATGGAAACATTTGAAAAAAAATCTGGTCTTTGATTCGGCTCTTCTTCAATATCATAATTTGGTTTGATGAACTCTTCATGATCAAATTGTTCTTTATAGTGCGGTGTCGAACGTTCTGGAACAGGCTTGTGCGTAACCTCAGAAGTGGGATTGTATGTGAATCGCACCGGTTTTCTATAATGTTGCTGGGATATTTCCACCCACTCTGAAGTGGTGGTAACGACACTAATGATCAGAATCACTGTGAACAACATAGTGTTAGGTCGGAGGCTTGTGACTGACATGTGAATTGTGCTGTGACCGGCGCATCAGACGAACTGTAATGTCAGGGGTTCGCAACATAAGATGCTCTGGTTGTTTATTGGAATCGTAGTACTACTATAGTGATCTGTGATTGGAATCGTCATCTATTAAAGCTAGTTTAAGGGTAGGAAGGCTGGAAGGACGAAGGATCTGAGGACGGTCCAATTTCAGTATCGGCAGGTGGTAGGAGTCAGTAAATGTGTGGATGTTCAGTTACTTATTTTACTTATCTAAGGAGTAGTATCCATTTATTTATTTACTAGCCTATGCTCGCGGCTTTGCCGACATGGTGAAATCCTTTCTTAGCGGAAGTCTACATCATATAACCTATCTGCGTACCAAATTTCAACCCTGTCCGTTCAGCGATTTGGGCTGTAGGTTAATAGATCAGTCAGTCAATCAGTCACCCTTTCCTTTTATATATTTAGATTTATAGTTTTTTTCTTGGGAAAATCTCAGATTTACAAACATTTATCGTGTTATAACAAAACGCAGACTTACAACAACTTGAACCTAAGTAGGAAATGGTTTAGTTCTAGAACAATCGTAAGTCCTCATTTTATACTAGTGTAAAATGTTTTGTTATTAGAAATGCAGGTACTTCCGTAAGCCCTGACATTCACAAATTCAAGTGAATCAATTATTCGCTCCACGCGCTCATCTTGTCAACGCACTCGAGTTTGTCGTTGCGTGACGTAACGTGCCTACTTATCTTTTACTTTATATTTGTGTCAATGGGACACGTGACACGAGTTGTAGAGAAATAGGTGTACATACTCAACATTTTACTGTGCTTAAGTTCAACCACGTTTAAATTGCATTTGTAGATAAAATGAGTTTTGGTTGTCTGGAAGAGATGTCTGTTTACATTACATATTGTATTTAGTTCTAATCTAAAATAAAAAAGATAAAGTAATATGTTACTGATATCTATTTAGGAACGACCTGCAATTTAGAAATGATAACTCTATTAACGTAATAGATATTGTTGGTACTTGGCACACTAAAACACGTTTGCCTGGAAGAGATCACTGTGAGTGATAAGACCGCCAAATGTTTTCGTTGAAAGCTTTACTTTTTATTAATTTTGGCTATCCCAAAAATGAAGTAAATGTACTTAGATCTATTTATTAAGTTAAAATGAAACAATAAATATTGAAAACGGCGTTTATTTTATTAATGTTAATAGTAACACAATTTGTAAATCGTTCTCTCAATAGCAACCACTTAATTTAAAACATCAACATTTCAGGAGCTTATTTTGTTAAATTCTCTGCAAATTACTTGCTTTTTAATTTAAAAAAAAACAATAAAAAAGATTTTTTTATTAAACAAGTTTTTGCGTAAGTACCTTTAAACTCGTTTTTTCTAATGGATATAAATAAAATGAATTAAAAATA